>VXAK01026317.1:329-43399 GCA_013399435.1 Arenaria interpres
TTGAATATTGGTTTTTGATCTGGAAATAATATTATTTTTCTATCATAACAATCTATGGAGTGTAATTGTGAAAAAAAATACAGTTTCTACCCACTGACACATTAAACAAAACAATTTAGAAAGCCTACCTGAAAACACAACATAGCATATTAAAATAATTCTTAAGTGATGGTTTTCTAGTGGAGCTCTTAAAATTTTACAATTTACAAAGCGATGTTATCAGTAGGAAAAACGTGTTCTATAATTTCCTGGTTTTGTGTGGTGCTCTTTCCAATTTTAGCAAATTAATCAAATAAATACCTTTCCCTCCATTGTAAAAAGAAAAGGTTTATGCATTCATTTCTCCAGATAAGAAAGAGCATCTTTACTGCAGATCAAAGTACCACTCATAGAAATATTCATCATGGCTTGAAGCCTACTTCTCAAATGGCAAACTGGAGCAGAAATGAACACACTGGCTTGAGCTAGGTCATTTCCAGCCTTCTTTTTGTACTCAGCTTTTAATGAGACGAACCTTAATGTAGTAATGGCAAAGAGCTCCTTCAACCTTCCAGCAAACAGTAGTGAAAAAGGGAGCAGCATTTTTGTGTAAATACATCGAGAAAACATACCATCCCAAATGGCACTTCAATCAAAGGCCCAAATTTATTGTTCTTCACAGACTGCATCTTTCAACGCCTTTAAACCCCGCGGGTTTATCAAAAGAGAAGCTCTAGTGATTGCTTTCATTAATGCTATGTTTTGTCAAAATCCTCAATGTGAATTATCTAGCAAGTATGGACAGAAAAAGCCTTACAGTGCCCAAAAGGACTAGTTATGTATTAGCACATTAGCTGCCTTGGATTCTATAGACTGTACTGGGGTGAACAGTCCTATCAACTTAAAAATTGACTTCCCCTTTCAATAGGGTCTTAGCTCTTTGTTCCTTTAAATTCAAACCCAGGTCTATTTATATTCGTTACTAGAAAAGTATAGATCTAAGTGTATCCTAAATGCAATTTTGAAAACCTGCATAGTACAAACCTAAAAATTCTAAAGAAAAGGAGACAAAAGTTTATTGATTAAACCCAATTATAGAGTCAGGTTCATAATAAAACTCAATATTGATCCGTGGGCATGATGCTAACATAATCAGTCACATTTGGAAATTTAGCCCCAGATCATATTGATCCATGTCAAGTCCAACTTTCAGCTGTATTTGTGGATGGAAGAATTATTTAATTCAAGCTGAAGGATCTGCAGCATCACATCCTGGAAAGATGCAGAAACTAATTCATATCACTTGGCTTTGCATTGTCAAAGCAAGAGTCACATCCATGTGACAGATTTCACCAAGGTGGATGTAGCAAATAAACAGTATGACAATACATCGATGGTGTAAGGTATGAGACCATGAGAAACAGCAGCATATATTTTTAATGGTTTAAGGATCAGTAGCATATATGATTACAGAGATTAACAATATTTCCATGAGCATTAGACTAGCCTATCATTAATGACAAACTTAGCAAACTTAGCTCATATTATTGACATAGGTGCATGAAATACTCTCTCTTAAATGTTTTTAAACACATAAAATCAAAGATAAACACTGATATCAACACAACTACATAACCGAAAGTATGTAACTACAATGCGAAGTTATCTAGTTTCCAAAATCATCCACACACAGACAAAAGTTCTCCAAAACCAATCTGTTTAATGTGTAAGTGACTGGTTTCTATATTCTTGTAAGTTTTCCTTCTGATATGGATATCAGACTTACTGAGTCATTATTTAAAGTAAGACAGATTACAGAAAAATTAAAGGATTAACATTTCTTTCTGCCATTGGTCTCACGTACAAATTGCACACAACTGAATCTTTCTTAACTTAGCTGGTTTGATTTTTTTTCTCTGGTTAACTACATAAATATAAAATATTCTCCTTTTTCAAAAAGCAAATCTGTGTAAGTACCGATAAGTAATTAAGTATTTTGAAATCAGGAGACTGGATGTTGCAAAGAAAGCATTCAACATTCTGACAGAGTCATATAGTTGATCACTATGTGTAAGGTGACCCATTGAATACAATGCAGCTTGTGAAAGCAGAATCTGTTATTACAAAATTCAGGCAAAATAAGAAAAACGTAATTTAAAAACATATATACTTCCTAGATACAATTCTACAGAAAGATTCATGACCGATCACCATCTTTTTAAGTGAATAAAACACGACAAATAACATTGTCAAAGAGTAACAGAAGATCTGCTACCAAATATTTTCTAACAACAGAAAAACAGCCAAAAACTTACCTTTGCCAGCTGTAGGCAAGCAGGAAATAATAGAAAAATAGATCTAGTGTAATATATTACATTTTATTTTACTGTTATGATATACATACAAGATAACTTGTAAATCTTTTTGAAACAAAATGGATTCAAAAAATATAAGAACTTGATCAAAGATTATGAGGAATTCACAAATGTTATATGACTGTGATTTAAAAATTATTTAACACCCTAACTTGGAAAAATTGTTAAAGTGATTGTATTTTTCAAATTCCTACACAAATCAGCTTTAGATGTCCTGTTCAAGCTCCATGTAAATGCAAAAGACATAAAGAGTGCTATATTGTGATATACAGTTAGGAAAAAAATACAATTCCATTTTCTCAATCTTGGGAAATATTGGGAAGATGTCTGGGGAGAACTTTGAAGCAGTAATAGTCTTCCTGTTTTTTCACAATTAATTTTCTTCCCTTCTTAAGAGAATCTGTTGTCCTGCTCTCAAGTTGCCTCTAACTCAAACTCATTATTTTCGCTCGTATTTCTGTGTTATGCTAATTCAGGTTGTGCATTTATTTCATCTTTTGGAAACTGCTAGTCAAAAAATCATCTTTTTCTTTTTTTTTTTTGATCAAGGTAGGACAAGCATATATATTTTAAAAACATGGTAAAAACTTACAAAAGCTATTGCAGGAGTTTTAGCAAATTCTTTGGGTGCTCTTTTAGACAAGGATATTCACTTTGGCAGAATGGCATCCTGAATATGCTTTTTGCCATCTTTGCAAGAAACTCCCAGTTTCAGCCCAGCTGCAAAGGCTATAAAAATAATCCCCTCCTCAGTGACTCAGTAGAGTTGAGGGGATTAAGACTACCAAGAATTTCATGTTTATGGCATATGCTCACGTGGTTCCTAGTGATAACCAAATCACTAGGCATCATCTCTGTCCCGTTCCAGCCCAAAAGCAAATACAAGTTTTCTGTAGCATTTGCTCTGTGCTAGGGTGAGCTGCAGGAACTGGCCTTGTAAAGTGGTGACCTCCTCCCTTTTGTGGCTCTCAGTGACATGCCTGCTTGACTCTAAGCATCGTGGAATCAATTTGAACTAACTCAGGCAGGCAGGAAAGAAGAGCAGGCAGAGACAAGAAATCCAGTATTGCAGGGATTAAACAGCTTTAGAGACTGGAAGCAGTAGGGTAAGAACTATGACTCTGATACAGAAGAGGCTGGAGCTGGTTGGATGAAGAAGAAGGTGCACGTGCTCTTTGCAAAAGACAGTGGCAAGACATGCATTACTTTCCTTCAAGTGCCACTCCATACAGATAGGGACAGCTTGCATCGGGAACATTTCGACTCCTGATCATTTACCAGGACTCTGAAGTCCTACATGCTTAGAAACACAGGCCAAAGAGACAATCTACACCCCTAGAACCTTATCATTTAAATATCAGACAGTCAAAGAACAGATAGAGAAAAAGTGGCAGAATATGAAAAAGCTGCTGTCCCATACAGCCTGACCATCAGGCCGGGGATGCACTACAAGAGTTCTGCCGACGGACAGATTTGAAGAGGAGATTAGTTAGTTTTTTCATGTTTCTCAGTAGCACAGCAGAGAGCATAAAGGTGAGTTACTGACTGCCCAAGGTGGTGGAGGCCAGGGTTAACATTTTCTTTCTAAAAGGGAGATGGGGGTAGCTGGAGGCAAGCAGGAATGGGACATGAAGGGGAATGAGGGGAAGAAGGGTGGAGTTACTCCACTCTTCCAGGCGGCAAAGTGCATGATGGATATAAAGCTGCCAAACCTGCTGAGAAAACTATGTCAAATGAAAAAATATTTTTTATTTTTGTTTGTTTCTAAAATATTTAATTATTTGAACATACAGATCCAAACACCTCAGAAATATTTTAAAAGAGCTGCTTTACAAGAACATTACCAATTATTCCAAAACTGAGCAATGCCACCATAAGATTAAGCAGTGGTATTTCTTCTGTGTATGTATTATGACACCAGTATCTTAATATTAATCTTCTTCTGGTTTTCCCACAGAGTCTCTGATAAACCAGTTCAAAGACCGACAGTGATACAAATAACATTTAAAAGAAATATGAAATTCATAATTTATTTGCATAGCATTAAACTATGATAGGGAGAGAAATGCTATAGTGCTTATCACTGGTATATCCAAATAGATTGAAAATGTTAATGCTATATTTTCATGACTAATCCCAAAGAATTTCTTCATTTGGCAAGTTGCCTGCACTTTCTTATTGATTAAACAACTCTGACTGCTCCACTTGGTTGATTCAAGCCTCTACACAAGCTTCCTCCATGACGCTCTTTTGGTCAGATGGATGTTTCATTTGGAAATGTCTTCGACTTTGCTGTCATTGGACTGATGGCTTGTAATACCAATATATGGCTTATGTATTTGCCTCCTTTTGCTACTCCCTTGCTACTTAATAAACAAGATTTAATGTCTTGTGCATGGGCTCTAAACAGCATTTTTATGACAAGCGTTAAAATTGGTCCGTGCAAAATCTCAAATAATTTGCCTTTTGTGAGCTTTTTTAGTAAGTGATATAATTCCAAAATAGAGGTGAGGAAAACTATACATTTCAGATCAAATGATTCCTAACCTAACTTGGTTTTCCAGTATCTGTCTCTCTCCTTTCTTATCTGCAGATATTTTTAAAAAGAGACCAGCTCTGAACTCATGGTGGTATAGAACCATGCTTCATTAAGACACGCCAATCCCCTCATGTGCTGCTTTTACTCCTTCGTTCTGATCAAGTTATTAACAGCGGTCATCACTTCAGCAGCCTTTCCAACTGTATGACCAGATAGCTTAATACACTGCTCAGTAAGAAAGGAATTGTCTCCTGTACCTTTATGTGACTCAGATGAATCTGTTTTTAATTGGTCCTTTCCCTGAAACATTCATGTCCTTGGGAAACTTCTGGCTTTTCTACAATCATGCATCCTTAGATACTCTGTCCTTTACATTACAGCATGCTTATTCAGAGCAGTGGAAGTGAAAAGCTGCCTCTTTTTCTTGACCCTTGCTGACATCAGCCTCTCTTCACTTTTGTTTTGGAGCCACCTTATACTACAGAAGCGCAGTACCACACTGCTTTACACAGAAATGAAGAAATTGGCGAGTATTCACTTCAGAAGCTGGACAGGTACAATTATAGTAGTTTGATCCCAGTGCCACACATAAATGTCTATTTGCCTCGTTGGTAGTATTGAATATCAGGTTTCTTATAAACTACATGAATGATCCTAAAGTGCCATAGAGCATCAACAAGAAGAGACTACACGTTCAGATCAGTTAGAGCTCTGTGGGTTGGCCTTTTGGAGTGCTGCCGCTGAGCACACGCAAGAGAAACATTTCCATTTTCTACATAAAGATTAGTCAGACCCTGGCTGTCTTACTACAATCACATTTAGTTTCTCTTCAGGAGTTCCTGATGTGTTTGGTTTGATCCAGCTCTGAGATGGCTGCATCTTGCTCATGTCATTTTAAGCATTCTTTTGTACAAGGAATTATCTTACGTGGAACAAGGCACCAATAACTGCAAAAAATATGATCTTTTTTATACAAAAGGAGTCTCTTACTCCTTCCTTTCTATTACTTTCTTTTATATGAAAGGAGTTCATGATATAGATTACAGGAATAATTGCACCACAGTTTATAAAACCTCTTAAATTTGAACTTGAAAATGTAGAAACAGCAGGGACTGTGAAAACAAAGCCTCATTTACTGACACTTACGCATACCACTCAATTAAAAATGGTAAAAGTTTAATGAAAATCTTGCACTTTGACAAGTTGTCACTTTCAGCAAATAATGTAACATTAACTTTGAAAGGTAGAATTTTGTCTAGAAGGCAACGGAAAATGGAAATGTTGGTATTTACTACTAGCAAAAAATTAACCTTAATACAGCTAGGTATGTGGCATATTAATCATCATCTGATGTTTTAATTTCTTTAATGACAGCTTTCCATTGCTTTTCGTATCTATGAAGAGAATTTCAGGACTACACAAGATATTTTATAAACACAATATATAAAAATGTTGAAACATGTCTCCTTACACTGATTTTTCTCTACATCCTGCGGTTTAAAGATATTTAGATTTTTTTCAAGCTATTGAAAGTTCTTGTCGTATATTTTATCAGGATGAATGAGTTGCATTTCTTTTCTTCCTAGAGGATGAGGAAGATGGGGACAGACTTTCAAAGCTTGAAGGTTATTAAATAACATTTGTTTTGCAAAGCCCTAGTTGCTTTTCTGCTTTCTGTATGTGGAGGGGGAGTTGCATGATATACTTAAAAAACTAAATCAATGTGATCCTGTGTTTATAAGGTATATAAAAAAGCAGTTGACAGATTCCCTGGTCATAACTGTATTTCCCATTACTAAAAATGTATCAGAGTAGAGACAAAAAACGTGGAAATTAATTTCACGTAATACGTACACTAGCTCTCAAGTACTCAGTGTTATATCTTGATTAAAAATAAAATACTCTTCATGCAAACATTTTTCTATGGGAAACAAAATGAATTTGGAAACAACATATTTAAATCTGCAAAAGTTCAGCTATAGATTCTTCTTAGGAGTAAAACATTGCCGCAAGAAAATCAGCACAGTATATGCAAATGAAGCAGGAGTCTTAAAAATTATTTAAGGTTATACCTGTAAACCCTAGTTACTGCAGTTTCTTAAAAATTAATTATGATTAATTTGATTATGACCATTTCTACCTCAGGTGCAAAAGCCAGAATAATAAAATCTTGCTCATATAGGCAGAACTGGAGATATTACAGAAATCAGTCAAACCTTGATTCTTTTAAGACAAAATCTCACATTAAGTTAAATTTCACAAGTTACTCTATTGCAAAGAATTCTTTGAATTAATTACAAAATACTAACATTAAAGTATATTAAAACCAAAGGCAAATAATAATTTAACAACAGATTTTTGACTTACATACAGGTCAGTCATATAGTTTTGTACAAGTTGATACATGAGCATGACAGAAAAATACATATTTTGAGGCTTTTGAGCTTCCCTTAAACTGTCTTTAAAATAAACCTTATTTTTCCTGTGGTTTCTACCTAAGAACTGTAGTCACCCTAACTGTCTAAGGTAATATCAAGATGGTCAATCTTGCTTTTTAATTCTTTACCACTATCAGTAATTTTATCTCTGAAAACATAATTTCAGTACATTCAAACCTGCAATTGTTCTTTGTACTTTTTTTCTTTCTGTAAATTTCCCTGCTCTGTGGTCAGCATTTTCTAGTTGCTTTTACTTCCATGTAAACCCTGTGTCCAAGAAGAAGAGCAATTCCTTGTCTGCTACTGACTACAGTCATCTCCTTTGTACTTTCTAACAGGTGCACGCAAAGTAGAAACATTAGGAGGGGAATTCAGTGAACTCCCAATATCCAGCCCAGATCCAGGTAACTGGAAAAAGGTGAGCAGAAGCACTCCTCAGCTGTTGCCCTACCTTTGCTTTTGAAGTGTTATTTATATCCTACAAAACATTTCACCTTAACATCCCCCGTGATGAATGGTTACTTCTCCCTTCCAAATTGTTTCAGATTAAAAATTCAACAGATGTCAGTGCTTTTGTGAGATTACATTATGTTTTTTTCAATGTTCTTGACAGGATTTAGGTAACTATTACTGAGTTTAACAAGCGAATTCTACTGTCTTCTCATATCAAAATAATAAAAGATTACAGGATGAATGGAAGGCCATGAGACTGAGCGATAGCACGACTGATGGAGAAGAATGGTTTTGGGTCAACCTGCTATTGACTTCAGACATTAAACCAAGTTGAGTCTAAAACGTGTATCTCCCTTCTATCAATATGTCAAATATACGATAACAAGGAAGGATTATTGTATATAGTCATATGACATTGTAAAAATTTGATGGCTATCACAAAAATCCTCAGATTGCACTCAAGCTCCAGAACAACAACAACAACAAAATCATATATGCTTCCTACATGCAGATAACTACATGACAGAATACTTTCCAAGAGATTATATGAAAATTTCAAGATACGGTTAATATATGCCTTCTACCTTGATTTTCTCTGAAACAATATTTTCCTCAAAGAAAGATGAGGAAAACATAAAACTGTTTATTTTTTTTAAATTTTTTACATGTAGTTTAATATTACACGGAGGGATACAAAAATCTAGCACCCCATCTAGTGCCTTTTTGCTCACAATGTACTGTTTGTATAGAAATTTTTAGATAACTAATATGTACAAGGATAAAGTTGACCTAAGTCTATAAAATTCTGAGAATAGATTGATGCTTTTCTATTCAACACTACACTGGCCAGCTACTGAAAAATATAATGTAAACCACACATCATCTCCATGGTAATATGGGGGTCAACTGTAATGAATACGAAGCTAATTGCTATATTTTCATGGATTTTAATAAGAATAATGACCTGCAAGTCAGGATTTCCCTTGCTGGTAATAATAATCCAAGTTAAAGAGCTTCTGGCTAACAACAAACTGCTATACACATTTCCCTAGTGAATGAGTTCTGCTTAATTAAACTTCATTGAGGAAGCTGCTACATATTTTACCAACTAAAACCAAAACTAGAGCCACAAAAGAAAAAGAAAGCCAACTTACAAAGTGGGGATATATCTGTGTTGACATTTCCTCCTTTAGGATTTATCTTCTGAGCTTGGCTTGCAGGAATAGGCTTATATGATTGACCTGTGGCTCTGTACATGGCTTGAACCCACAGTATTCTATCCTGCTCATCGTCACTGGCAAATATCACGGTATCGCCTTCTTTAACAGCATTGAAAAACATTCGACCACCCTGAAGACCTGGATCAGGAAAGGTAAGGTAATCTTAATAAATACAAGTTACTTCTAAGTCACTATCAATGTTTATCACGTCATTTGTTTTCCTCTGCATGTGTGTGTGTGTATGAGGGAGGGAGGGAAGGAGGGAGGGAGCGGGTGCTAAAACATGTTATAAGTATTTATGACCTAGAAATATGACAAAATCTAGAGCTATAGGGATCAAATGGTAATACACAGAGGTAACATATAAGTAAAATAAATACAGAAGTCATAGGACAAAATATTTCTGTAATTCCATTTCCAGTTCAATTCCAATTTATTTCTTATTCATCTCCTCCTTGTCATATGCTATTTTGCATTTGTCTAACATATCCTCCTTCTTGGCATTATTTTCTTAGCTAGAATTCCCTGTCAACTTTATCTCCTCTCGACCAAAGGCAGCTCCATAACTCTTATCAGTGTTGCTGTTCCTTCCTTGGTCCCTTTTTGTCATTTCAGTGCTTTGTTCTGAAAGCGCAGAACAGCACACAGCAATGTGGCTGCACCAGGGATTTTTTTAATGAGAACGTTGTTTTGGCTTTCCAAACACCTTCTGAGCATTGTTTGCCTTCTCAATTATTCTAAACATCAAGTAAATGTTTCCAAAGATCAGTCTTCAATATCTTAGAAGTCTCTTAAATTCATAACCCTCCACTGTGTGAGTAGAATCGTTTTTCTCTACATTTGTAACCTGCGTTTCCCTCTGCCATTTTAATACTAACTTGTGCAGCTTTTTCTTATATTTTCACATTTATTTTTTATTACTCTGAGTAATTTGTCTTTAGCAAGCACTGTCATCATTCACCTTCTTTACTAAATCATTTATGAATATACTTCACAGTACATTGCCACATGACTCCACCATCAAAAATAGAGAGAAAAGGGAAAGACTGACTAGAATTCATATTATTTTCCTTGTATCATACGTGGCCTTACAATGTTTCAGGCAACCTGAAACAAGTTTATCGTTCATTCTTCTTACAATAAGCTTCTATCTAAAAGCATGATTCTTCACACCAGAAAATTCTAGTGGAATAATTGCCAAAGAACCTTGGTGGTTGGTTGTTTTTTTTTTTTTTCTTTCTTTCTTTCTGCTAGATCAAAACAAGCAAATTGAGTCAGCTGTTTTACACAAACATATCACACTTCAAAATCATGAAAAGTACCTGTGTGAGGGGCTGTGTAATCCACAGTGTATCCTTCAAGTTGCATCAGTTCCTGAGGCTCAGATTTCTTTTCTCTGTAACTGCACATTGCAAATGTGTATTGGCTAACCTGAATAAGAGAGGACTTCTTAATTGATGAATTCCATTCCACAATTATACAGCACATGTACCACTGTTTAAATTAGCTTCCAGTTGTACTGAAGAAATAAACCCCATTTTTCTCCTAGAAATATTTACAGTGTAAAACTGTGTTCTTTCCCCCTCCTGCCAAAAGGAAGGAAAAGCAAAGCCATAAACACACCTCATCTCTCCATAGTTTCCTGAAAGACAATGTATTTTGGGCTGTTGCTTTATGAAAAATTGAAAGGAAGTAAATTAGTTTTTGGTAGGGAAAATACTTGGTACTGATCAAACTGCTCAAGTCCACTGTGTGAGAAAAAAAGCCCTGCATTCCAAGAAGCTGGGAAAAAAGGACTCTTATGTGTACCAGTACTATTTGCAGAAGGAGTGATACAATTATCATGCAGCTGGAAAGATTAATCTGGCCCATTCTAGTTAAAGATGGTAGGTGCCAGAACCTTCAGTTATAGTCTAATTTCTGCATCTTTTGCACCTGTATGGACACCTATCTTCAGGTTGCTCGGCTAACTGGATACAATACTGTGTAGCCAAGCAACTTGCAGCTGGCATGAACATCTGCTACTTCTCATCGAGTACAATTATTAAAAAATAATAAAGCAATAAGAAGATAATCTGTCATCACATGGTTTAAGACCCTCTAGACAGAACAGAAAGCAATAAGGAGAGCTGAGGAAAAAATTACTAGAAAGATAAAGAAAGTAAGAGCTGGGAGAGGAAAAGGACTCACTGAAACAAAACAGAGACGTTTCCAGCCTTAAGTGAAGAGAGGAAAGACTATACAAGGTGACCAGAAGAGCGAGTTTGTTAATCTGTGAACACTTGAAACTTATGGGAACGGAACTTTCATGAGCTGCTGAAACTCTCATCTCCAAGGACTGTTGGATACCTGGCCGACTGACTTGTTTTGAACTATAATATAATTTCTCAGGTCTCTACAATTATGCAAGGATCTAAGGATAAGTAAGCAGCTTGTCTGACAGACAATGGACTGTCTTTACCTCAGTTTCTGACTGCTCAAGCTAACTACTACCTAGATTCATTGCTTTGGCTACAACTTCAGGAATTATTCTTTTTGAGGTAAAATGTTGACAGCTGATTTCAGCTTCATTCATATATTCACTGGTGCTGTACCTGCACACATCAGAGTCCAGTGACTTCAACTGCTATTGACAGAAGATTTTGACTTTCTGTAAAAATTGATATTTTTGGAAAATAAGGACAGGAGGTTTAATTATTATCTGCATAATGCTCTAAAAATATTTCATTATTGTAGGTATTCAGGGTTTTTTGAAACAGGATTATGCTGTGCTATATAAATAGAGAGTATGGTGAATGAACATGATGCTCTATATACACAGTATGTACAAGCAAAAGGAACAAGAGTAGCAGCTCTCTCTGCAAAATTGCAATCAGATCCCAAATGCTAAACCGTTGTCTCCAGAACCACAGCAGAAGTCTACAGCTGAAATAAATTAAAGATAGGTATTCCAGTTTAATTAATACATTAGGTAAGCGAAGGCAGTTTTATGGGAGATAAGAATTTGGCAGACCCTGTCAGGCAACTAGAACTGAGTGCCAGCTTTCCACATCAAATTTAGTATATTCACTTAGGTGGGCTGTACCAAGGAGACAGAGCTAGATATAAACACATACATATAATATAAAATATAAATAAAGTCCATCACTTTCAGAAGTTCGCATTTTCAGGCTAGAAGGGACAATTAAAACCAGCCAGCCTGTCCTCTAGCATGACATACTCAACAGGATTTCACCTCACTGTTTATGCATTGAGCCCATAGTTTTGCTTTCATTTATAGTATGCATTTTAGCAAATGTCTGTATTTTGGTTTAAAGATGTTATCTCTGGGCTGGTAGGGCAGGGCCTGGCAGCCAGGGCCCAGCCAGGGGCACTGGAACAGCCCCAGCCCCAGGCTGGGGCACCTCCCTGGACATAGGCCAAGGCCTGGCTGGGACATGGGCCTGCAGGTGGGCCCGGCTCAGTGTGGCCCATGGCCAGGCAGGGCAGGGCTGTGGGGATCTGGAGACAGGCCCTAATGAGGCTTTGGTGGGGCAGGGGCTAATGGCTCAGGGGGGCTGAAATGGGCTCCTGCGCTGTGGGGAGGGTGGGAAGGCCAGGCAGGGACGGCTGGGGCTGTTGGTGCCCTTGCGGCCCTGGCACAGGGCTCAGCCCCTCCACATCATCTGTTCTAGGCCCAGCAGCAGAACCAGCTCTGTTACTGCTTACTGTTTCCCTCTTTATATTCCCAAGAACTGTATTCACCCTCATGTCCAAGCATGGAGGGAGCTGTTTGTCAGTTCCACACCTCTAAATCCTTTGCAGGTATTTCATGAGAGCTCCCTCCTTTTCTTGTAAACTACAGATTTAATTTTTGATACGTGAGATAGCAGTAAAAATGTTTTTCAAATTACTCAATTTTGTTGAGCAAAATAACTGGGCAAGCACCCACACCACTCACATTTACATCTCTGTATAACCACCACACTGTACAGACAAATTCAGCCATCAAAAAGGAAGCTGGCAGGCACTAATTGTGGAAATGCATAGGATGCTCCAGCTTTTTCTGATTCCTTCATCCACTCTACGTTTTTGTGGAAGAGCTGGACTATGTGTTATTTTTCATTTTTATCCTTACCCCTATAACAAGACAGAGATTATAATGCTCTTGATTTTACTTTTTTTTGTTTCAAGTATATTTCAAATGCATTCTCTTATATTAAAGGAATGATTTATTAAAAGATACTCCTGTCAAAATCAGTCTCACACTTCATCTTTTTGTTGAAAATGAGACATTTTAAGGCCTTTCCACCAAAGCAACAAATAGAAAAACTCTAGAAAACTTTGTCTGGGGGAAAGAAAGTCTAAACAAAATAAATACAGAACTTGCCTTGCTTGTTTACTACCACAGCCTCTTAAACCCTTTTCCGTATTGTTATCAGTGGCTGCTATCACCTATTATAGAGAGAACCACCAGCACAATCTGAAATTACACTTTTTTATATAGATCTATGATTCGGTTTAAGTGTGGTTTTGGTAGCTAATGCAGCTGTAGGTAGTTTCATCTTAGAATTCAGCAAATTACTATCAATACTTCATCGAATAATGGGTACTCAAAAGTCAGGACTACATACAACAGATTTCCAGACAAAAGCAGAATCAAGCCACCTTCTTAAATAGTAATTCTTGATAGAAGAAAAGGTAACCTTTTTCCTACAATTGCATTTACCTGAATTTCATTGTTTCCCAGAGTTCTGAACACCCACCTAGCAGCTGTTCTACCTTCTTTGTAATGAAGTGGAAAACCAACAACCTGTGCATGCATGACAGATAGATGCACACAGAAATGTGGGCATGACTTCTGAGCAGTGTCACTAGGGGATGTCCCCATGGGGCTGAAAGACCCCATGCTCACCATGCTGGGAGAAACCGTTACTGCAAACCTGGAGGCTGCCTCTGTGGTCCCCGCTACAGGGCATCACTGGGCAGCCTGCTTCAGGAGTTCAGCAGCAAGAACTAGCCTGCACAGCTGGGGTGTTTAGAAAAAAATTATCCATGAAACAAATGGCTGAACTTTCAAACATTAAAACAGATGAAATTAAAATGACAGAAGTAAAACTGTAAACACAGTAAGTCCAGCTGAGGCTTTTTACCTGACATGCTATGTCTTTGTCTTTTTCCAGTTTGAAACTAATAACCTTTTAGAGAAATGACTGAATTGTAAAAGGAAGAAAAACAAATACAAAGAAGAGGTTAAAACTTCCAGACTCTGTAACCTTCCTGTAACATTGAGCTGTTCTTTCACAAACCACTAACAACTTCTAACGTGTAGTAATAACAAAGATGCACATTACTCACATCAGACTCCTGAAAAATCAACATTATTCATGTAATTTCACACCTGAGTTAAATTTCCAAACCATGTGTAAATCATACTGATAGCCTTGGTCTTACAACTGAATTTCATGGCCTTAATATTTTACTAAGGTAAACTAAAAGCTAATCTATAGAGGAAGACTCACCAATATGTCAATAATATATCAATACAACAGACTGATATTCATTACCGAACACTTATTTCACACGTATTGACTTCAGCTTATTGCCAGTGTATATATCACAGCTGAACTATATAAATGAGCCAGAGCTGTCTGGACAGTATATATTGATTTAACACGGTATTTTTTTATATAGCCTTATTGAGTTGATACCTGTTTTAAAACGAAATAGATTTCTAAATCCCATCACAGTTGGAAAATTCCTGTAATATTCTCCTCCAGCATTTCAATTTCAGCATAGAAAGCAGAAGATAGTTAAAATTTACTTGGCTGGAATAAACTGATCTCCTAGGTGGCTCCACATCACATGCGCAGAAAGACAATGTTTTTCTTAGGTGTGCATTTTAAAACTCAGGCAATGCTTGTGGCTTAGAAGAAGAGAACAAGGTCTTTCTTTTTGTGAAAGGGGGGGTGTACAGTAGGAGAAGTGTGAAAGAAAAGCATGAAGGGCAAGGGAGCATTCTAGCCTTTTTTTTTTTTTTTTTTTTTTTAAGTTATTTTCCCTTCACATCTTCACCTTAACAGCTATCCTACACAGAGATCTTCCCAACATTTACAAATCAATAAAGTCACAAAAAGTCCTCATCTCTTCGTAGAGGACCTTGGTAAAATCAGAACCAAAATGAATTCAGTAGATATTCTGGAAGAACCTTGTCAACCTTATAACCGTTACTCACTGATTATCAATATGCAAGCCAATTCCTACTGAAGACAGGGAGATCACTGTATTGACATCAAGCTTAGCAACAGAAACATGCAAATACTCTCAGCTTTTAACTTTACTTTAATAAAGACCTTGTTCAGGATTTTTTTTTCACATCCTTACATTTTTCATTATTTAGGAGTAGAAGAGACCAGGCGAGTGTGACTGATATAATGGTAAGGAGGAATCGGGCTTTCTGTAAAGTAGCTTTAAAACCTTTCATTCTTAACAAAGCCTCATTAACAGGCTTCATCCTTTTTATGATGTTTATTAACTGTTTCCTGTCTATCAAAAAAAGGACACAGAAGAATAGTGTTCTTTGAATTGACTCAGAAGAACAACAAATTTGTAACTGGAATCTAAAGACAAGGGCAAATATTGATTTTTCCAGAGATTCAGAAAAATTTTTCATTTCTCAGTTTTGACCACTCAAAATCTACTTTCCTATTCCTGTTCTATTAATTGCATGTTAATGTCACTATTCACTAGCATGTGAAAATACTTACAGTTCTGGGTTTGGACAAAACATTACAAAGTATCAGTCCAGGTCATTTTTGTGGTCAATTAAAATCATTGCACTAGATTTTCTATAATGACTACACAATAAGATTTTACGTAATTTAATATTGCAAGGAAGAAGAAAAAGACACATTGTTCAAAAAATATTTACAAAAAAAGTTCTTAATAGTAACTATTGTTACTTTAATTTTAAAGGCAGAAAATCTTTGTTGAGATAGAATAAATGAAACAGTGAGTACCACCCACTTTGTGAAATATGACTACTTTAAATTGAGCACTGCTAGAAAGTTGTCAGCGGAATGTTTCAACATCACAACAATTTCTTTCAGAAATTTGGAGGTTTCAGTTGACACATTGCTCAGTGTTCGGACTCATTTATAGACATGTAAAACTCGGTGACATTTTTTGTTTACTACATATATATATATTATACATATATACCTTTACTACATACAAAAAAACACACCTGGATGTCTCTATGCTGTAAGAAGGTTGCAGTAGTACTGCATGTGTTGCCTTAAGATACTGATTTACAAATGGCTCCAGAAACCATACATAAGAGAACTGCTAGCTGCTACACCAAGACTACTTTTTAATGAAATTTCACAACAGAATACTAACCTGAACAAGGACAAAGTAGCGTTTTTTCCACCGCTTCCAAACCTTCTGTCCTAGAGCGTACAAATATCTGCAGAGGAAATAATAAAGGGAATGTTTTTCCATTAATAAGAAGGATGATATAAGGACAACCCAATACAAATTAGTGTATTTATTTGCTCTCCCTACTGAGCTTCTTTTTCAGTGTTGTCACATTTAAGAAGTGATTTTTTCTTCTATTTACTCAGACCATAAAAACACAGAGACATATTCATTTCACTCAAAATGTGACAAAAAAGGAGAAAGAAATTCTCATGTTTAAGAAGACTAAGCTGCTTGTCACTTATATTTCACCAATTGCCTCTGAAAATAGAAAAAATAGCTTAAAGTATAACACTTTTGACTACACAGAAATACTGAATGTCAGAAAAGCTAGACATTTGTTTCTTCTCCACTTGGTTTCCATAGATTTGCTAGTGTTTCTCCAGTCTGTGAGAAGTCAGTCACAATGTCAGTATGGAAAAGTGCTCAAATAACAAGCAGATTAAACAAAATTATTTTTTTTTCCGGAGTAAACTAGAATCTAATTTCCCAAACAGAAGCCCTTCACTACTCTTAGATTACAAACAACTCCTTGTCACCTTAGCACTTACCAGGCTTTGAATCAGACGATGTAATCAGGAGTACCAACCAGTGAGATGATAAAACCTGACATGTTGATCCTATTTGGTGTTAGAGGAAGCATTCCCACTACCAAAGAAGTAATAGCAAGTTTTATGACATTATAGTGACACATTTTTGTGTCACTGTAGTCATGTTGCACTGTTGTTAACAAAGACAGTAAGATGAAAAGGATGAGCTACAGGAATGTATGCAGGAGCCTCTAAGTGGTAAGGATCTCCTTCTTACAATCTGACAGGAGAGCAAAAATTCCCTATGAGATGTCCTTTCTGGCTGGCCAGCTTATATCAAGCGCATCTAGTACAAATAGGTGGGTCAAAGGCAGAACAAAGATCCAAACTGTTCAGATCAATGACTGCCAGCTTCACAGGGCACTCTCCAGAGGATGGTGGCACATCTGTTGTGGAGATGTTATAATGACCGGGATCGGGGATGGTTGGTAGATGAACAGGTGTCTTTGAAGTAAGAAGATAAGGTCTGCTGCCCTTTACTTTGTGATGACTTTGGGGCTCTGTTGCTTGGTGGTGCTGAACTCAGGTGAAAAACAGCAATCAACTGATATCTCATTGAAACAGGCAAGGAAGATACAAGCAGAATCTTTTTCCCCACTTGTTCTGTGCATACACTCGAGAACATTCTTTACTGCCTTAGGTATCACAAAGGACAATTTTTGGTCGTGTAATGCTTATTTACCATGGTGCTTTGTCAAACGACATAACGGCTCCCTCATTACTACAGCACAGGTATCTCGCCCTTCTTCAGCTCCTGCTACACCCACATTGAAGCTCTGTCTCGCTTGGTTACTCTGCTTTTTATTCATTTGTAAGGGAGGACCATTGGCTTTGTGTACATGATTATCACGCGATGTAGCTTTCTTTGAATAGTTCAGATCCTGCCACACTCTTTTTAACTTCTTAATTCTGTGATTATTATAAGTTCAATAAAAAGAAAGGAGAGGAGTAAGGTCTACATCAGAAAGGGTACCAAAAAAGGGCCTACTAGGGTTTATTAGAAAGTTTATAATGTTTTGCAACTAAAGAAGCATTTACCTCACAGACTGACAGGTGCATATTCCCCTACAAAATATGAACTGTTTTGCTTTTCATATATGTTTCAAAATAGCCAGGTATGTTCCTCTAAATCACGTTAATCTCTTGCCCCTGTTAATCTCTTTACTATGGCCAGAGGGTGGAGAGGGAATGACTGATTAATTTCACTCAGCCTTGCAGTACAGGCAGAACTATCACAAGTTACTGTAAATTCAAAATTATAAAATAAGAAAGCATACACAAAAGAAATTAAATAGCAATGTGCACTTTTTATTCCTCCTACGAAACCACTTCCAACTAAGGTATTAAATAAGAGCTTCCTTGAGAAACAAAGGAATGGAACATACCTACTCTTTAAAATCTGCTGGTTTTAGATAAGATTAGGTAGCGTAGAAAAGAACATTTATGACACAAAGCTGGGATTTAGTATAAAAGTGAAAAGCCTTATGTTACTTGATTTTACAAATCATTATAAGCACATGTTATAAACTATAACCTTATGTTATTAATCCTTGTGCCGGTGCCATCTTTAATGGTGACAGCTTTTTTCTAATGTAGAAAGTTTCAGCCATTTACAAGGGATATATCCTGTGTTCATCTTAAGTGTGCATGCTCCTGAAAGGTGATGAGATTAATTCTTACTCAAGAGTCTAACATTTATACCCAGAAGAAGCCAAGCATCTTACAGTCTCCTAGAATCCTGTTAGAACTTCTCTTTCCCATTTATTTTCCATTGAAAAAAATGGGAAGCAAAGGACAAAAAATGGGAAGCTGATGATACCAAAAATGGGGAAGCGGACACTTCAGAAGGGAGAGCCACCCTGCAGGAAGACCTGGATAGGCTGGAGGAGTGGGCTAAGCTTATGAAGTTCCACAAGGACAAGTGTAAGGTCTTGTACCTGGGAAAACATAATCCAGGAGTGAGTGCAGCACAGTCTGGGATCTACCCAGCTAGGAAGCAGCTCTGTGGAGAGGGACCTAGTGGTCCTGGTGGACAAGTTCAATATGAGCCAATATTGTGCTGCTGCAGCAAAGAAAGCCAATAGGAGGCTGGGTTGCATCAGCAAGGGCATAACCAACAGAGATAAAGAAGTCACTATCCCACTCAGTGCTTCTCGGGCCACACCTGGAATACTGTGTTCAGTTTTGGTCCCTGCTATACAAAAAAGATGTGGACAGGCTGGAGAGGGTCCAAAGAAGGGCCACCAAGATGATCAAAGAACTGGGAAACCTGTCATCTGAGGAAAGGCTTAGAGAACTGGGTTTGTTCAGCCTTAAGAAAAGAAGGCTTAGGGGAGACCTTATCACTATGTTCCAGTATTTAAAGGGTGGCTACAAAGAAGATGGAGACTCCCTTTCTACAAGGAGTCACATGGAAAAAATGAGGGGTAATGGGTACCAGTTACCCCTGGGGAGATTCTGATTGGACACAAGAGAAAAATTTTTCACAATGAGAACAATCAGCCACTGGAATAACCTCCTGGGGGAAGTGGTGGATTCCTCATCATTGGAAACTGTTAATATTCAGCTGGACAGGGTGCTGGGGCCGTCTTGTCTAAACCGCGCTTTTTCCAAGTAAGTTTTGACCAGATGATCCTTGAGATCCCTTCCAACCTGCTGTTCTATGATTCCATGACCTAAGAATCTTGTTAAATTTGGACAGTAATATCCAGGATTTGTAGAAACTGCAGTTGATGTCTACAACAAAAAAAGTCTACAAAATCCAGTTTCCAGAATTAAATGACACTTGCATTTCACAACTGGAGCAGAAGATTGAGAGGATAAAAGATTCCAAAGTCCTACAGCTAAGCTGAAAAATGTTTTATTTTTAAGATGGGTAATTGCATCACTTTTCCCAGGTCTCAAATAAATGTCAATACCACAAACCAGACCAGACCCTCATAATCACAAGCTCACAGACCTGCAGCCTGCTATTTTGCTATCTGTAGTCTGTGTATCTGTATTCATCTACAAGCCTTGCTCACTCCCTCCATACAAAAATATTTGCACAAGATGCAGAGTGTTAATTCTTCAGACTGTTTTAAAAGCCCTCAGCAGGAACAAGAAACACACAACAGCCATTCCTTCAAACACTGTACCTTTCTTTAGATAAAATACTTTGTGCAATACAAAAAAGAAACTAATATTCAGAAGTAGCTAATTCCATATCTCTAAAAATTAACCACGCCATTTGCTACAATTTTACTCACTCTAATTTGGGTTCCAGAGTTGAGTTAATCTAAAATAATTCTTTAATTATTACAGTTCAGCTAAACACTGAGAAGGAAAATACTGAAATAATTCTCCTGTATCTAAGCACTGAAATAGCAATTGCTTATTACTAAACATTTATTTTGACTTCTCTTTAAGACCATGTTTTGAGCGTTTAATGAGTAAACTGACAAGAAGGTAGTAAAAATTGGTTTCCTGATGCACATAAACCCAGATATACATGGCAGTCTTTTATTCTTTAAAATTGTATTAATATAAGAAATAAGATATGTATACATGACATCTATATCTATACATGTGCATATTAGAAAGCATATTTATAGTCAGTATGTATAAGCTTGGTTGCCTTCTTCAGTCTTTTTATATTACTCACATAATTTCCAGTACCTTAAGACTAATACACCTGTTTTTATACAGCACATAGAAAATAGGACCTTGATCAAACATGTTGAGTCATTAAGTGCTACACCAATGTATTTTCTAACACAGTTTTGTAGTAATATGAAAATGCAACCAAACATACAAACCATGCAATCACTTTTCTGAGACTTTCGCTCTTAAAAAGCAGTTCTGTGATTTTCTTTTCTTAAATAGCATTTAATACTGCTTTCTTTCTCTTCACTCAGTCCCAAATTAAAAAGTAAAAATTGGATTTGTATAAAGTCACAGATTTACCTGATTATACCTCAAAATTCTTATCATATTCTAGAAAAATAAATATTTAAAGTTTTAAAGTATTTAAATATTTTCCTGGAAAACAAATAAAAATACAAGCAATTCACTTCCTCTACAAAGCATAAAACACCTGGATAAAAATGTTTTATATATTGTCTCAGTCAGTACCATTTTCTCCTCTGGAAATAGAATAAACAAACAGAACAACCATTGTCTTTAAGAAGTCTGAACACTACCACTATACTCTAAATATATAAACGTTGAATATTTTCAAAGTGCATTTCCTTCTGTTACAAAAATGCAAAACCATACTGCAAAATATTATAGTTCAGTTTCAATTATGTGATGGCATACACAGGAAAGAAGATGGCAGCTTATTTGCTCTAAGTCCACACTGTGAGAGTACAGGGTTCTACTTTGGATGAAAAAATCAGCACTAATGAATAGCTGAAAAACATAATTGAGTGTGGAATACCGGAGCTATTCACTGCTGGAGAAATGAGAAAGGACTTATTACTTCTACAGAGATCAT
Source organism: Arenaria interpres (assembly GCA_013399435.1). Classification (NCBI taxonomy): domain Eukaryota; kingdom Metazoa; phylum Chordata; class Aves; order Charadriiformes; family Scolopacidae; genus Arenaria; species Arenaria interpres. The sequence continues at coordinate 21,859 of VXAK01026317.1, forward strand.
TTTTAGACTGGCCTTTTTATTCTAAGGAATGAAGCAATCTATCTACATCTTGAATGATAAATTCTCTACTTGTAAAAGGCTTCATTTATCACAAACAATGAAAAAAATATAGAAAGAAAAATCAATACGTGTAGCAGTTTAGTCCAGCAAAGGCCTTTCTTAAAGAGAAACCTCAGTCAAGGTTGAAAGAGCAATTAATGCAGTCTCAAAAATCTGGGCCACTCTGATAGAGTTCGGTTAACATGTGGCAGAAGTAATCATCCACTTGTGAAAATGATTTTCAGTTCATTCTCAAACACCTTTCAGACACTCATGATCCCATTTAACTGACAACAATACAGGCTATCTGTGGGCATCATTGCATTCGCTGAGAGAGCCAATGGGGACCAAATGCCCACAGGCACTTTCAGTCATCCCTGCACGCTTGCATAAAAGGAATCTTCCTTGCACCGCATTCCTTCTTTTATTTAACCCCGCAAGATTAAGCCATTTTTTTGTCTTCAGCTGAGGACGAGAGAGAAAACTGATTCGAGACAACAATATGACCCGGGTCATAAGAAACCTAGCTGTAAACATTCTCGGATTCATTTTAGTACTGTCTGTGCTCTTGAGAAAGAGAACTAAATAAGCCTTCAACAGATGGAATGAAAAAAATCAGCGTAAACTTCTACTGTAATTATGCCTGCTAAGGATAAAGAAATGTTGAAGAATGTCAAGTAATACAAACAGCACAGCCACAGAAAACAGTTTCATTTATTCCACTGAGCAAGATACAATATGAACATGAAAATCTGTGGGGATTTTTTCCCCCCTAAACAACTTTTCACTTAGAGTACAAATGGTTATTGGTATGCGGGAAGATCAGATAGCCGTAGTTTCTTTAACTGTGTTATCTTACTGCACTCCAGAGGCTTCAACATTTGTGAACATGCAAGCCAGTACTTATGGAACCCGTGAAGTAACTGCAATGGCAACTTGAGAAATATTAATCCAATTTGTGTCATATCATGAAACCTATTTGGTATGTAAAGTGTTTATCAAGACAGAAAAACATCCTTTAGCCTTTAGAGAATTCCATGCAACAAAAGAGTGAAATCCTTCAGATGCAAAATAAATGTAGAAAGTGCTTCAATTCTAATGTAATCTAATTGTAATGTAAACTGTGAAACAGCTGGTGCTGAGGAGCAGACATCCATTCTCTGTGCTTTTTGATGCAGCTTACTTTGGTCCAAACCTATGGACCAAACAGCTACCAGTGGTTGCAGCACATATGGGTGCACCCCTGCAGCTCACCTCGTGGTTCAACTTCATCTAAAAGGATAACAGCCTGTGAACACAAACTGTTCTGTGATATTAAACAAAGCACAGTAAGCAGGAAAATTAAGAGATCAATTTTAAAAGTGAAACTCTGAATTTGAATGCTAATCTTGATGTAGGAGAAAAAGCTTCAACTGCACCGCTCTTCTTTGAGCATGCAGTTTGGCTGTGGAAACAGTTCTTTGCATCGCCAGACCTCAAATCAACTCAGAAGCACCCTGAGCGTTCAGAAACACCCAGGCACCCAGCCCAGATGCCTCTTTATCTCACTGGAAGCACATGACAGTGCAATTAGAAAAACTGGTGACCCTTCTTCCAGACAGGCAGTGATATTCTTTGTCATCTAGAAAGCCTAAATGGCCAAGAGCCTGTTAATATGAAAAATCTACTTTTGTTTCTAGGTCATATGCTGCCACTGATGGAATCAGTCAAAACACCCTGCTCGGTGTCACACTGGTGTAAAACAAATCAATGAACTAAGCTGCCAACTGAAGTAACTCTAATTCTGGAGTGTTGAAAACATCTCACTTTTGGGAAGAGCAGTGAACTCTTTCAGGAATGATACTTGGCTTTGGTCATCTCTGTCTGGTTATGTATTTCTATTCACTGCCTAGAAAGCTACTTTTGAGTTGAAATAACTTTAGGATCATAGAATCATAGAATTGTCTAGGTTGGAAGGGACCTTAAAGATCATCTAGTCCAACCATCAACCTAACTCTGACAATAAATAAATAAATAAATAAATAAAATCACTAAACCATATTCTTGAGGACCATGTCAACCCGTCGCTTGAACACCTCCAGGGATGGTGCCTCAACCATTTAATTTCATAAAGAATACGGACCTCAGCAGAGCTACTTTTGTATTATTTTTTTTGGTAATAACATAAATAAGCAGAAGAAGCAGCATATATTTCTATCTTAAATATTGTTTGTTCTAAGTATTTTCGTAACATTTTTTGTCATCATCACTTGTAGGTATTTTAAAGTTATTATGGATTAATATAAAGAGGTACATCTTATCTATCAAAGGCATGAGGAAATACGTCATGCCTGGTATCTCTATTTGTGATTTTAAATGAAGCACAGAAATTATGATAATGAGTTAGTCTAGCACTTTCCTTCCATTTGTGCACACAGAAGATATGTATTCAGAATGTTATGGCATTTTAAAACCACTTAAAATTCTTGACAGTTGGATTTTTTTTTAAAAACATTCCTAAAATAATTAAATTAAAAACACTATTTGAAAGCATCACTGAAGTTTTGAAGCAAATCAGTTTAACAAGTCCTAACTTACCTCTCGTTTTTTTCTTAATAGGAACATTGCTCAATACTTGAGTAGTGCTTTATGAACTTCAGATACTTACTGCCTCACAACAGGCCCAGTGAGGGAAGTTAGCATTATTACATTACCTTCTGTGGAGAGAAACTGAGGTGGAGACGAGCGAGACCTGTTCAGAACCCAATGTCCCCACGCAGCAGAAGAAACATTCAGGAAAGCCTCACACCAGCCCTTATCTTCCAGACATTGGAAAATGCATTTCAGAGGCTGGTAAAGCTGTTCAGCCCTTTTACCCCATGTGTCAAAATATGCAAATTGTCCATGAATTATAAAAACATAAAATAAAATGTTCCAAAGGGAAACAGCAAGTTAAATACATTTGTCTTTGCAACTCCCCTATGCCCCTTTCAGTGACCGTGTTTCCCACGTACTTTGTACGGATCCAGCGTAAAGTACTCGAGGCGTATTTCATTGTTGGAGCTTTGCAAATTGCCCTTTGGGAGCGCCCTTCTGTCTCCATCGGCTATAGCAGGGCCCTACAGTGCCAAGGCTCCAAACTTAGGCGGTGCAGCGAGTTGCCTGAGAATAGATGAAATGAAGGAGACTTTCTCTCTCTCCAGGAAAATGCAGTTACCTTCCTTTGAAATAGCAGTTTCTCCCCACGCAGCAGAAATAAAAAGCTTTTTTACTGGAAACTAAGTGATTTTCTTCTGGATTAAAATTTTGACGCTTCATGCTCTAATACATTGGAAAATTCTCTTTTAGACACCCAGACTTCACGTAAACACTGGAACCAACGAATTACACTTCTCTTTCCATCCAACACACAACAGCAGAAAAACACACGATGCTGCCTGTATCGGTGGTGCGGACTGTCTCTGTCACATCTCTACCACCTCTAAGGAATGCAGGAATAGTGCCAGACATTAATTCCCATTCTCACACAGCGAAGTGACTGTTATGGCTTGTTTCCATGAACTCAAATTAGTTACATTTCATTGTGCACTTTAGGCATTCCTGGACAGGTTTGTGAAAGAGAAATTCAATGGCATTGAATGTCAGTATATGCGAAGAACCACATCTGTCTCAGAAAGTCCTTGCTCTGCAGATGGGTGGAGTCTAAAAGAGCACTGAGACTACTCTTAGGAACTTTCCCAGTCATCTGCTGCTGGTCACAGTGGGAGATATGATACCAGGTCAGATGAACATTTGGTCCAAGACAATAAGACCAACCTAACATTCCGATAGGGACATTCTGCCTTGGAAAACCTACCAGTGCAGAACAACTGTAGGTGACCCTCTCATCAAAAGTTAGAGTCAAAAAAGTACTTTTATACTACTGGATGCCTTTTGATGATGACACAGGAGTAAGAACATGGAAGAAAGCTTTCATGGTATGGCCCAGCCAATCAGTTCTCTTAAAATATCTATTTTAAGAAACTTTCCTATTCAGAATATACGTAGCATTTTAAAGATGCCAAAGAAATGAAAAGACTTCTGATTCCATGTCACTTCAGCTCTTTTGAAGAAACTTTCTCTATGAAAGAATGTAGAAGCGGCAACCCAAAAGTACATTCAGGCCTGTACCTTGCTTCCAACAGGATGTGGAGGGAAGCAGCAGCTGGATGGATGCATGTAGCTAAACATCCCTGGGACTTTCTCCTATACTGATGCTATTACTGGCTCCAGGAGTTGCTCTATCTAGAAGTGGTGTCTTTGTATTTACTACTTGTTAATAGATTTTTGTTTCAATGAATTTCCATAATGGTTTTCTCAACCCTTTTAAACGTCCAATATCTACACCTAGTAGCAGAGTTCCACATCCTAACCACCTCTGCCTAGAAGCAGCTCTTTGGTTTGCTCTGACACTTACACCTACTAGTACTATTTAGCCATCCTCTTGAGGCACTGGAAGAGAGAGCTTCCAGTTTACATTAGAACCATTAACATGATTGGACGTTTATTCTTGGAAATGCCAAACGGAAACAAACATCTAAAACTGAATTCCACACGAGTTATTCTAGGAAATGATAGGATTGCATCACCGTGAAATATAGCCACTTTAAGAAACATATTTTAGTATCCTTTCACGGAATTCAGGATTTTTTAAATGGATTAAGATAATTAGGAAAAAAATTAAAATCCTAAAGAAATGTTAACATGCTATGAGTACATTGAATATGGCTTTGTTTTCACTGTTTAAAGAAAAACAAAAAAAGTGACATACAAGATAGATATAAGCCTAAAACAACAGCATGGATTTGCTCTTTGTCAAAAGTTCTTCACCGTAACAAATGCATAGAAAACAAAAACATTCAAATACACTGTCCTTGCACTAGAGTTATTAAACTGGAGCTGACTCGCATGTGCAGCTGTAGAAGTAGGACTTCAGGAATACAGAATTTACCACCTGTGAGGGAGCACCAGAGCCATCTACTGGGGTCAGCCCATTCCTGCTGCACAGGATTGCTCTGATAAGCAACTGTATCCCCAAAATAGCAATACTAAAGTGATATTCAACTGCAAAACTGCTGTTACATTACAATAAAATAAAATAAAATANTAAAATCTAAGAGAAAATAGAAGTTGTAACACTGATGAATGGGATGTGAGGGGAGGTTTGAGTGGTTTCTCCTCACTTGAAGTTTTGGGAGTACTTTTTTAAAAAAAAAAGTTATTTGCATATAACATAAAGGGTAAAATGCCTTCTAGGACTGTTTTGGTGATGAACTTAAGCGGAACAAAAAATATAATTAATATTTTTAGTATCATTGATTATTGTTCAAATCTGAGATTGAGCTTTTTCAATCTCTTTCCCCAAGCAGAACTTTACATGTGTATATGTGTATATATATATTTAGACATACATATATAAAAGGACTAATTTCTGCTATTTCCTGCAAAGTAGTTCGACTGTCCCTTAAACCTAATGAAATAGCTACCTCCACTCTCCAAATATTTGATTTACCAAAATACTATAACAGATTTTATTGGAATTTGCAGAGCTAAGTTTCCAACTAGGCTTTAATAATTCCCACATTAAATATTTCTAAAACTTCTTCTAAAATAGACTGTATGTATACAGAGAAAAACTTAATTTTTATAGCTCCTAAGAAGCTACACTTGGAAACTTCTAAAATTAACATACAGCCTATTCTGTATAGGCTATGAAAATATGCACTCTTCTAAATTATAAAAGCTTTCACAAAACAATACAGACGATCAGAAGTGAGATTAATTTAGCTGCAATATAATCATGTTCCCATCCTCTTCCTTAATTTAACCATGCTGCCCTCCTGTGGATGTCAGCATATGTATAAAGAAATGGCTCAGGCTATGGAAATCTAGTTTAAATTGATGCCTACGGCCTGTTTGTGACTGACTTGGAGAGGAAAGAAAATGCCACTGTGTAACCACAAAAAGCGGTTAAATTAAACCTCAGGGCAAGGACTGTGAAACTTATATTTTAAATAGTTTTTAAATTAATATTTTAAATAAGCAGAATGTCTTATTATTCCACAAATCATGTATATATGGGAGCACAGTCATACATATTAATAATGCATTTATTCTCAAATTAGGGGGAGAACATTCATTGCATAATGACAAGTAACTTCATTTGTTGAAGAGCTGACACAGTTGAACACACATATTATAAAGATCAACCAACAACTCAAAAAGCTTGGAAATAATTTGGAAAACTACCAATATTTGGCAAATTGAAAAAGCGCCAACTGGTAAAATTGTGATTTCTTTTTCCTGGTACAGATATAACAAATACATCTTGAGGAATAATAGAGTCAAAAACATGTTATGTCTTTAAAGAAAAATATCAAAAATAGTTTGGAATAAAAGGATCAAAAATTAAGGACAGGTATAATAAATTATTCAAATAACTTACCTCATGCAGGAAAAAAATATCTTTTTTGATCAATTACATTTCCATAAATTCTCTCCTATGCTCTGTTAGTCAGATTTGTTAAATCATTGGTTAACTAATTTTGTATCAGTACGGAACATAAACTAAAACCACTAAAGTACAATACCTGGAGTGACACAACGCTGCTGTTTTTCTTCTAGACTAAATTTGTAAATGCTGACAAACTATGCTTAAAGTCTTAATGATAAGAATGTACTTAAAAATACACTTTTCTTTCTGAAGAAATACTAAAATTTCTAAAAGCTATAAAAGGTAGAGTGACACTTTCTGATTCTAAAACATGTTAGAAAGTGAACACTTTTTCTTTAGAATCTCTTTTGTCTTTAATGCAGAAAAAAAAAAAAGTGAAATGCTAAATTTTAAGTCAAGACATTTCCTGCCAAAATATTTTATATATTATTGGAATGACTTAGAAATAAATAAAAAGTCTCAGGAAAGTGAAAAACCGTAAGAAATTATTTTGGACAAGACAAGACATTTAGATTAGAGATGCTATTTTGTGCCAATTAGCGAAGCTGCTAACATGCCATATCAATAAAAAACAATTGACCTAAGTAGTGGGGCTAATTAAACGAAATAAGATAATTAAATGCTTCTCAATATATAATAAAAAATTATGGCTGAAAGTGTTCCATAATGTTGTCTTTTTGTTTTCCTATTATCTGCTTTTCTGCTGAGTTTTAATCAGTGTATCCATATGCATAAAAGACAGATAGTGTCCAGATGTTAATGTGTTGGTGGCAGGAATCAGGTGTTCAATTAAAATTTATTGAGTGTGCAAGGAAAAAACCCAAGCCTTCTATTAAGTAGCATACATACAGCTCAATTAAAAATGAATGTAGCATTTGTGATTAAATTGAACGCTCACATTCTAGAATGGCAATAAAATTTTACATGACATTACTTCATTAACTTAATCTTAATCATACAACTAATCTAAGGATCAGAGTTATCTTCTGTTTCAAAATGGATCCATTGCTTCTCAATATACAAAATAATGGTAAAGCTGCATTTTTTTCTGATGCACCTGATGCTTTTTTTTTTTTTTTTTCATAAGTAGTGATTGAAATAGAAACAACAGTAGCATTTGTAGGGATCTTAGCCTAGCGCATCTTCTCAGCTACTGGCAATATTTGTTATATTTAATAGCAGCCCCGGTTGCGTTGCTTGCATAACAACTCCTATTCCACTTAAATGCATTCATTATTCAGGGTGAGTTTCTACACAGCTCGGCAGAAAGATCCTTACAATGACATCCCATGGTGAGGCCATGTGGTACCTCTTCCCAGACTACTGCCCTTAACCTAAAAGGAATCATTCCATAGTTTTAAGTCTTCAGACTGTGGCTTCAGACTTCAGCTTGCCCTTCAAAGCTAAGACTTACAACCAGATGAAAAAGGCTAGACAGCCACAAGCATTCAGTTTTAGAAAAGAGACTGGCCATCAGATGTCCAGCTGTGAGGGCAGCACATCCCCAGGTAGACTTCCCCACGCCAGCACTACCACGAGCTCAACCAAGTTTCTTATTCTCTTCTATTTGGTCAACGACATGGTGCATTCCACTTAAAATGCTGAACTCCAAATGGTTTCAAAATTTAAAAAAGCTTAAAATATCAAGGGTCAAAATCGGAAATGGAGGAACATGTGATAGTAAATTCAAAGCCACCAATTTACTGAACAAGGGTTACTAGTTTTGGATTTCAGAATCCATTCTCTCACCGGAACCATACAGATTTTCATCTTTGGAATAAACGCTGAAGAAAAGCAGATGGCAGTTTTGGGCTGGCAATCTTCTAACGTTATCAAAGGAGCTTTCCATCTGCTAAAGCCGGGGAATTTGGTCTGACCCTGATGGAGACTGAGCAGCGGAACTCAAACCTACACCTACCACAACACTTCCCCTGCCAATTTGTCCCCGGTTTACTCCATGAAAGCAGCGTGAAAGATAATCTAACAGGTGTTTTCTGTCTCTTGCTCCAAACACAAACCATGCATGGGACGTGACATACCATTTCACATGCATTTTTCATCTACCTGATCTCTTTTACCATTTATGCATAAAGTGGAAAAAAATCCCACACATTATGAAAAGAAAAAGCAATACTACCTTGGTGAACGGGCACAAAGTTAACTTGGGACAGGATTAAATTAGAAGAGGTTTGTGACAGTAAGTACGCTGAAAAGATTATTTGTAGTGCACAGTGAACTCTTCACTACAGTTTTTATTTAAATAAAAAGACAGAGTGGGCTGCTCGTGCAGAACTCTGTATGAAGGCACCGCTACACTGATGATATTGCAGAACCCACCAGCCCAGCAAGGTGATGCTGTCACGTTGCTTACTCGGGGATGGGAGATGTACTGGAGGCCCCTGACAAAGTGGTAGAGCGTGGAACTGCCAACACGGTTGTGTTGACATTTAACAGGACGTGGACTATTTAAAGGGAGCTGGCTGAGATGAAAACACCATTTGGGCAAAACAACAGCAGTACAGGGCATGGCGACTCTCTTACTATGTCAAAATTAAATGCAATACTGTAATCACTGAAATTATACTACTGTGGTGAATAAAAAGCCCACTAAATTGAATTTATAAAAAGTTTACATCCAGTATCGTGTTAAAATAACTTCCTCCTGTATAGAATAGTGTATTCTGACTTGAAATCCACCCTCAGACATAGTACAGCACAACTGACCCTGCAGTATCTAACTGAGACAGCATTCTGGCACGCAGAGAGCATTAGACTCGTTACATACCATTAGCATTTAAAAATAATTTTTCTGCCATAAGTGCCTTGATTTTGTAAGGGTCTATATATCAAAAGAAAAAAATTGGGTGAATTTTACCTTCCTACAAGTAACAGATGGACAGTGCAAGTGACAGAAGGACACAACATGCCCCCATCCTTGCAGTTAATAGTACTGGCACTCTCTGTATAGAAATAATGCCAGGCCATGCCATGCCAGACCATATGCAGTGTCAATGTATGTCAGGTGGAAATAACTCTTTCTTAAATTCTGTGTCACAGATTAGTATATGGTGCTGCATCTTTCCCTTGCACGATATGTGTGCTAGGCTGATAGCAGAATGAAGCAATATAAACAAAATCTAAAACAATTATTTCAAAGATGCTTGGTCCTGCAGTCTGGTAAAATAAAAATATTGCTTACGTGACTATGTACAGCAACAATGTTATGAATACCACAATCAGTTACATCTTCATTACTACAGACTCATGCACATACAGGAAGTTTCCAGAGAACTTTCAAAAGGAAATTAGACGGCAAAAAAGTTACAAATTACAATACAAAATAAATAAAAATATAATACAAAAGAAATACATATATTATAGTATATATATTTCTGGAACAGATTATGAAGCAAGGATACTTGCATGTGATTTAATTTTAAAGATACTGTCAGCAATATTTTGCGTGTATTTTAAGAGTAGTAATTTTTTTCTCAAGTTTCAAACAAAACTAAGAGCAAAAGCTGCTGTTCTGAATGATACTTTTCCAAAGCTATGGGAACTGTATAACAATAGCGTAAAGAAATTTAAGCTGAAGAAACCAACCTGAACATTCCAGTCAGACCACAGTCTCCTCATTTAGAGTGTAGAGTTACTGGGAAGTTCCCACTACTCCAAACTTATTACTGCAAATTTTAGAACACCTCTGATGTGATTTTTTTTTTTTTAACTGTTCACCATTTATTGTAGTAAAAATAAGCAGCCTACTCTATGCTCTCATTTTAGTAAGACAAATGATCCACACAATAAAAAATGACCTGCCTACATTTCACTTCATGTACATGTAGTGACTGAACTGCTCAAGGTCATGATCTTCCATGTCAGGACCTAAAAAAACACATATTTTGCTACAACATAACAACATAGTTCTTTTTAATACTACCTTCAATCCACATAGCACTGAATGGAGAACCCATCTATTCTCCTGTGCGATATATGAAAAACACTTATATGTAAATTAAACTTAAGCCAAAGTTATTACTTAGTGGTTTAGAACAAAAGCCAGTTACAAATCATACTGAAGTTCAGATTTTCTTAACTCCTAACCTACAATTTCATGAACTTAAGGTTTGTTTTCAGTTATATATTAGTTCATCATTTGGCCTTCTAATTTACCACCAACTTTGTTATTGTTAATGTAAATATAAAAAAAAAAATCCTTTTTACACATTAATAGCTTTCTGAAGTTCTGATTTGAGCATTTTCAATAGCAGGCAAGGCCCTGTTTAGAATTTATTATTTATATTGTTTAAAAATCCAATACAGCAAACATTTACAAGCACAAATGTAAGGTTTCACAGACACATGTATTTCTTGTATTTTCAGGACTGAATCTTTGCTTGAAACCCTGACACAGGCATCAGTAGAAGCTGCTGCCCAGTTTTGCCCAACTACTTTTAGGTATTTAAATGAAGTACCTAAACAGAAAAGGATGTATCTAAATTGGTAACTTAGTCTGAAAAAGGAGTGTGCCTTTGAAGAGAATCTTCCCATCGCCGCCAGTTGCAGCACTTGGTTCACACTGTGGAATGGATTCAGAGCATGGGAACCAGACCCCCCTTGCCTGATGCAGCGCTCAGCTACTGCATCTCACATTATTGCAGCCACTGAAGGGCAGCCAGCCTAGGACAAGATCAGGCAGAGACTGAACTAAATCCCCAGAAATGCATGTTAGGTGATTATCAGGTCCTCAGCAACCACCGAGTCGCTTCACAGGTCTATTTGGGCCCACTTCACACTTGGCTCCCTTTGTAGTCAAGAAGGAGGCACATGCCAAGCACAGCTCAGCTCTTCCAGACTTCCAGCATAATTCTGGTAGCCATCAGTGGTTAAAAATCCTTCCTAGGTGCCTCATTAGAGAAGCCTGGAATGCTACTGTTCATACCTTTCATCCTTTAATTCTTTTCTCTCCCCAGTAGGATCATCACATGCAATCTGCCATCTGGGTACAGGGCTTAATCTCACCCCACCGCTGCAAGAAGTGGCTGTTGCTAGAAGGTACACAGTGAACCAGTCTCTCTGATGCACTGGTGCTGCATTCAAATTCATTCAAGTGGAGTAGCCCTGAATTCGGAGTCAGTCACATAAGCTATGTCCCCATCACCATCATTATGGTCTGACAGTGAGCTCTTCTGTAATGTGATAAACTGAAAATTGCTGCCAAGGATTAATCCACTTCTTTCCACCACCACCCCCACCCCATGCACACAAGGATCAGTAAATCTAGATGGGGACAGACTTAAAGTTGAGAATTGCAGACAGAAATTTGATAGCGTAGACTAGAAAAATCTACCTGGCTGTTCTATGGGTCACCGATGTGCGCAGTCATAGGTTCTGAGATCTCACACGTGTCCTGGTTTGAGGTCCAAGCCATGACAACATGATAAGAACAAGAAAATTGGCATTTGCATCTGAATGCAAGGTGCCATTAAGTTAAGCTCTATGAGACAATCCACACCAAAAGAATGAGAGTTTAGGACCCAGTGAGACTGCACCATAACTGCATTTAAACACGCTGAGGAGAGAACAAGGCACAAAAACCAGTGTGCCGGAAACAGACTGTGCCAAGAGGACCAGCTCACTCCAACTGATTATTCTGTGAAGCTGAATGAGGATTTTAGTAAAGATGAGACAAAGAAGGATTTGACAGGCAATCTATACTGGTTATGAGGGTTCTCCATACCTAATGAATTATGTGTACTCAGTCCTAGCGTAGGCAGGAAAATATTGAACATGTGTTAAAGTTATGATCTAAAGACGAAAGATATACAGCTAACTTACATAATTTTGCTCATGACAGAACTGAAAAAAAACCACCTCAACCATTTCAGAACGTCCTGGTTTCAGCTGGGATAGAGTTATTTTTCTTTTTAGTACCTGCTGTGTTTTGGTTTTAGTATGAGAATAATGTTGACAACACACATTGTTTCAGTTGTTGCCAAGTAATGTTTACATTAGTCAAGGACTTTTTCAGCTTCCCCTAGAAGACAGGACAAGCTGGTAAAAGGAATATTCCATACCATAGGCGTCATGCTCAGTATATAAATGGGGGTTGGCCAAGGAGCAGGAATCTGCGATTGCTACTTGGCATGGGCTGGTGAGAGCAATTTATGTCACACCACTTTATTTTTTTATCTTATTTTACCATTATCATCATCATAATCTTCTGTTACTGTTCTATTAAACTGTCTTTATCTCAACTCATGAGTTTTGGGTTTTTTTCCCCTTCTTTTTCTCCCTGTTCTCCCTACCCAACTCAGGGGGAGGGCAGGGGAGTGAGCGGCTGCGTGGTTTTAGTTGCTGGCTCGGGTTAAATCACAGTACAGAAGGGTGTAGCTTTTCAGTGAAATATAAGAAAAAGGAACACTCTATATAAACAGTTTTAATATTTTTTTTAATGTAAGAGTAGAATCATGATTTAAATATAAATTACATAAAGTTCCTAAATCTAGTCTCAGGTCTTCTACTTCATGTTTTAAAAAGTTATGAGTAAGAACAAACAAAAAATTTTTTCTAAGGAAAAAAATAAATTTTACGTTTTCTATTAACCTTGCTTAACCCGTAGATCTTTTTCACATAAAGTCTGTTGTGGTTAAGCTAAGTGAGTTTGGATCTAAATTTATATCTCAGCTTTTACAAATATTTCAGATTAATTACTATGGAATGAATGAAGAAAGACACCTTAATTAGCAATGCTTCTCTTGGCAATTAGGATTCTCTTGGCTTCTCTTAGCAATTAAAGTGGCAGTGGCATATCATTAAGGTCTTCAAGATTCCCCATGCCTCCTCAGAAGCAATTACTGTGGGAAGCACTGAAAATCAGGCTCATAGCTATAATCTGTTCTCTAAGGATCCAGCAGCAGGATAAACACTTTTGCTTCTTCCTTCCATAGTAATTTTGCATTAACCCATCATCATTATCCAATCAATCATTAACGTAATTTTAATGTGTCATTTTTCATGAAGTTCAATTTTCATTTTTAAAAAGCAACTGATTACAGTCAATTGATTTTGCAAACGGGTATAATATTAAAATAATTTAAATGAAGAGAGTTAACAGATTAGCACTTTTCTCCATGGCAAAATGAAATACTAACATTTAGCACAATTTAAAGTAGCATAACAGAAAATACTGCTATGAGACACCTTGGAATAACAATAGTAAGGCACCCATACATCACTAAAAGTGAATTAAAATCAAGCCATTCTATCATGATTCTTATAAAGTACCCAGGAAATTTTTACCTTAGTATATATAAGTGCATGTTGCCTTATGAATGTAAAATTGAAGACAGGTTTGTCCGAATTTAGCAAGAAATAGATAATAATTACAGCCATATGAATTTTTACAGCTTTTGACCATCTGCCTAAGTAAAAAATATACAAGATTAATTATGGGCCAAAATGTAACCAATATTTCTGCTGAATTGTAAAATCACTGTTTAGTTTTTGAATTTTGCGTTACTTTCTCAGCAGCATCATTCTGTGTGTCAGAAGCTCTTGAGACACTTGGGCTTACACTGTGCTGGGATTTATGAGTCTTGTCTTGCTGAAAAGGATACTCGCATGCTTGCCTTCAGGGTCTTGGATCTTTGGAGTCAGCAACTGTCTGAGAGTTACCATTGAAAAGAAAGATAAGATAATCTCCTCTTCCTAGGCTTTAGTAAAAGGCTCTTATCGTTTCAAAAGAACCAGGCAACTTCATGCTGCAGGAAGAGTAGTTAAGTTACAGATCAACAATGTCCTTTCCAGGTCAATGTATTCAGCAATTACTGCATTTCATGAATTGCAGCCAGGATACTTTTCATAGTAGTTTCTGACATCCCTTCTGCAGCATCATTCACTTAGTAGAGAAAATATGGTCTATACATAAAAATGTGTGGTGCTGGATGTTAGATGATGTTTTGGAATAACATGATGTAAAGAGAAGAGCAGCCATTCCTGAATATGCAGTGGTATTTATTTGCTGCGCTGTATACTCCTGTTTTTGCTCACATTTAGTACTGAAACTCCTTCTTTTCTTCCACAGCCAATTATGTTTGAAATTCAACCAAAACCTATTTCATCAGCTACACAACACATCTTCCATAAGTGGTGTAAGTAAAGCACTGACATTAATTCAGTTTGCTTCAGCACTGCAGAACTACACACAGCTACTGCACTTGTTTTCATCAGTCATAGGATTTTGGCTTGTCATGCTTGGTCTAGGTTGACTTGGGTAATGAAGCTATGCAGTTCACACCTCTTCTATCTTTGAAGCCAATGAAACTTAACTGAAACTCTGATACTTCTTTATGCCTTCCTCTCAGAGTCTACAATGAAATCTTTCATCCAGTGTCTCAAAGGTCCTCTGTATCTGGCAAGCAAATACGAGGTCACATGGTCCATGCTTTGAGCCTGAGATATGAGCCAACTCTAATGCAAAAGTGTGGTGACCATGTTGGTGACCCCAAAAGTTCTGCAGTGCAAGCACGGACACCACATGGTCAGGCAGTTTTCGGTCAGGATAGGGAGCTGGCCAAGCACAATTCTGCACGCATCTACGCTCTTACACACACACACGTCTACTTAAAAGTATGCACCATGGCATGCAGTACTGATGGCCTTGGAGATCTCAGTGTAGAAGATAATGCTGCCAAGTCTCATGCTGACCTACTCAAATGGTCACATTTGAAATACTTTGTCAGAATAGAATGAAATCTCTAACTCACTTTTGCCCAATAAAGTTTCTTTACTAGAGAATTCCCTTTAGACGTTGTCTACTTCTGTTCATCTTCCATGAACAAAATATACTCTTTTCATCTTCCATGAACTCTTTTCCAAAGAGAAGTTTCTCTATATTCAGAAACATGAGTAGATGAGAACGAAGTTCTCAGGACCACTTGGGCACTAATTTTGAGGCCAACTACTCTCAGCAAATGTTGTCCCATTTGCTAGTAATAGGAGAGACAAGAAAACCTTGTGGACGCTATAAAATCATAGTTAGAGGGAGTGACTAAATTCTACCTAAACCCAGCTGACTTGAGTACACATCTGATTCCTGTGATGAGATCCTCTTGCAGCAGACTGCGAGCAAGGTAGTACATCCCACAGTGTTTCCACATGCTATAACAAGATTTCAGAAGGTAATAAATGAGATAACCTCAGGAAATAGAAGCATTTTCAGTTATATGCTTAGTGAACCAAGACTCAGATGAAGACCAAGTCTCCCCTTCGT
The DNA here is from genome assembly GCA_013399435.1 of Arenaria interpres. Lineage (NCBI taxonomy): Eukaryota > Metazoa > Chordata > Aves > Charadriiformes > Scolopacidae > Arenaria > Arenaria interpres. Next base: position 37,644 of record VXAK01026317.1, read on the forward strand.
GGCAGACACGCTTTACCCACACATCAGGAATGAGTAGCAGAGGATTATCTTTTCATCAGTGGCACAAAGGTAGTTTAATACCCTCCCATTTGTATATGGATTACAGGTCATCCCAAAAGTACTGGAAGGCCTGATATTGCAAATGGCACTGGGCAATCTCTGCCAGATATTTGTAGAAAGATTTAGCTCCTAAATGTATTTGATACTAATAAAGACTAATTGTAATAGAAATTGTAATAGTAAAGAGCACTGATATACTCCAGCCGTATTTCTTACAACTCTGCTGCTCTTATGACAGAATAAGAAGACGCTTTGAACAAAACTGCAGGTGTTAAAAATATAAATCAAGTATGTCTCTGCCAAATCGCACAAGCTATATGTCAGAAGACATCACAAACCCTAAACTATTATCAGTGCAAACAAAAAGTCCTCACAGGAATAAACTGAAGAGATGTTCATTTAATGTAAAATATCTATTTAATTTCATTCATCTTTATAAGAGTATATACAAAGACACTATTTTATCTATAAAGATCATTACTTATAGCTAGTAAGAAAAACAAGAAATATCAGTAGAAGTGAAGATATTTCTCCAAAATTCATGGCTTTCTGTAGCAAAATTGCCTTACTGTCTACCAAAGTAGCCTGAGTTTCATTAAAAATAAAAGAAGACTCAGCTTTTAAAAATCACTTATGCAACTATGCATAATTTACCTCTGACCTGAATTTAGATTTGAGAAACCGGAAATGAGGCAGAAGGAAAAAGATGACTTGACTGAAGCCCACCTATTGCTCTGGTAATTCATCTTTCCAAAGCTCTGTTTTCTGCTGATTAGGCATTTAATTTAGTAAAGAATCTACACTTTTGAATGCAATATATATATAGACAAAAGTTTACCTTACCAACTCCAGTGTACCTTTCCTTTTTTTTCTATAGCCAATTTTCTACAGCATTCATAAACAACCCTGTCAAGGTATTCCCTCCCTACCCAGTAACTTCTGAAAGAATTTAGAGAACTCTGACGTAGGCTAAATTTCTAAATATTGGGCTGCTATAGTGAGGCCATATGACTTAATGATCAAAAAAGGATTCCAAAGTATCCAATGTTATGTAAAATTTGCAAAATTCAAACAAACTCAACAGTTCCTTCCATTTGACTTTGCTTATCCTCCCCAGTCTTGATGTTAGCAAACTGGAAAAAAAGGACAGCAAGAACCTTCTCTTCAAAGCAGCAGCTGAAGTTGGTGCTCTGTAGTTGGTGCTTTTTTAAACTGGAAGAAAAAGTGCAATAGCAACAACGAGAAAGCTAGATGGTGCTAATATACTGACTTTACGGTTTCAACTAGATGTGCTGCACACAAACTTGGAAAGACAAATTAAATATTATAAACGTACTGAAGAGTTTACATATGTAGATGAAGAAATGCTATAATTAGATAAATATCTACTTACCTTACTATTTGGTTCAGGTAATTATGCTGTGTTGACAACAAACAAAAAAAAGCAACAGGAATCTCTGTTACCCCCCTTCCTTTCATAAGAGTAATGAGAAAAGTCTGTTCAGTAACTGCTGAAAAGTGTCGTAGTTTAAACCCCGCCAGCAACTAAGCCCCACGCAGCCGCTTGCTCATCCCCCCGCCCCCGGTGGGATGGGGAAAACTCATGGGTTGAGATGAAGACAGCTTAATAAGTAAAGGGAAAGCTGCACATGCAAGCAAAGCAAAACAAGGAATTCATTCACTGCTTCCCATGAGCAGGCAGGAGTTCAGCCATCTCCAGGAAAGCAGGGCTCCATCATGTGTAAAAGTTATTTGGGAAGACAAAACACCATCACTCTGAACGCTATTCCCGCCTTCCTCCTTCTTCCCCAGCTTTATACACTGAGCAGGACATCGTATGGTATGGAATATCCCTTTGGTCAGTTGGGGTCAGGTTGTCCTGGCTGTGTCTCCTCCCAGCGTTTTGTGCCCCCCCACCCTACTGGCTGGTAGGGTGGTGTGACGAGCAGAAAAGGCCTTGAGAGCTTAGCAAGAACCAAAATCATCAGTCTGCTACCAACACCATTCTCACCCCAAATACGAAACACAGCACTAACCCAGCTGCCAGCACGAAAGTCAGCCCCATCCCAGCCAAAACCGTGACAAAATGTAATGTAGAAAGTTATTGTTTTTACCTAATGGGAAATACTGCTAATTTAAGAAGTCTATGGTGCACATCATCACATAATAAAAAGCATTAGGAAGGATATTCTAGGGTCTTGGCTATATACAGGTTTCTAACACTTTTCTTCTCTGAAGCAACTGTACGCCTACTGGTTCTAAGAGAAACTAAACTTTCAGCTTAGTTGAAATCCGGTTTCTATTTAATTTTTTTCAGTGTTGGTATAACAAATTATTTAGAATTATTCTGACATATCTATATGCTCTGGCTCAGAGAAAGGTCTGAAATCAGTTTCAAATTCATCAGATACAACAGAAGGGCCTATCTGTGACAGAGATCATACAGCATTTGCTAAAAGTGCGACTGCATTCCTGACATCTTACTTTATCTGTAAAAGGAAGTCAGAATTGAAATAGAGTAATTTCAATGTGGTCACCTTGCAAATTTCTGTGAGATAACAATTCTGGGAGCAGATCTCATCTTCAGAAGAGCCTTCAGATTACACCCCTTGAAGTTATCAAGCTAATTCTGTTCTTCCTCCTGCCCTTCTTTGCTAGGTGACCATGGACAAGCAGCATGTAAGAGCTGTAAGAGCTGGCAACACCATCCTTCTGGCTAACTTCAGTGTCCCCGTGGCTCTTCTTAGTTGACTTATGAGCTCACCAGTAGCTATGACAATGGTTTATCCAGGTGACAGTCACACACTTTAGCCCTACCCACTGAGCAGTGAGCAGAACCCAGTGCTATCCTCAGCTCGGTCACTGAAATGTTTGTGACCTTGGGTGATCTCTGTTCATTCCTGTGCTTCATTTCACTCACCTGTAAAACACATAATTATACTTGCCTTCCTCTCCAATTAACTCTTTTATCAATGGGTGACAAGTGTCATAAAAATGAAAAAACTATTTATCCTCTAATTTTGCATCTCAGAAGGCTGCTAACCAGGGCATCCATCTCACAGATTTTCTTTAGCTCTAAAACAGCAGCAGCAGGAGGAGGAATGTCATACTTCAGTCACATACAGGAACCAGTAGCTTTATTTATTTTTTATTAACGCTCTCCTAAGAACACTGCAGTCCACTCCAAGGGCATGAGAGAAAACTTTTTAAAAGGTTAGCAAATTCATAGTAATCTTTGTATTCTGAAAATACACCCATAAAATAATAATCACAGTAAGTTGTGAGAGAAAAATGATGTCACACCGATTCCTTACAATTTAGGAGAGCACAAGTTCTAAAAAGTAGTAAAAATAATTGCTTTACAGATGAGGGACAGGGAGAAAATCTAAGCATGTTTATGCTCAAGTGCTTATAGAATGAATATTCCAAACACAAATGTTTACAACATTAAAGGTATAAGAATTCTATATGCAACATGCCATAGCAGAAAGCAGAACAGAACTTACAAAAATGAATTTTGCCTTTCAGATCTTGGAAAAAGTTCTGGACAAGAACTATCTGAAATGTTTTACTTCAGAAGTCAAACTCAAATATCACTACTTTGTAATACTGTCCTGTTTCGGCTGTTCAATTTTTAAGAATTCCATTTTACATTATTATTTATTTTCATTTTTTAGGTATGACCATTAAGCATTATAATCCTTTTAAAGCAAGCTATCTGAAAAAATCTCAGTATTCTTTTTTTTTTTTTTTCTAGATTGGAAGCAATAGAATAATACCCTTTAGTAACCACTAGGCTATGCTAACAGACAACTCAACTGACACAAAATCTACTTTTAAAAATTCTACATGCTTTAAATGCATGTGGATATGCAAAGGCACATCAAAAAAAATACCAAACACGCATTAGAAAAGGTATTTACAGTAACCCAAAGATCTTGAGTGGATTAACCTATCCTCCTTGGGTTTTCAACACTAATTTAATTACGAGTTAAAGAGAGCCAAGTGAGCCTTCCTGAAGCAAACTACCTCCCTAATGCTGCTCATCTAACTTGACAGAAATCAACAGGCTTTTAGCATTTTATACAGGACGCTTCTAAACCAAATTTTGCTTATTTCCTCTGATGGTTTGTTTTAGGTTCAAGAAGAGAAGAATAGAAATGTTACAAAACCTCCTTTTGTATGGATGTTGGCTTTACTACCTTAATATCAAGGACAAAAAAAAATAAACTTGTATATGCTCTGGATTTTAGACCAGGAAAACACTACCACATTCTATGAGAAGACAACAAATACATTACAAATTATGAGAAAGGGATCTGAAGTACCATGAATTGCCAATACTCGGGCCTGTCGCACAAATCCCCATCAACGCGTGACGTTTACCTTGTCACTACTCGGAATTTCTAGCTGTGCATGCTTCCCCTTGTAATCCATTGACAGGGTTTAAATAGGAAAGGACGGCTATATATCCTTGAGGTTGTTTCATACTTTGAGAGCCTTTCATGCAAGAATTAAAAAAAAAACAACCACCAAACCTAAAATAAACAATTAGATGCTGTTTACTATATCTGTAAGTATATAAGTATTATTTATTTTCTAAACATTTAACAGAACATATAGAAAAATCACTGAGTGATTTCTTGGTCAAATGTTTTTTTAAAAATCACATTAGTGGAATAACACTAACTGTATGAAGGTGTCACCATAAACACGTGTAAAACTCATGTGGTTATCAAAGCTACCTCTTTTTTGCTGAGGTAAAAATGAACTGCAATTGAGATTCATAGTAGTGTTGAGTCATAAGGATTTTTATTTCTTCTTAGGTCTCAATTTGTATTGAAAAAAATGCCAAGTTTATAATTTTATTTGAAATATAATTATTTGTTATGATTGTGGAAACTGGGAAATATGATCTGAAGGTGCTGCAGTCAGAATACTATTTGTGAATTAAAATCTCAGTTTAAGTACAAGACAGAATAATTTGTAAAACTGAATATTCTTAAAGCATAAATGCGAGACGGGTTTTCAAGTCTCTCAGCACATTCCCTGTGTCGATAAGTAAAGTCAGTCTTAAATAGGAGAAACTTTTCTGATTGAATAAAACTGTAAACCCACAATTAGTTTGAGCCTGTGGGTTTTGCTGGGCCTTGCATTTCTGCTGACCCTGCAGAATTTGAAATATTTGAGCGTAGCTCCCATATCTGAAAAAAGTCTCTTAGTACCATTATTATTTTTTTTAATCATAATAGAGCATTAATCTAATAAAACCCCTCTTTCTGCAATTGGCTGTGGGGTAAAATTTTAATTCAACTTCGAATAAATTTTGAGATTCTCAGCTGAAAGTCGTTATCTAATGCCAAGAGATTGCCTTTTTCTCCTACGAGACAAATATCAAACTTGTAGATTAGCTTGTTAACTCAGACTGACACAGAAGATGTAATTTGTCTAGTTCAAAGATTGGGCAAAGATAAAGCACGAGAGGTTTCTGTAAAATAAAATGAAGAATTAGAACTCAACTGGGATAATCACACTAATCACATTAGAAGTCCGTTATTAAGATTGTAAAGTTTAACTTGCTAACGTGACAAAATTCCAGCAGCGAGGACAATCGCATTCTTTCCTCCTTTTATTTCTTCCCTTCTTGTGTACTCTATGACACTGTGCTTAAATATCTGTCCACATATTAAAAATAA
>VXAK01026322.1:0-10634 GCA_013399435.1 Arenaria interpres
CTGCTTAGTTTTCTTAAAAGCCTTTGGTGAAGGAATTTGTTGAAAGCCTTTTGTAAATCCAAGATCAATCAGATCACCCTTATCCACGTGTTTTTTGATCCCCTCAAAGGACTGCCTTAGGTCTGTGAGGCAGGACTTGCTTTTATGAAAACCTTTTTAACTCTTCCCAGATAAGTCATATTTATCCAGATGTCCACTGTTCCGTATTATAGTTTCCACCTATTTGTTTTGTATAAATAGCAAGCTGACAGGCTTGCTGTTTTCTGAATCTCTCTTGGAACACTTTTGGTAAAAAATGGCACTCTAATCTCAGGTAACAGTTTTGAGTCATCTATTTCAGCCTTGAATTCCTTTAAAGCTGTCTGTGGTCTTGGTGACTACTTAATTTTATTTGGCTCATCTACTGTCACTTGTCCATATATTTTCTTTTGTTACTGTAATAATAAGTTATGATTCTGAACAGTTTCGCAATAAGTGGATGTATCTAAAATCTAATTTAAACCAAGTAGTTCTGTAGCTGAGTTCAGAAGACATTGTACAAATGTGAGAAGAAATAAGACGCATGTTTGTCTTTCATTCAGCAATAAGAGTAAAGCTGTCATTTCACCTACAGTTTCCTACAATAGTATCCTTGGACAGTTGATTCTTTAAAAATGCAAACCTTTCCACCCATTCCTTAGTAATGAGGAAGAGAGAGAGGAGAGAGGGAAAGGGGATATCATGATCTCTAATTTATGGGCAACATTTTACTGCTGTAAATACCCAGATGTCTGATTTCCTCCTTTTTATGCCTTTCATTTTCTTTTTCTTTCTGATTTTTTCCACATAAAATCAACATAAGCTAGTTCCCTAAAAATGCCTATTTTAACAGCCTTCTAGTAAATTCCAACTGTATCATCTGTAAAAAATTTAATAAAACTACCCAATTTATTGTTGGATGTGATTTTAGCCAAATGAGAGAATCAGCAGGAAAAGAAAAAAAAGAAAAAAAATGGCAGTGCTTTTGTTTGTTTGTTTACTAATAACATGGGAGAAAAAAACCCTTGTAAATATATATCTAACTTAATGGGACAAAAGATAAAATCACAGCCATGCCACTTAAGAAAATGCGACATACAATCTCTTCCAATGAAGTGAAAATGGCCTCTTCCAATATATCCCTTTAAATTAGATTATTTTTTTTAAGTGGCTTCTGCAAGCTGGGTAATGTAAGGCAACGTAACGTATGTTATTGTCCCACATCATTGCCTAATGACATTCCCTGTTTTGTAGTCGTACAACTGAGTAGCTGTAAAAGGTAAAAGCAAATTTTGAAGGCAAAGCTAAACATATTTCCCTCAAGCCTTGCAGAAGTTGAACAATTCATTTCCACTTAATTCCTGCCTTTAATTCTTGTTCTCCGGACTTTAGAAGCAACAAGGAACACATGGAAAGGATTTTATTTTCAAAAAAGGTATAAAATGACAAAGTGAATGAAATATATTGATGGAAAGTTCAAATGCACGGCTCCAGCTAACATTCATTAAAGCTGATTGCTCTTCATTTTTTCCCATCAAATTTCTCTTGTCCTACAAGAGTCCTACAACTAGTAGAATCCAGATGTTTTGATTGCATGAGGAACTTCACAGTGCACTGCCAGCTAAAGAGGGTTTGCTGACTGAAACTACAGACATGGAGTGGTAAAGGTATTAAAAAACAGTGATACCAAGTTCTCAGTGAAGAGAAAAGAAAGTCAAAATACAAGTCCTAGATAATTATTAGCTACCTCTAAGGTGATACAGGAAAGTTCTGCCCACACTTTTCAGGGGCATGAGCAGTTCCTCACCAGTAAAGGTAAAGGCTTCAAATTTTAATCCCTAACGTGGACTATTAGGCTAGGTACGGTGTGATGGGTTGGAATTTTAGAATAGTCCCACTTTGTTTTTTATAACAGGTATTGTTATTTGACAGGTGTGTTAGATCATGCTCCCAGCATTTATATATGGTTCACTAAGAAGATTATATAAGTCAGCTGAAAATGCAAAGTTTGCCATGCCACTACCAGGAGGGTATTTCTCAGCACTTAGGTTAGAAGGTGTCATCCCAGATGCTTATAATGGCGTTATCATCATTTTAGGATCTATTGTGGAAAAAAACAAAACAAAAAACAAGTGAAAGAAGCTACTTTCATCCAAAACAAAGACACAAAGTCTATATACTTGAGCATTACTAATTGATAACACAATATATAGAAATTCATGTAGAAGGAATTCCCCCTTAACTCTACAATTCATCATGTTAGGATGTAGATTAATGATCAGCTCCCTAAGCATATGCTTACTAGGTGGCAATGTATTATGGGCCTTCTGTAGCCAAAGACCTGTCACCATAAAATACAGTGAGTAAAAATGTATGGATAACTTGAGTAAGGAGCCAAGAGTTTGGAGAAGAGAATTCTGATGTTTCTTCGGTGTTTGTCCTACCTGTTCCTATCATAGCCAGCCCCAGATACTCAGGAAATAAATACCTTCCTGAACTACTGACTGAAGAGAAATAGACTTTTTTTTTTTCTTCCTGGACTCTCAAAGTCTTTTGTGAATGCTCTTTTGATCTCAAAGTCTTTTGTGAATGCTCTTTTGATTCCAGGTGTGCATACATGGTCACACCATGTCCCAGTTGCACACTACAACAGGAACTTCCTTTCTTTTTCCCACTCCTTTGTATGGGCCAGGCAAGTTGGAAGTACAGGTAGTCTGAAAGCACCCAAGGGTCTTGGGAAAGGGGCCAGTAAGATCTATGGGAAGACAAGGATTTCAGAATGTGTCCAAGAGTCAATACGCAAAACAGCTACAAAGTCTCCCCAGGATTTTATTGTGAGGAAACAGTAAAACACATTCAGTGCAAGATTTGTGAAGATGTAAATAATATTTGTGACACTGGAATAACTACCTGTTTCTTGTTAACCTTGCAGTAAGGTTTTGGGCTAGAATTCGTGTTTCCAGGTGTTATTCCACTGCTGTTTTTATTTTTCACTGTGTTTTAGTAAGAAAGGGCTAATTTTCTCTTGGGACTTGTGGAGACTCTTAGGTGTCTATCTCCATTTCATTTTGCTTCCCAGGAGATGGGATGACTACATTTTTGGCTTCAGTTGTTGGGAAAATTCTGATAAAAGCTTCTAAAGTCAAAATAAAACTATTTATGTGATATTTTCTTTCTGTTTTTGGCAGGGAAGGGTTGCATCACATTCTTCTTAATAGAGCCTACAGGAATCAAAATTTATCTTCTGTGCAAAAGCTTTTGAGTCTTGAATGGAACATGCATGTAAGTAGGTATTGTATGTTCCTCACTTCTGCTGCACTTCTGCTGCTCTTTGAATTGTCATTTAAAAGTGGCAGTTAAGTAACATAACACCTTTTATCTATCTGTTCATCTGACACAGTCAGCTTTTATGATCTCCCCTCTTCCTGCTGAAAGAACCCTGTGCAAACATTTCATGCCTACATATGGGGCTAAACAGATATACTATGCTAAACTCTCTTCCAGTGTACTACAGTGAAATGAATCAAGAGTAACCATACCATATTCAATTAGAAAATGTATTTTAATCATAGCTGAGCTGTGAATTAGGCCCAAATAGTCTACTAAATTTTGAAATGATGGCTTAATGTGGAACCGAAGATTGAAGAGACCTTTAAGATTTAACATTAGTCCGCTATACTCATCTGCATCAAATTTCATGTTTTGAATTTTGTTTCCTGTTAGCTAGCATAAAAGTGATTAACTCCCTTTGACTTGTTGCTTTTAAAACGCTGAATGACTGACTACATGCATGGCTGCAGTACAGCATAAAAATCAACCAGTTTTGCATTGCAGTTTAAAGCAGGTATTGTTTGTCACTTGGAAGGCTCATATAAGACTGAATTTATCAGTCCTGAAAGCAAGAAGGGGAGCAGCAGAGGAACAGTTGAGTTATAATACAGTATGGGTCTCAGCAAGCTTGGCTTCTGTTTTTACACTTGCAAATTCAGATTTAAGTTTTGCTCTGGGCCTGTGAAACAGGGAAAATAGCAACTAGACAGTGTAACCTTGAGAAATCTGCTTGAACTTCTGAAAATCTCCGTTTGTAGTTTGATAGTTTGAATCCTTCTGTAGTACCCTGTTCTTCCCTGTTTTCCTCTGTACTACTAAATAAGGTGTAAGATTTGTAAAGCAGTTTCTAACACTCGCTTTACAAATACAGTGAGATATTTTGTTCAGTGTCTGCCCCGGTGAGTCTGATAGTGGTGCTTCAAACTACAGCATCTAGCAAAAGGACAGTGCATAAAAAATTGCTGTGGCATCAAGTTATGCCTGCATAAGGCAAAGAGCATTGCTCCTTCTTGGCATCTGGATGGTTCTGTTTAGATTTTTACCAGAGAAACACTAACAACAAAGATGATACAAGGACCTCCCTGCATGAAATCTTACCCCCCATGCAAATAACTGCAATAGATTAAAAAGCAATCCAGATATCTTCATTCCTGACTATAGGAACAAGAATTCCAACTCTCTGATAACTAATTTCTTTCCAAATGGAGCAGAGGATATTAGAAAAGTCTGCTCTCCAAAACCATCTTGATGTTTAACCTCTGCTGATCCTACATCCTTGATTGTTGCACTGCATCGTCTTGCTGGGAACCAGTTTCCAGACTTCTCAGTTCCTTCTGTCCTTGGTACAGGCTTCTGCTTCTGGCAATAGTCTACTGTTTAGCTGGTGTTGGCATGCATCTGCTGGATTTCCAGACAACTGCCAATGTCTGCAAATCCTGAACAAGTGCTCCACAGAGCAATCCTGTGCTGTGACACCAAGCGTGATATAGAATTTTGCTCCTGTCCTTTCTTATTTTCATGCCAGCTGCATTTTCTATCCCTTTGTTTGTTCTATCATTCTCAAATAATGTGATGGATTTTTAAAAATGTAATTTGATTTTCTTTGATTTAATTCTGATATTTATTTTTGTTGATGATGGGGAAGGCATCAATTAGTTAATACTACAGGAATCCAAATAGCGCAAACCCAGTATTTTGAAAAGTACTCCTGTAATCAATACTGATGCTTTTACAAATGACAGAGATGCTTTACTGCTATGTAGTACCTCTATAATTTTTCCATGCTTAGGTAAAGATTCTTTACCCCTGCATTAATGGTGGTGTAAAGCAGAAGCACAGTGAATGTGAGTGCAAATGAACATAACAATATTTGCATCCTAAGTAATTTCAGAGTGATTTTGAAGAGCTATTTTCTTAGGCAATAGGTTCATTTAACAGTTATAAGTATTTGTCACTACAAATGAATAGAAACCAACTTACCCTGCTTGCAATATCAACTGATCAGAGAAAGAAAATAATATCATGAGTTTCAGTAGACAATCAATTACATGGAACAAATACGACTTACTAACAGTAGGACTATAATCACGGTGTGCTGAATGATCACTAGCACTGGCTAAAATATACCTGCATTATTAACTGGACAAATGAAAAAAAACAGACTGTAAATTTATTCCATGTTTTCCAACGAGAAAACCACGTAAATGAATCAAATAGCTAGTTTGCCTGCTTCTTACTCAAACAGTTACTTTTTTTAAATTTAATGATAGTAAGCTTATTTGAGTAGTCTTATAAAGCAAGACCCCATTTACACATCAGAAATTTTATACGTGAGCAGCAAACATAAAATGAAAGCTAATGAAGATAAAGCTACTTCAGATGTTTTTCAATGTAAAAGTGAAATATATCTAAGTTTGAGAAATTCCATACATCCAGCAAGCAAACACAGAAAGGATCACATAACTTTCTGCTGTCCTTTCTCAGGCTGATGGCTTAATGTTTATTCACAGTGCTTTATATATCATACATTATTCATCAGATTATAATGAGAAGTTCTCATCTTTGTTTTTATGTTATGGTTTGTTATGTAGCAATTACAGCAGGGTAATCAAGTCTTGGGCTTTTTTCTTTAAGAACTGGTTGTGCAATCTTCCACTCTCATATGTCTTAGACAGTACTAAATTAATTAAAAAAGATAATTGAAATTCCCCAACTGAAACATCACAGCAGTTTTCTCAGAACACCGTATCTATCTCCTGTAAATGTTCCAGATCGAGTTGCCAGAATGTTGATTTCATTAGAAAACCAAAATAGCAACAATCAGTGAGAGTAAGCAGAGGAGCCTCACTGTTCACAGATATTGAAAAATCCAGGGGCTTGAACTAGCCAGAAAGTCTTTTTTAAAGGAAGCAGCCACAATCAGTTTTCTAAAGCACATTCGCTTTTGTAACGTGTGACTTGCATAGAACTTACCATAGAGCATTCTATAATCATTTGTGGTTTACTGAGTTTCGGGAAAAGAAAAGTAGGTTTAGCTAATAGGGAACAACCTAACAAGAAACCAGGACCTGGGCTTTAAGGCAAATGCCCTTTTCACACTTAAATACTCTTTCACTTGCGTATCATCTTTCTTCCCTAAATATAACTTTTTTTGCTTTCCAAATATGTAAACTTTATGAACACTCTCCAAGCTAGGCAAGGAATGCCCTCTGTGGTGGTTGATTTTTGCCCTCTATTTGGGGGAGTTAGGGACCATGAAGACAAAAGGGTCTATCATTGTGGATTTTAAACATCACTTGCCAGTGATCTTTTAAAGGGTTGAGGCAGGGAAGGAGTGATGTGCTCCCCAGTCCTTCCTCTTCTCTGCAGCATATAACAAAATGCAGCCATTTCTAGGGTGGAACAATGCAGCTGTTCAAAAGCTACCAGCAACTGTACAACAACGAAATCACTCAGTTCACAGCAGGGAATAGAGAGTAATATTCAGTCTAAATGAATTTGCAGATGAATTCAGACAGGCTATAAGTTTATGAATTGGAATTGGATGTACAGTCCTTCTCATCTAAAAATATTTTGGAAACTTTAATGACTGCACGGTGTCCCGACCTCTTTGTGTATGATATGCTGAAAGCAGCCTGAGAGGCACTGTGGAGGGAAAAGGGAGAATCACTTGCATGATCCGTGTGATCAGAAATCCCTTGTTGCGTCCCAGTGGTGCCTCTGACTGGCCAGGCCGGATTTTGGTTCTGGGTACTCTGACTCACCAACTGCTCAATTAGTCTGATCTACAAAAAAAACCAAACCAAAACCAAAACAAACAACAAACTGGTAAGGAATTAATTCTTCCTTTATTGTGGCCATATGCATAGGTGATAGTGGATAGTCACTGTAGGAAGTATCTGTTAACACCAGTTACTTAAGAGAAAATATATATAGCAATAAATGTATGCACAGGATTTTAACATCACTATTATTTTCCCTGACTAACAGCAGCTACATTAGCCTAATATTCTGAAAACCCTTTTCTCTCTGTTTTCATTTTATGTAGGGCAGTGTTTAAATGATGTACTCCAATAGAATTTTCTAATTGCCACTGAGATTGTTTAATGAAAAAAATAGTATTCACTTCTGTTGTAACCTTATTTGTGTTTCTATTGTGCTTAGATTTTTATATTAGAAATGTAACTGAGTCACAATACCGATGTATTTCTTCTTAGTGTTCTGTTTCTTAAATATTACTTCTTTCCTTTTTCTTCATGTAGTATGTTTTAATCTGTCCTCACAGTCATGCTACTCTTTTCCCAGAAAAACATAATCCCTTTAAAATTTGATTGCTTCATTTTTACCAGTCTTTGCTTTCATTTTAAACAAAAACAACCTCTGTAAATATTAATTTCCATTTGCTTGTAAACTGCTTTACACTAAACTGTAAACCGTTTTCCATAGGTCTTAACTCTACAGTAGACAAAACATTAAAGAAGATTTTAGTGATTACATGTAAGCATAAGGAAAAGAAAATAATCTTTTTATGTAAATAGCTTTTAGGACCCTTCTGATGTTGTGCAAAAGCAAACCTGTTACTTTGTCTGCAGCACATACAAATTAAATTAAAAAGAGAAAAACAGTTTCAACAAAAAAAAAGCCTTTTAACATGTAGACTCTTTGGAGTTTTATGAGCTACTCCTTGTGATGAAATAGTCTTCTCTTTAAAGAACATTCCCAATATTGCCCACATCTTCACCTAGAGAATGGTTTGGAGTATATTTTGATATTTAAAAAAAAATCGTATAGCAATGAACTGCAGATACTTGTCACAGCTGTGTGTTAACACAATCAACGTTAACTGCTACAAAAGCTGTACTGTCACTATCATCGTGAGAAATATGTGCCCATAGCTCAAATGCACCATGTTGTTTTTCTGATTCTTCTTGGGAGCTTGTGCTAAGGCCGTATTTTAAGGACATCCTCTAAATGAAAAGGTTAGGTTAGGATTTAGGATTCCTGGAATTGCACATTGCCTTAATGCAATGTGCTATGAGATACGAGACATGGAGTTCTGCAGTTTGTCCATGAGGGGTGTTTATAGACCTGCAGTAGTAACTTCAGGAAACAGACCAATCCCAGATGATTAAAACAATAATAATAACAATAAAATAATAATATTGATATCTGAAATACTTGAGTTAGCCTTCTACAAAGCCTGTATCGGTTCTGTATCTGATAATCTCCCAAGCTGATATATGGCTATGTGTTTTCTTTGTTTCAGAAGTAATAGAAAAAATTCTAGTGAGAACATTAAAAGTGAGATTTTAGAGGCAGGGGATTTGCTATTTTTTACTATAGATGAAAAAAACATACAGATTTAGACAAATTCTTCAATTTACTTCATGAGTACTAACTCCAAATTAGGTCTGAAATATGTGAAATCACATTAGTTTTCGGCGGCATTGGATAGATACAACTTCAGGATAAATTGATTGTTAAGAAAGGTAATTTAGCCTACAAGATCTTTATTATTGATAATGATAGTGAAGAAACCAGTCTGGTTCTCAGATTTTGTTATAGAGTTTAATTAAAGTTATTTCATTTTAATGAAGTGACAACAGCTAGCAATCCTGCAATCTCATTTTTATGAAATTACTTTCCAGACCAGGAATGCACTTAAATCTTTAATGATGTTTCCACATTTCTGAAATTGAAAACCTTAAGTTACTTTTAATGTTATAGGTGGAAACTGTAGATAAATGCTACTTGTAGCTTCAAAACATCCTGACCGTGACATGCTGTACGCCTTTTGTCTCAGTGTTCTAGGATAAAGGACAATGGAAGTGAAGCTGTATGCATGAAAAAAGAGGTGTCTTGATCCGTTTCCAGAGTGGGCCTGAAACAGGGGAAGAACTGACAAAGCCATAGCTTCTCCTTGCTATCTTTTGCTGATCTCGTCTTCCAGTTTCACTAGAGCTGATTTCAGGGAGGAGAAATCTGATAGTAAGTATTCAGTGGCCAAGGAAGTGCACGGTTCTTCAGTCCTGAATTATCCACAGCTGCTTACTGTTAATAGCTCGGAGCGAGACACAACAGCACTGGCGGGGCAGCCACCCGCCTGGCTCCACAACAAAATAGGGAATGTCCAAACTTAAAGCCATTATTTTCCTCAGTGGCATGGTATTTCAAAATAATTTTGCGTAACTGAAGGTAATTATATGTATTATATCTTTTGCCATATAACCAGCAGAAGAGATAGGGACAACAGGTGAAACTGCAGCACGGCAATGATGAAAGGCTTTGTTTTGCGTCCTGCTTACGAAAGAGTCACTGATACTCTGCAGCCAAAACCACATCCAGTTTGACTGATGCTTATCACCTCATGGACTACATTTTTCATTCTGATTAGGCAGTTGTGAGAGATTTGGAAGGTTTTAGATTTTCTCTGACATATCCAGCAGTATTGGCTCCAGTAACATGTAGAAAAACAGCTTCTACTATTCAGTGGTGAATCCAGCTCTGGGGAGCGAGTATGAAGACGGGTCAAGACTTGTTCTTGCCAACTCTGTGTTCTGTGCTGGGCCTTATTGCGAGTCTTTCAGCTAAAAGATGCCCCTCTGCACCTTCATTTTGACATCTCTTTCAAAGGCACTGGGATTGGTTTCAGGATTATTTTGTACAGGAACAAATGCTTTTGACAGTCTTGTCTGAGGTGGCTGTTACTGAGATATAGCACCACGTAAAACCGTTACAAAGGCTTTTGTAGAACGCTCAAAGGACAGGAAAGCCTATGAAGCCTGAATTCCAGATGCATATATGAAGGTGGCTTTGAGCCATGATTTTTTTTGGTTTTGCTAATCCTCTGCCACTTTTTTCTTTTTTGCACTACAATGTTTGTTTGTTTTTTGACTGGAACAGTCGCTTTACCAATACTCCTTTCTCATGTCACTCCCATGTTTCTACTTTGTTAATCAGAAAAACATTGACTCTACCCTGTAACCAAGGTAGTATTTTTAAACATACTCGAGCAGTAACTAAAGCCAGAGCATGCACACAGGTGAAGTACCTGCATCATCTTTCACTCTGGATAGTCAGGTGGCGCAATTCTACATAAATATGTATATTGCCACAGATAAAAATTTGTTTCTAAGGCACCCGTGAGGAAAAGCACCGTAATTTTTGGGCCGCCTGGGCCGCACCGCCGCTCTGCCCTCAGGCTCCCGGCCGGCAGCGGCTGAGGGCACGGCCTCGCTGCCGTCACTGCGCAGGCGCCACCGGCGGGGCCGGGCGCGCGCCCGGCC
>VXAK01026322.1:10688-40410 GCA_013399435.1 Arenaria interpres
CGGCAGGGGCAGGTGGAGGGGCGGCCGGGGAGGGCAAAGGACCCGGGGGAGCCGCACCGAGCCGGGGAGCCGGCACCGGGGGCTGGCACGGGGGCTGCCGGCGTGCTGCCTCACGCCGTTAGTGATAGCACCGACCGAGCGGTGAGACCTGTTGCTCTGTTCGAGCGACTTAAAATTCTTCGTGAATGGGGTTGGACATGTTAACAGTTCGCAGGTTTTGTACTGAATTGGAGTGGATTTAAGCTTCTGCTTTCACAGCTTATTCCAAAATGTGCTATTAAAAAAAAGAAACAAACAAAACCACAAAATGTAACTTATCCGTCAGAAAGCTCTATTCCATTCTGTGTGTGTGTGTAGGTACATCACGCACCCCAGAGATCGTTTGCCAGATTGAGACTGCAGCGTGCCTTGGGGAGGGACAGCACCTCTTCTGAGGTGATAAATTACCACACACAGCGTCTCTGAAGAAATACACGGTTAATAGTTTTCCTGCAGTTAGCCAAGAATGTGATCCTCTATCTTTGATCCTGTTATCCTACTTCCTCATGCACATAGTGGAGTTTTACATCTTCATAGGGATATTGGTGCAGTAGAGCTTTGCATAGATACAGCAATTCTCAGAAAAAAAAGATGACAAGCTGTTCTGTAATTGTGGTAAATTAAATGATGGAGAAGTGCTTGTGTTAGTGTTTTTCCTCAGAATATGGGATGTGAGGTAAACTAGTGTTGGGGGGGGTGGAATTTTCATGTTCTGTGTAATGACATTGTAGTAAACAAACCTAGGGAAAGATCTGGGTTTAGTAGCTCTTCTGGTCTTTCTGATGCAATTTCCAGAATTAGTCTGTATGCCTGTTGTTAGAATCTGGTCGCTAAAATCTTGGGTGATCAGTTCCTATTGATATTTTGGGTGCTGCCTCCAAACTTCTTATTTCTGTTGTATGTATACATAACTTGAGAAGGGATTAAATATGCTCAATATTAAATAGGATCTGGAACTATATTCGGTAAACATATATTATTTTGCTTATGGTTAGAGTTCCTGTCTCTCTTCAGCACAACCTCTGTGTGTTTATGCTGTCTGTGGGAAGTTAGACGTGGCAAGATTTTGTGTGTGTGAGTGACTAAGCTGTGGAGGAAGTAGTTTCCCCTGGATGCTGTCGTAGCTAAAGGTGTTGGCTGTTGCAGATGCCTCAAAGTGAAAATCTCTTCTTTATATATATATAAAATTTATGTCTGTGCCAGTGTGTAGGTAATTTAGTGCAGACTTACTGTCTGTTGGAGCAATGAAAACTCACACTGCCACGTCTCTTCTGATGGGGGCAGGGGAGGGAAGAAAGTACAGCTGGCAGCACAAAGCCTCTGTTTAAACATATTATTTCTTTTCTTCCCATGTTTACCTTGTTAACTAAGAAATAGAGGACAACTCCCTAAGATTACCTATCTGAAACTGTTTAATGCCACAACTGAGAAACTTCAGGCGTAGCGAGGAGTGTGGTTTAGGAGGGTTACATGGGCAATGTGTGAGGAGGGCTAGGCCCTGTACCCAGCTCAGAGTGATTTGTTGTCTGATGTGGAAGCTTGTGGGTTTTTTTCAGAAATGTGTGTTTCATATGAGAAGCCTAGAGATGTGTTTTCTGATAGAGTTAGCTTTTCTCTACTGACATATGCCAGAGCAGCATGAATTTGTCTGTTGTGAACTTGGAGCTGTGTATAATTTTGAGGTGCCTTTGTGCATGCTTCTGGAGCACAATTCCTGATTTACTTTTGTCCAGTTGCATACTCAGATATCGCTCTATGGCTCAAGCCTAAGAATTGAAATTAACTGAAAGTTATTTCAAGGGAACACTTAACATCTAAAATGCTAGTTTAAATCATGCATCTTCAATTCTTTGGAGATGCCTGACCTATATACTTGGGACTCTGCAGAAGTAGTAGGCTCTAATTCAGGGTTTGGATCTTCAGGATTTTTCAGAACAGTTCAGAAACTTAGTGGAATTCTGTTTTTGTTAAATTCAATATGAAGTCAAAATAAAAAAAAAAAGTCTTAGGTGGAAAAGAGAAAGCTAGCTGTCAAGGCTACAAAGCGTACAACTTCGATAACTTTTCAAATCTCATGGCAACAAGGGCACTGTATCTGAAAACTAGTCTTATGAAATAAGATCATCTGTTTTAGTAATGCAGAATTCTTCATTTTTTCTAGTTCTAATCTTAAATGATTGCAATTATCAGGATATTCTTTCCTGAAAGTTTCCTAAAAGTTTCTTTTATCCTGCTCAACAAAATCTGACTGCAAGAAAGAAATTCATTGTCTTGTGAATGCTGTCATCACTAGAAAACTTTTTCTGGATTGCTTTTAATCAAATTCTATTTTTTTTGTTGGTTTTTGGTGGGGGGAGGGTTCCCTCCTCTTTAACAACAACAGAATCAAGATGTGAAAGTGTAGGGAACAGTTGCCTGGTAATAGCAAGGACAACAAGGTTGTTTTTTGCCCTCAGGTGTGGCTTTTTGGGAACACAGTTCACAACCTTTTAAAACTCACAAAGAATGAAGAGTAGTAGCAGCTGTCACTTTCTCTTATGCAGATTCTTAAAGAGGACCTGATACTTGGAATGAGAATATTGCCATCATGAGTCAACAAGGCTATGTTGCAGCTCCTCCGTATTCCCAATCCCAGCCAGGAATAGGAGGCTTTTCTGCAGGTTTTGGACCACCTAATTCTTCACTTCATTACGGGCATTACGGGGACCCTAACTCCTCATACTCAGCACCTCCACCAGGTATGAAATTGGCTTAAATTGTGTTTTTAGAGTCTATTTTTCTATGATGGCATTTTACATCTTTCTCTTTCTTACTCATGTCAGCACAAAATACTCAAATTTACACTGCTACTGCAACAGGATCCTGCATGAGCTTTGTCTGCGTTACTGCTGATGCTCAGATGTTGATGCAAGATGGGTATCTGACCTTCCTGAGTCAATTCCGTTCTCCGGGAAGCAATAAGCATCAGTGCTAATGCTGTATTATGAGTAATACCTAACACAGACAAATACAAAAGGGGCGATTTCTGGGAATAGGGAACTGTTTGTCAACTCATGTTAATGGCAAGCAAGCTCTCAGAAATGGATTGTATGGATTCTTCACAGTAGGACCCCTGCTGAGCACAAACTTGCCTATGAGTTGGTGTTCTCCTGCTTAAGCTTGCTTACCAGGTGGTGTATTTGGGTAATGAGTGGTAAGTCAAGCCCACCTGCTTTCTAACCACTCAGGAGACAGTTGCTTTCTATGAGGAAGGGCATTTGGGTATAAGCAAGGGGGATATTTGCTTTATTTCTACCAGCATAATCAGCTCCAGCTAATGTAATTGACATGCAGCAGATAGACATGACCATCTTTGCCTCTCCTTTGCTTTTCATTAGTTTGAACTTACTGGTAAGTGGCTTCAGATCTTTCAAGAAGTATATTATATGAGTATATGGTGTCTTAAGCCTAAACAAAAATAATAAATCATTTGAGACCATGGAATTTAAGGCCGTTTTGCTGTATGTAAGTCGTGCTGGTCTAATTTCAGTAGAGTCAAAGTGGGCATGCTAGACTAGTGAATTGGAGCTACAGAAAATATCCAAAGAATGAGGTTTCGTCTTCCCTCTGTAAGTCTACTAATATACATGACCAAAATAGGGAGACAGGAAGAGGGACCATATCAATATTTTGCCTGATTTCACAGGGGAAAATGTCTGAAGTATTCTGTAAAGCATCTTAAAGTATTTGTTACAATTTTTAATAACATTTAGATTATGATAAGTTACATTAAATTTAGTATTTGAGATGGTGGAGTAGAGTAATGGCAGAACTAAGCATCTGAGTATATTAAGTTTTTTTAAATATTCTGGATGTCCTTGATTTTTGCATTATCATGAAAACAGGAAAAAGTTGTGCTACCCAGTTTCTCTAAAACTTCTTAAAGACAGCAGGAATTGTGTTAACTTAATCTAGTGCTGAATATAATCAGGAGATAGAACTACTTCTGGTAATTGGCGTATTAGAACACTTGGGAAAAATACCGGTTTTGGTACCAAACAAATTTTTGATGTTAGAGTAATTTAAAGCAAAATAATTCAAGAAATACAGGTTGAAGAGCTGTTTGTTCAACACTGCTGTTTACATAAATTACAGTCTCTTCACGGTCACTGTTCTAGATCTGAATTAAGAACCATTTTTAGCATAGCTTTACAGCTTCTACATATGGATGCCTTTTTTTTTTTTTTTAAAGGTTGTTCCAAGTTTTCTTTCTGAAATCACAGGGACCTCTTGCTTCTACCTATAAAGATAACTAGATGACAGGGAATCACCAGTATCCCAAATTGAATTGCAGGATCTGTTCGTTCTTACTTCTTTCTTACTGTTCCTCTTGAGTTCTTTTTCTAGAAAGTTACCAGCTACTATTTGCTTCCTTTTTACTATCTGTTCGTTTTCATATGTGCTTCTATACCTGATGAGAAATCTTTCCTTGCCTATGGAATCACAGAATGACTGATGGTGAAAGGGACCTCTGGAAGTCATCTGGTTCAACTCCCCTGCTCAAGCAGGGTAACCTGGAGCCCCTACTCTTATTGTGATCTTGTGCTTTCTTACAGGGTTCTTACATAGATGTACTTCATTTTTGGCAGGTGTGTCGAAATCAACTGTGCCTTTTGGAACGTCAGCTCCTGTTGGGCCTCCACCACCTGGTACACATCAATTCAGCCAGAACAGCTTCCAAAATGGGCCCAGTGCACCAGGGCAACAGCCACACAGGTGACAAGAATTAATACATGAGATCTAATCTGTTTGACCTCTGTTACCTCTCTTTGGCTGCTTCACTGCATTTAAGTATGGCATCCCTTTTATCTTCAGCATTTCTGACTTACTCCAATTCTGAATTGGATATTTTAGTGTGGTGTTAAACTGCCAGATCAGTGTGTTCTTAGTCTCATTAAGTTCTGGTTTACAGGAAGTCAGGTCTTTATCATGCGTTGTTTATTTTTCATTATTATTTCTTCTTAGACCCATTGCTTCAAAGCATCAGTAAGGTGTTTTAAGTGCTGTTTGATATAGAATTAACATTGTTTTGTTTTTTTTTTTTACTTTCTGATGTCTTAATTCTTCTTTGTTGCGAGGTACCAAGAAGTTGTTTTTTAAAAATTAATAGTTGGGAGCGAGTTTTGACTAGAAGCTAGTGCATGTCTCTGTACTTCTGTCTCCGCCTTGTTAGGATGTCTTTGCTTCCTTGTTGTGGGATAGCCAAGGCTCCAAAGGATACTTTGAAGACATTTTATAATACAGTTTTATTCTTGCCTCTCAGATGGATGACTGCTATTCTTTTTCTTCGATCTGAGATTAGCACTTCAAATAAATTCTTCACAGTCATTTTTCTGTCGCCAGAGCTCACAAGAAGACGTGAAGGAGACAGGAGTGGGGGAGGGTGAAAATAGGGACAGGTAGAAGCTGTAAAAGAAATCTTGGAAAAATTATCATACAAGGTGATAGCCAAGCTTTACACAGTGGTTATATTGCAGGTAGTTATAAGTGGGTAAATATGCTTTGCTCTTTTATTTTATTCTGTCAAATGTTAATTATTTTGCTCACCTCCCAGGAGTGGTGAAATGATAGCTGTTTTGGTGAATTTGACACTGTTTAAAAACATTCTTGTTTTACTTCTTTAGTTTTAATCGGCTTCTATGCTTTTTAGTTGTTGTGTAGTTATTTGTGTTCAAATAAAGTCATGTATGTATTTTATTAGGCATCAAAATAGGTAAATCTGTTTGTTGTCTGTGTTTTCACTATGTAAGGAAGGACCCAAAAAGACTGGTGATCAATTGTAAAAGACAATGTATTAATGCATAGGGAGAAGTGGCTGTTGTCCTGAAGATGCAGCAACAAGGTGAACAGACTCAAGTTGACATGACCAACCCAGCAAAACACTGATTCTCTTTCCTAGCCTCCTGTCATTGCCCTGACAGCTGCATCTCTGCTGTTTTTTACCTGATCTTATTTTATTCCCAAATTACTGAGAGCTGCTTTTCTAGGCTGGGAAGTTTCCACATCAAAATTCCAAGGAAAGTGAATTCTACTTCTCTTGATATAGCTAGGCCCCTCCTCAGTTTTAGAAGTGGTCCTAGGAAAATCAGTGTAAATCTTTGGGAGATAGCCTGAGGTCTTATTTTTCCAGAGTGAAATAGCGTGGTAAAAAATGTCTTTATAAACCACACATGTGTTACCTCTTTCTTTTCTTTAGTTGTTTTTCTTGCATTCATGTTTTTTCCGTATCTTATAATCATGAAGCAACTTTTCGCTACCTGCTTCTTCTTTTTTCCTCTTTTTTTTTTTCCCCTTTTTTTTAGTACAAAAAACTCCTTAAGAGTTTCTCACTTCATTTTCCTCTCTTCACAGATTTTTCTTCTAATCTTCTTCAGCCATCCCCAGTAGGGAACCTGCCTTTATAAGCGTGGAAACAGGATAGAGTGATGCAATGTGTTCAGAAGCCTGTGTTTCTTAATCTTCAAACTTTCATATAGTTTTTACCACCCTATCTTTGCCATGGCATACTCTCTCCTTGTTTCTAACAAGTATGCAAACAAGCATGTACTTTCTCTTTTTTTAAGCATTTTCTCTTTGCTTCATGACTATTTTAATGCAAGTATACGTTTTCTAACAGAATGTGAGCAAACTCTCTTAAGAGAGTTTGTGTGTCCTAATTATTTCAGTGCTACCCTTGAAAAGGTATGAGACTTCCTAGAATTATGATTGGTTGATGTAATTTTTTGCATAACTGCACTAATTTTTCCCTTTAGGTTTCAAGGCCCTCCACCTCCAAGCAGTACAGGACCTTCCTATCCTCCCTACAGTCATCAGTCACAGCCAGCCTACCCAAATACTGCGTCCACTTCATCTACAGCACAACTTGCTAACCAGCTCAGCAGCATGCAGATAAATAGCTATGGTAATCAGTTTTAGCTGATCTGATTAACTTTTTCCCAGTTAAAGCTATTAAGACTATCAAAACTAGAAACTTCTTGAACTTCTGTATAAAGAGAAAATGAGATCTTTGACCACTATCATTTGCCTAAGTTCTAAGATTTTTTTCTGTCATATTCCTTAAATCAATATTCTTGGGATAATTCTGAATTGATGTTTGATGAACCTTCTGTAAAAGCCAGCTATCTTCTCAGTCACTTCTCAAATTACTTGATTACTTGTTACTTGTCAGTAACACCCAAGGCATGAGCCAATAATATGTAGACAGGGTTTCATTTTTCTCAGCTTTTTAGAGTTTCTCTGTTTTGAAACTATCTTATTCTTTTTTTGTCCAAATCTTATAGTTTAGTTTTTCATTTAATTTTATTTCCATTTATTTTGAGGTTAAAACATCTCAAACGTGAGCCATGAGCTAAAGATGTGATCATGCAATTCTTAGATGTAAATTACTTCCCACCACTGATTTTCTGTTTTGTTATATCTGTGTGTCCTGAGTATTTCCTAGGGAAATTTACCATTTCATTTAAAAGGAGTGCAATTTAGTTAGCATCTTGTTTTGCTGAGGGCAGTGTGTTTAGGAGGATGAATTTTTTAAATGAGGATCACTCTAGTGGTTGATATCTTTGTAAGATGTGTAAAGGTGAACAGTTCAGGCTGCACTGATACTATTTCGCTGTTCCCACACTGGCTTTATGATTTGCTGATTTGACTTGAATGAAACCTGCGTAACTACCATAGGTCTGACCCTCTGTTTGTACAATTGCTTGTGAAAACTTACACCTTCCTCACCTTAGAAAAATTGATTTAGACTCAATACTGAACTGCAAGTGCACAATTACCTCAGACCTTTTTATACAGGATGAGGTGTGACCCAGCCCCTCTAGAGCATTTAATGAATAGCAACTCATATTATTTAGAGCAATTTTTCTTTCTTTCCTGCCTTCATTATAGTGCCTTCAGCAATAATTATGTAAAAAATAATCTTCCTCATCTTGTTACGCATTGGAAGGCAGAGGTACCCTTCAGATCACTGACATTGATTCTTTACAACTCTGCCTCTATGTTGTGTTTTGTTCTTCTTTCCTTAGCTGTAAGTCTAAGTTGGTGTAGCTTAACAGAGTGCTGAAATTCACAGCTTGTAAAGCTACTGGAGTGATATTTGTTTGTACCAGATGAGAACCTGAGCTCCTGTTTTGCATTTGAATTTTTTTTTTCAATATGTCTGACAGAAGATGCATTTCAATAGTTGTATATTAACACATTGGTCCTTTTGCTTCGAACCTAACTTTGGTTATTTTTTAGCTTTCTTGCAAATTATTTTGCTTTATGTCTTTAGGGAGAAGTTTGACTAAAAAAAAATGTAAGTTTTGTGAAGTAATAAGTATTTACAGAGTATAAGTCTCAAAAATCCCCCGTTTCCAGGGTCCTCTTAATTCTAATTGGAATCTGGATCCTATAAACAACAAACCATTCCCCACTAGTGTGTACAACATAGTTGCCACACGTTTCATCTTTTAGCATCAAAACCAGAAGATGGTTGTAAACCAGATAAAATTCGTATATTTATTTTCCATCAAACCTGTCATGGTGAAATGCAAATAGCAGACTAACAAAAACATGCCACATAAGAGAAATTGGTTATTAAGCAAAAGAATGTTGTTTCACATTATGAGATAAAATATTATTTCAAAAGCAAATAGTGATTTTATGTGTATTTTAATCAAGAATTGTCAAAGGCTGGCTTCCCTCTCTCTTTTCCCATCCACCCCAGCTGCAGGGTTTTAGTGAAAATAGAGCCAAAAGAAATAAAATTTAATGCCTGAATCAGTTCAGACTTAAATTTTGAGGTCATATTTGTTATGTGAGCAGGCATTCAGAATCCCCCTAATGCAGCATTGTCAGTATGGGATACAATATTCCAAATAGGTTGTAAATGTATTGAGCAAAAGTAGAACCTCCCACACAGAGTTAATAGCTGAGTCAAAAATGATAACCTGACATAATTTCTTGCTCAGGTCTGGGCACTACTCCAAGCTCTCGCATGTCTTCTGGGCATCCAACATCTTTTCAGGGTCCACAACTACCACCACCAACCCAGCAGCAAATCACTTTACCACCTGGATCACAGGTTCCTCCACCAGCAAATAACGCGAATGGCCTTTGTGCGCAACCATCGTTACCTCCTATGGCCAGACAAGATGGAATCCCTGGACCTGTCCCCCCGAATCCTAACTTGCAACAACTTTCAGGACAGCCTCCAGGGCCTGGTTATCATCCTCAACAAGGTAAGGAAGGATCTTTGTTATGTAATTGAAAACAAAACATGCATGGAGAATCAATGGTGGAACTGCAACCATTCCTGGTTGATGATCTTCCTGCTAACTTGGAAAAATGAAAATTTAATCCTCTTTTTGTGGAATGGAAAGATTTACATTGTCAGTCAGTACATTCAAGGCAGGTTATGCTTTTGCTCAAAAGTTTAGCACTCTGAGACTGCAATAAGAAAAATTACATTAATTTGGATAAGGAATAGAATTATTTGGTTATTATACAGAGAGGAGTTTTCCTTATACTCTGTAAAGGTATAGAGTGCTGTCTGTCATGTAGTGCTGTCTGTCATAAGCAGCATTCGAAAATGCTTTACTATAGCAGTAAAGAATTGTAACTGAATACAATTATTTCACCTGACACAGGTGAGTAAAACAGTTATTTTGACAACTAAAAACCCAGCTAATGGGATCAGTTGCATTTGCATTGACTGAAGTTAGGGGAGAGATTCTCACTGATGTAATGGCCTGGTTTGAGTAGCTGTGGTAATCTCTACTAATTGTCCTACTTGATATATACCTGAAAACTTTGGAGCCAAAGTTGTCACACCTGGTCTTATGCTTAACTTTAAAACACAGGCTGCATGGGCTAAAGTAATCCATTTCTTTTACTTGCTGAAAACAGAAGGGAAGGAAAAGTTATATTTAGCTGAGTAAGAATGAATTGTATGTCAAAACTTGATGCTAAAAATTGATAAAGCAACTTAAATACTTCAAAGGAATTGTCATTTGTAACTCTGCAGCAAACTACGGCCCTCAGATGGCAGGATCTCAACTGTCTTATCCTGGTGCTTTTCCTGGGGGTCCGGCACAACTCGCAGGTCCGCAGCAGAAGAAACTTGATCCTGACTCTATTCCAAGCCCAGTAAGTGATGTAGCACTAATTTTTTTTATCTTAAATGCACTAGAAATTTACTGTTGTAAAAGAATGACAGTGCTAATATTGTATTTATTTTAGTTGGTGGGGGTTTTTTGTAACAGAAAACTGCACTTAACATGGCTTGGTTCACAAGTTACCTTCCAGTTTTTGCAGTTTCTTAATTACATACAATTTTGTACTCTGTGCTGTCAGATTTGGATAAATTGGTGCATAACATAAATTTTAGTACTGAAGAGGCTTCATAATTTTACCTAACGTGGGAAATACCCATGACTCCAAATGCTTTAATAGGAATTCTCAACAGGATTCTTAAGTATGACAGTGAGTAGTACTGAAGGATTACTTGCGTTCACTGCAGCTTATCACCTTTCCTTTTCATTCTGGAAAGTGAAGCCTTAAACTTACCAACAGATAGACGCCTAAGAAGGATTTGTGCAAAATACAGGTATATGGACTCTAAAACTGCAATCCTGGAAATGCTGAGAAGTCCTGCGTTCAAAAGCTACCTCACTGTTTGATTTCAGGAGTTTCCCAGGCAACTAGAATTGTTTACCTGAGCACCCCTCCAGTTGCCGTGGCCTTGTGAAGATTTCAGTAGCTTGGAATATACTTAAATATTATACTTAATAAGCTTCATACAGGTTGAAAAGGCTCAGCTGTTGAAGCACACACAAACATGCACTGGTGGGACAGCGTCTCCTCTTCTTAGAAAGGTGTTAGAGAAAACAAGGTTATGGTTGTGTCCATCTTTCTTTATTAAAGCAGGCTAATTGTTACCCAGAGGAATAGCTAGTCAGATGCAGGCTGCATTTAACTTCTTTATTGAGAAGAGCTGATTGAAATAGAGGGAGAAAATGTGCTGAGCTCATGGGGAAAATACATTCTGATGCACACACTTAGACTGGTTCTGGCAATCATATGAACAGGTCAAAAGGTCCTTGGAGAATCAGGATTCATGAAGCAGGCTGCATCCTACAGCTTTGACCTAGAACTTTCTACTTAAAAAAAAAAAAAGTATTAACCACACACTGTAAGCTAGCCTGGATGAAGGACTCTTCAACTTCTCTGCTGAGGCAGTACTGCGATACGGGAAAGAATTTGTGTTTCACCAAAATGAGGGAAAAGCATTTGTGTAAAACCTGACACTGTCTAGTAGAGAACAGCCCTGCTTCCTTAAATTGGGATATTCTTTTGCCCTTCTAGAAAATATTAATTGGTTTTATCCAGTGATGGTTTTGATGTAAAATCCACAAAATTTTTGAAAAATGCTTGTTGATAGTCACTTAGAGGTTAATGTAACAACTGCAATTGCCTCTGCTTAAAAGCAATTTTCAAGTTAAATGTAACTGAAAACCCTTGTGAAAAAACCTGAAGTGAGTGCATAATTAATAAATGCCTTTAATTTATCAATCATTCATAGTGTTTCAGTATGGTGCTTTTTACATAAGATGGACAAAATGGTCTTGTCTAATTAAAAAAAAAAGGGAAAAAGTGAAGGTGGAGGAGGAGGTCTGGCATGAAAGCATGGACTGATGTCTTGTTTCAATTACACATGTAGAATAAACAGCCTTGACTATGACAGTGATGTTAAAATAGGTTAAAAGGTTTGTTTAAGCAGCACAGAGAGGATCAAAATGACATGTTTAAAAGAAACATGATCCGGGTCAATGTCTGTAAAGGGCAAAAAGCTAAATCAGAATGAGGAATAAGTATGACCATGTGTATTTCTCTTGTTATATTTACATTATATAATTGCAGTAGTGTTGCCAGATAAATTTACTTCTTATCTGTAGCCATTGTTGATTTATATTTTCTTACATATGTTAGAGGTTGATATGTGCTCTGACAACTTCTATGAAAACTAGCATCTGGCCTTTGTCAACAATTATTTCCAAGAACAATGATATATTTAGGTCAGTTAACTGCAGAATGCCATGGTGCATTGATCCTTTGCAGAGCTAAGTCTGAAGTTTGCTTTCTTCATCCAGTGGACCTTTTTAGAGCAAAACCCTTTTCCTTCTAATACAAGAGTTAGCAGTAAGTGTACAAGCCAAGGAGGCAGGGAAAAGTAACCAAGTGGAAGATATAACGAGCTCTCTGAGGAATGTATTGTATATTTAAATTGCAATACAAAAAATTTATTGAGAAAAATAAAAGTTACGGGCCCCAGATTATTTCCAGTGTGTTAGGAAATACCTCTTGGACAATGATCAATAGACTCTATGTAACTAATTTTGTTTTTTGTCTCTGTTTGCTTTCCAACAGAGGCTTCTGAACTTCCCTAGCTATTATTAGAAATTCATGTGCAGTGTAAAGCTACAGTTCCATGTGATACTAGCAGCAGTGGCAAAGCCAGTTTCAGAAATTCATTGTCTCATTCCTTTTGCGTCTCACAGCTGTTCAGCTACACTCTAAACTAGATTCCTGAAAAGATACCTTTTTTAAGGGAAGAGGAGGAATAATGGTATTATCTCAGTGATCTGGTTTATGGTGTGAAACAAAATACAGCTTTAAATAACTTCATTTATATCCTGAAAAGTATCAAACTTAAACAGTGATGAGAGACTGTGCAGAAATGACAGGAGAGGAATTTGTTTAGTAGTAAAGCCAGCTTCATGAGCATTTCATGATATTACACTGTAAATTGCTATAAACTAGGCTTCAACCAGAGTAAATCTGTGCATGATCAGAGCTGCCTCACTTTAATAAAAGTTTTCTGTGACTGCTCTCCTTTACTTTTGTTCTAGGAGGAAGCTCACAACATGGTAGTCTGACCTAGAGAATGAAAACGCTGAGCTCCAATGCTGAGATATTACCTAATGGCCAGCAAGGAGGCCATTTTCTCAGGAGTTTAAATTGCTGCTTTCTAAATGGCAGTTCTGAAATATAGCTCAGCTAGCAAGGTCATATATTATGTAGGTTATTGTTTATTTCTTGACCACCCTGTGCGTGGAGCCTAGTTGGGAGGAATGAGGGCTAACCCCTCCAACTGTTGCAATCTCATCAATTACCTGTACGTTCATTTATGAAGAACAGCAGCTGGCACAACTATGGTTATATAAAAGATAACCTGCTGTATGTGGCATCTGAGTAAGGTGATGCAACCTTGCACTTCAGTTTGATCTGGGAGAATGGAAGGCCAGATTTACTAACAAATACTTTATTACACCACCCACTCTCCTGGCTAGCCTCTCTTGAAAAGGTCTGTCCTCCTAGCTGTCAATATACTTGCTCTAAAAACTGATTTGTTTACTGTATATAGGTCTTATCCACCCTGGCATGTAGTGCTACCCCTGAGTTCCAACAGTCAGCTGCAGTTGTAAATGAGTTATACTGCTCAGCTGTGTGTATAGTTTTCTAGTTGTGTCTCAGAAGCCTGTACTATTATAGGTTTATAGCACCTCTGTGTAAGACAATGTTAATAGTGTTACTTGATGTAGATGTTAGCATAACTGTTTATGAATGTAATTAAATGCATGGCTTACCTTTCTCATGCTGTTCTTGCTTCTTATTCATCAGATTCAAGTAATTGAAAATGATAAGGCTTCTAGGGGAGGGCAGATCTACGCTACAAACACGAGAGGACAGGTTCCTCCTCTTGTTACCACAGACTGCGTAATCCAAGACCAAGGTAACTGTCCTTCTTACTGATTTGGGAGTCTTTCTACATGAAATCAAATAAAAAAAAAAAAAAAGACTAAATCCTCAAATTTCTCATCTGAAAATGGTGCTCCTTACTCTAAATTGGACATGAAATAGGAAACTCTCTTTAAAGAAAAAAAAAGGGAAAAAGGAAAAAGGGAGGGTCGGGGGGAGAAGTGAGAGTTGAATTCTTACACTTTAGGTTAACGCCTCCTGTACCCTTCCTGACCTTTAAAATTAATATGAATTGTTGAGACAACTCTTCTTTTTAACTTAAATTTTTTCGATGTTTTAAATTTCAAGTTGAACGTCTTAGATTCTTCTGAAATTTTAAAAGATGGACACTAGAAGAAGCAATGAGACTAACACTGTTATGTTTTAAGATATGAATTTTGGAAAATTCTATTCAAGCAATAGGGGCAGCATACAAGCTGTCTACTTGACTTAATTTTTTTCCTTTGGCCAGCGTATCTGCTTTTGCCTCTGCCTAGAGCCTGAAAGTACAGTATTCCTTGTGCTGCTCTTGACAGCAGACTTGGTATTTTAATACAGATTAAATTGATGGTATTGAGTCCAGCATTCACTTAGCAGTGCTTGGATAAACTATATAAAATGTACAAGCATATCAAGACTTTTTGGCATTATCTGAGAATGGGGTAATGCAGTTCTGATGAACAAAGAAATACCTTTCAGGAAACTGAGCATAAGTGCAGCTTGGTGGTTAAAAAAGGAGCATAAGTAAGCCAATTTCTGAGCTCCTGTTGCCTTTCAGTGCTCGTCTGCAGTGCATAGCCATTTTTCATTGAGGGAACTGAGCTAAGTGTGCTCCAAGAAGTGGTGTGGTGATTTTAGCACACTGTTTTGCAAGCTAAATGAACATGGTGATTTAAACACAGGTGTACTAGTTTCTGAATCAGAGCTAGCTCATTAGGGTGGTCTTAACAGTAGGTATCAGTCTGCAGCATTTCATTATGTACAGCGTTGACATTTCCACTGGGGATTTCATCTATATTATTTTATTTTATGGTCTTAGATACTGTATGTTTCAAACTAATCTCTATTGAGATTCTTATTGCAAATAATTGTGGTGTTTTTCTTGATATGTTTAAATCTATGTTTAAATTTAAAGTCAAACAGCAAGGAAAGATGTACCCACAGGGAGGGG
Organism: Arenaria interpres; assembly: GCA_013399435.1. Taxonomy (NCBI): domain Eukaryota; kingdom Metazoa; phylum Chordata; class Aves; order Charadriiformes; family Scolopacidae; genus Arenaria; species Arenaria interpres. Next base: position 25,717 of record VXAK01026322.1, read on the forward strand.
CAATGAGCTGACAAAGAGGAGAGATGGGCAGAAGTTTGCATAGGAGGAAAAGAAGCAACGTGTCTAACTTAGCATATGCACTTGTTGCTTTATGTTGTTTTTGTTTTTCTGGTTTGTGTTTGGGACAGGTGGGTTGCTTTTAACAGTCTTTCATTCTGCATGCTCTGTTGGGTGTTTTAGGCCATGCCAGCCCTCGTTATATCCGATGTACTACCTACTGCTTCCCATCATCATCAGATATGGCCAAACAGGCTCGCATTCCACTGGCAGCTGTCATCCAGCCTTTTGCTATTGTTCCACCGAATGAGGTAAGGACTAGCTGAATATTAGTCCTATGTGGTTTTGTCTACTGAATACTACAAACTTGTTCTTGGTTCTTGATTGGATTGGGGTTTTACATTTAACTGTGAAGGAGTAAGAGAGTAGAGAGGTGAGAGAAGACTATGAGATGCACTTGGGTCATGATACAACTTCAAGGGATAAAAATCTTTCTTTAGAAAAGATACAAGAGTGACAACTGTGTGACCTGAACCACTAGGTTCCTGGTGTTGCCCCAACTGCCTCTAGCTTATGCCAGCTTTGTCAGTTGCTTGCTCTGCTGGAACTCCATAGGTATAGGCATAGGCATTAAAAGAGGATGACCACAAACTGTATCGAGTTAATTTTAAGATGTGGACTGTTAACATTTTAAAAATGGCATTTTTTGATTTAGTTCTTTAAAAATAATTAAATTTCACAACAGACTGAGAAGATAATGGTATTTTCTATTTGGATGAGCTGAGTCATAGAAAGAAGACTAATGTAGCCACCCATTTTTGGCACTCATTTGGACGCACTAACCTTATTAGTTCCTTTTCTCATTTTACCATCTCTAATAGCCCTTTGTATTCTGAAAATATCCCTAGTTCACCTGCAAGGTGTTTATGCAGATTGGTAGTATTCTGTGGTCTTAAAACAGTTAACCAAATTTTGTGTCATCTCCAAAGGATTGTATCTGTAGCAGGGATAAAACTAGTTCTGAAGTGCAGCGTTTATCTATAGGATCATTTTGTTCTTCAGCTCCTGCCTCTTCCATTGAGCAGCTTCTAAGTTCGGCAACAAAGGTTTGCAGAATGCATTTCCTTTATGTTTGCTGCACTAATTGACTTTCAGAGCACTGTTTGCTGGGAAAAAAACAGGGATTTCATGAAAGTTGTAGCATGTGATTGTGTCTTCAAAAACTCCTCATAAAATATATGCAGAGAAAAACCTAATGAAAATTGCACAGACTTTCAGCACTTGGTTTTGCAGTCTTTGATTTTTCTTTAACTTTGTTTTATTACTTGTAAATTCTTAGGGTTTTTTTTTAAAAAATATGTTGGAAAAAAACAGATGTTGTTCTTTATCAGGATGGATAACTTCCAATCCAACAGACCTCTAGTTTGAATTAGGAGTATTATTTTAGCAGGGTAGTATGTAGTTATCTTCTCTATGGTCCACAGGGAAATAGGATGTATTACTTACGGTTCTGCAGATATTGAGTCTCACTATTTATCTGCTAGACAGCAATTTTGGGTTTCATTCCAGTTCCTGAGGAGAATGTGCAGACTTGGCTTGTTGCCCCCACTGCGTTTTCTCCTAGGTGAACTCTGCTGTTGCTTCTCCACCCCTTCTCTTTGCCAGCCAACCTTTACCCTTTACTGCACTTTATCCCAGTTTCTGTGCACAGGTGGCACTTAACCAATTCTGCTTTCACATCAGCCCTTCATTTGTGTGTCTCACTTTCAGTCTGCCTCTAGTTAGTTATGATCCCAACGTGTGGTTTCCCTGTCTTCTGCATAGTGTTTGGATAGGGTGATCAATGAATTGCTAAAACCTAAATTTCTGCTGAATATGTAAATTAGCAGTATCTACAAACACTTGTACTTGGCCAAGTTCTGGAGGGTTTTCCCAGGGTTGGCAAAAAGATGTACTCAGTGACCCACCAGTTCTGAAGTGTTAGTGCTTTCAAGCTATTGGAAAGATCAGTGGAATTCATTAATCTGTAAAGAGCAGTGTATGTTTTCCCTAGCCTCTTTCTTGGAAGACACTAAAAAAACTCTGAAAAAGGTCTCTCAAAATTGGCAAAAATCCAGTGTGGAAAATTTTAATATGAACAATTATAGCTTGGTAAAGTTATAAGAACTGATGTGTTGCAGTGGGAAGTGCTTGGCAGTCTTAGCTGAGGCAGTTTTTCCAAGGCTTGCCTTCACTGCTGCTGCCAAAATAAGATCTTGCTTTTAAGATCTTCTAATAAAAATGGTCTTCCATATTGGATTTATAACCACTTTAGTTCTGAAAAGCCGCTTAATTTGAAAGAACTGTGCATTTTATAGAGGTAAAATACATTCAGGGGCTTATTTGTGTTTCTGAATTTCCTAGTGTGGTGCATACTGCCTGGAACTAGTGACTGCAAGGCACAGAACGTTCTTCATTTCAGAATATCTAACCTTAATTCTGTCTGGTTGCCTTTAAGTGCCTTTTAACAAGGCATGCTCATCACATGCTACAGGGCTCAGTACAAAGCGGGAATCTGTCTAATCTCTTTATCTCTTGATAAACAGCATGTTGTACATAGTAACTGTTTAAAATAACTTTTGTTTTTCCTAGCTTTTCAATGAATAGTTTGTCTTCATTCATCTTTATTGCATCTTTAGCTGCAGATATGTCTCTGTTTCTGCAATTTCTAATACACTCAGTGTTAGCACCCAGAGAATTTCAGTTCTGTTTGTTTTCAAGGGAGGAGGAAGAAAAGCAATAGCTACAAGGGTTTTGTGGACCATGGATGTGAAATGGTCTCAAATGGTTTATTTGGCTGGTAATATGGTTAGGAACAGCTGAAAAACTGACCTATCTCACTTGAACTGTAAGGACTTCAGCAAATCTACAGAGTATACATAATCCATTATGATGCATATTACATACACTATGCTTTTGTGTGTTAGTAAAGCCGTATGAAAATAGCTATGGGCCCTCAGCGTTATTCAAGTCATTAATAGACTTATGAGTGTTCCATATATATAATTCTTAATTGGTATTTTGCTTTGATCATCACTTACACTTGAGAATGAATTTAAAATTGTATATATAATATATTTGCATTTTCAATTGTCTTTTGCTATAGGATTCATGTCTGTCGGGATTTTTTTTTTCCCCTATGCCATTACTGTACTAAGGCAGTTAGAAACAAAGGATTTCAGCACCTCTGAAAGGCAGATTGAAGTTCATTAGTCACTGTGGGTTCTTTTCGGGAAAGCAGAGTGTCTACACTCGGGGGCTGCTGTCCTATCTTCAAAAGTGTAGTGGGAACATTAACATACAAAATGAATAACAATGTGTTTTAACTAAGTCTGGCAAAAAACTGTCAGGAGCTGAGAAATACACAAACTTGAACAGGGGCATCTTTTGAAGACACGTACAACATATCTCCGTTTCCAGTAAAGAATGGGATGCAAATTATCCCTGTGGGAGAAAGTAAGAACACAAGTAAAATCATTGCAGTACTAGATAAAGGTGTTAAATGAAAACATCTCATGCATGTCTTTGAATAAGTGTAATGTGTTTTGGTTGTGGAACCCCAAAACAAACAAAATTTGCCCCTGCAGTGAGAAAGAACAAATTCAAAACTAGAGAAATGTAGTGGATTGAAAAGATGATGATACTGTTGCTTTATACCCTGCTAAAAACTCCCCAGGCAATTGAGACCCAGTGGAGTGGTACTGTGTCTGAGAAGTTCTGTAGTATCTAGAAGTCTGGTGGAAATTCTTATTTGAGAGGACACAAGACCAGTATAAATTAATACAAAACAAGATACAAAAATATACCAGTAGGCTGCAATATCAGTCCTCACACCAAGAGAGGAAAGCTCAACTCCACAAAAATTTATAGTTGAAAGGGTAAGAAAGATGTAATGCACCTAAGATGCAGGATTTCACGTGCTTACATGTAACCTGGTAAAACTGCACAAAGAAAACCTTCTGGAAAAACGACTATAAAAATTTAAATAGTGAAACTGGCCACACCGAAGAAAAGTTCACAGAGGAGGCTTTACTTCAGTAATGTTAAATCACAAGTGAGAGCGAATTTAAGATGTAAGTAGGGACCCTTGAATAGAGATCATTGTAGGGTTGTGCTTGATATCCCAAGAGCGGCTAACTTAGCAACAATAGGCATATGTGCTGAGCTTCAGAAGGGCAGAGCAGGTGAAAGGGATTTCTTCAGTCACACAGTCTCTCAAAGGTTACTACAGAAAAACTACAGCCAATCTAGAAATTTATAAAGTAGTGAGCATTACATGTATGCTATATATCATTTGAAACAAAGGCTGTTAAAACATTCATGTCTTACCCCCCAGCCCCAGTGTCTTAACAGCTCTAGACATTTCTGAATCTTATCTTTACCAAGTCCTTATTTATTATTTCTCAAAAGTAACGGTTCGTTTTCACTCTCCTGATTTGGATGATCTATGGAAAGTATTTGTTTGTTATAGATTGAGAATACAGTATCATTGTTTGACAGAACTTATTTTTAGTCCACTAGTGCTTTAGCAACAGTCTATAAAAATAAACTAGCTCTCACAGTTATCATCATAGACCAAGCCCTACATGAATTTGTTTTGGAGATGTATGAATGTTTCCAGAGCCTGAATAAACCATGTGATCTTGATTTAACATTTAATACTACTTGCTAGTTAAGAAAGTATTTAATGTTGTAAAAGCAAATATAAATAACTCCAAATAATTATCCATAGCTTTAAATATTTAAATATCTAAATTACCACCTTCTTTGCTCCTTAGTACTGTTTTGTGTCAAGATTCTCTACCATGCTCTTTCCTATTTATTTTAATTGTTTTTAAGAAATATTCATTGGTGGGACTTCAATATTTTACTTTTCATTTTCTCCTCAGTTAATTAACTAGTTAAAAGATAAAACTGGAATGGAATTACTTCCATTTAACCTTTTGGGGATAGTGAACTTTGATGACCAGTGCAGCTGAGCTGTTTGGAAAGCCATGGTTTTCACTATTTTGGTTGGTTGGTTTTTCCAGAACAAAGTCAAGTACCAGAGGGTGAATTTTCTTTTAGACACCAAGTCTGCTCCTTTTGATTTTAAATAAGTCATTCAAATGTTAAATAAATAAGAAGAATTAGGGAAATCCCGACACTCCTGCAATCTACCCTGGACTCAGTGGGAACTCGGATTCTGCTGTCCATTTTCTGTAGCTAGTAAGAAGGGTAAGCAGGCTGTAGCTTTAGTTTGAAGAATAGTTTTATTTAAACACATGCACTTATGCATGTGTTTATGCAGACCTTTGGTTTGAGGGGAGTGAGGAATGCTTAGTTTGCAGACAGTATGAAACACTTCAAACTAAACATCTTATTGCTCCTTTTATTAGGGATGTGTTAAAAAGCACAGACTGTAGAACAGATCCTTGAAGTGCTTGCTGATAACACCTATGGACTGTAAAAAGCTGACATTTTTCTTTTACCCTTTGATTCCTGTGTTTCATTTAGTTACCTGTTTGCAGGAGGCTGTTCCCCCTTATTGCATGAGAGCTTAGCTAATTTAAGAGCTTTTGATGATGGATTCTATCAAAATACTTTTTTCAAAAGAAATACATTAAAACAACTAGGTCATGCTTATCTGCCTGGTAACTGACTCTTGACAGAACTCAATAGATCTATATGTCATGACGTCCCTCAAGAGCCACGTCAGCTCTTCCTCTGTATATCCTATTTATCTGTGTGTCTATCTGTTCTCCTCCACTGTAGTATCTACCAATCTGTTTTCTATGGAAGCAGGACTTCAGGTCTAGCTCTGGGATCACTCAGTTGTTCTTTGTAAAGTTTGTTTTTGTATTGCTGCCTTCTTTCCTTTTGGACACTGGAGCTTATGTAAGCAATTGGGTTTATGTACAGTTCAGTAATTTTACACTGTGAGTCTTTTTAGACAGGAATTGCATGTTTGACAGTAAAGTTGTTCGTACTAATAGTAAGGTGTTTTTTTTTTTAACTATCAAAAGGTGATCGTTTTAAGAAAACTTTCTGAAGAAAAGGTTCTGAAAGAGAGATTGGTGACACTTTTGCCCTGCTGTCCATTTTGAAATGTCTCATCCTTCTCAATGTTGGCTTGTAATTTGGTAATCCCCATATGTACTTGGGATTTGATATATGTGAGATTCCTCTTAGTATTCACAACTACTGGAAATGAAGTATCAGAGCTCATTGAATGTTTAATGACCTTTTTTGTTTGTGTAGACTTCATATGACCCTTTATATCTAGGTTATTAAAAATTGATTAATGTCTGTTGACAATACTGGACTTCTCTCCAGTGTAGGTAACAAAAGCTTTCTCCTTTCGAATGAGTATTCCACAGCAACACCAGCAGGTGTTTACCAGTGAGGAGATAGTATTTTGCTATATCTGAATTGTAAGTGGGACAGATTGCTTTGCATGTTCTGGTCTCTGGATTGTCCAAGATCCAACAGAGAATGATTTTGTCAATGTCTTTGGGGTGCACTATCAAAGTAATCTATGCTAGTTGTCATGTTTTTCTGAGACAGTGAGAGTAGAAGCCCTGCACATGTGATATAATTTAATAATTAGGACGCTTAGTCTGACGATGTTCCACCCTCCAGGAAAGATGCTTTTTCACTCTCCAGGAAAGACGGACTGACTACCAAGCTCTTTCCGAGTTTGTACAGAAGAATTTGTTGCCTCTGTTTAGACTTCCGCAGTTGGAAGTTGGTGGGCCAGAAAGAGAGCACATGCACCAATACCATGCCGCAGATTACAGCTAGGCCAGTTAGTTTAGGGATAGGGTCATGCTACCAGACATTCCTTCCTTTTCTTATGATGGCCTTGGTATTTTTACAACCAATCCATTGTTGAGCTATTTGGAACAATCAATCTGTACGGAGACTGTCAGGTAGCATAAACTTATATCCTGAACTCATTCTGTATACCACACTGGTAGGTGTGAACCTAAGGACTGTTTCTTCCATTTTCCAGATATTAAAGAAGTTGCAAAGCGTTCTTGTTGGTGCCTTCATTTGGAAGAGGACCATGAGATTCCTGTCTCATAGTTCAAAGTCTGCCTGGGCTATGGAGCAGGATGCTATTTGACAGTCTTTGTTGCTTTATCAATACTGATTTTTTGGGTTTTTTTCCCTTTGGTTTGTTTGTTTTTGTTTTTTTTTAACTAGCTAGTGCTGGGTTAATGTCTGGAGTGCCTGACTCTCTCATGGATGCTATAGAAAGCCCAGAACTCTCGAGCATCTCCAGGTCCCTCACCCAGAACTTGGAGGCCAGTGCCTGTAAGCTAGGTTTCACAATGCCTAATTTAGAGGTGCATAAATCCTGTATTAGATGAGGCTTTCTTTATGGAGTACGCCCTGTGCTAGTCTGCATTTGGTAATAAAGCATTTGGAATTGGATTGTTTCCCAAGACTTCATCATCTAGGAGAAAGTTTTTTTTGCTAGCCTATTGGGCTGCAATTATGTTCTGTAACTAGAATGAACTTTTAGAGCCAAATTTAGCAAAGGCTTTGGCAGCAAGCCTTTTCTTAATTCACGTATTTTCCTGATTTATTTTTTTTTAATACCTTTTTAGTTTTAGCATACATCTTAAAATACTCTTAAAGTAAAATATTTCTGTAGTATGTTGTTTCATGCACCATTGTTACTGTGGTAAGGAGGTAATTCTGAAAGAGATGAGGACAGTGACTTGAAAATATGACATTTATATAAACCTTACTCATATTGTAATCAGAGTTCCTGGATAATTTCTTACAAATTTGAAATTTAAACTGGGAAAATGCCTTTATAAAGATACTGTGATTAGTTTCTGATAAGTTGGAGACTGTGTCTGTTCTTCAAATGGTAATAGCAGAAGAAAAATCTGATGAAGCAACAGTATATATAGAAGGGAAATAAAAAGTAACATTCATATCCATTTACTTCGCTGGCCAGCAATATTGATAATTTGTTTTGCCAACAAAACTGACACTGAAAAAAATACTTTAGCTATTGCTAGATGCCTCTGTAACTCAAAATAACTGCTTGAATGGCATCTGCCATTCTGCGTGTTTTCCTCTATGGACTGCATGTTGCTCTCCTGAAATGATGTTTGTCTCCTCTTATGCACTGGCCAAAGGTGATCGTAGCAACAGCAGTAAATTAAACATTATAAAACTGGGCAAGCTCTAATGTTAAGCTGTCAGAGATGTTACTCAGTTACCTAGGAAACTTCACAGAGTCAGAACACGCTGGCATTTAGTAAGTTCAGGAAGAAAAGTTTGTGTTTTGCTTTTTAAACTGAAATTGTTAAGGCATTTTCAGTTTATATGAATTATACTTATCTATCCATATTAGTGCAGTATTTTATTTTGATTGCAACCATGTAAAGTGGGTAATTACATGGAAAAAATATTTTTTAAAGTTGAATAGGAAGCTGATATTGGGTGGGGAGGTTGTGGTTGGGTGGTTTGGATTTTTTGTATCAAACATTGAACCAAGTTTCATCTATGGGCCCAATCACAGCAGGTTCTAGTGCTGTCCTGTAGAAAAACTGGAGAGACAAAGCTTTCTTTTACAGAATGTCCCTTCATTGATTCTGTGGGAAGGGAAGCTCCTCTTCTTGAAGGACAGGAAATAGGTGGAGGGAGCTGCTTTTTCATATGGTGTTTAACAGAATTTGGTAATCTATGCTTGCTAAATAGAGGCATAGAATACCTCCTCAGCCCTAGAGCAACGAGCAGTAGAACAGGTCTGTGTCCTTCACAGAATTGCTTAGCTCATAACTCAGTTCCACACAGCCCTGTACTTGCGGCACTCAGCTATAGCTCAGTGTTAATAAAAGAGGGGAGGGTGGTCGCATACAAACACTATTAATGTTTCAGTGCTGCTTTTTGTTCACGTAACAAAAAAAATCTCCTTATACTTTGTAGTTACTCCTGTGGTAATTAATTGGTTAGCTATAGTTGGCTTGTGAATGTAGCATGACACTTTAAGTATGCCCAGTGCTTTCTGATTTCAGTGGAAATAAATTAATTAGCCTTAGAGGCATCTGCACTAATAAACATTGTTCAAGAAGGCCCGCAGGTAGGCATAAGTATCTTATTCCCCTCCAATTAAAACACTCTTAAACTTGGATATGATTTTTTTCTAATTGAAGTTTCTTTCTTTAATATGTTTGGCTATACAAAAATAGGAGCAAGAGAGTTCCTGTTGTAGAAAGTTTCCAGAAATGCAAACACAAGTAGTCAGTATAAAAATATATATGTATATAGGCAGGCAGACAGATGTGCGTATGTATATATATGTGCGTATGTGTATGTATAAAAAGAAAAAAACCCACATATTTGGTCTCTAAATTTGATGATAACCCAGCCCCAATCCAAAGTTTGGTTTTGTTTTTGTTCTTGCTATGAAGACATGAGTAACATCGATAATGTTCTTCTGATGCAGAATTTGATCTAGGAGAAGTGTTGCTTCAGAAATCACTATGATAGGTTTAGATTTATATACAAACTTAAAGATTTCTTCCTTAAACCTAGAGCTGCATGTTCCGCAAGCACTATTTGGAGTGTTGCTTTATTGGCTATCCTAAGGATATTCTAGAGCATGTTAGAAATAGTCACAGCTGTGTTTGCATTAAATGGTATTTGATATGCCAATTTACCCTTTATCTTTGCATGTTGTAGGCTGGGCCTGTATTTTGAACCGTGGTCTTACATTTATCATTTATTTCACAATCTTGAAAATTTTTATGTGAGGGTAAACCAAGGTGGATGTGGCCATACTGCACAAGTAAGAGACTTGTCCTGTCAAAAAGTCAGTAGTATTTGGAGCCTAAATTCTGTCTGCTAAATTGAAGATCCTCTGGAGCACTCCTGCAGTGATCTGCAAAAAATAAAAATGTTGCCTGAATGAGGTGTCCTTAAGAGTTCTATTCTGTAAAATATATTGCTAAATATCTTTTATTTTGTTCTGTGCTGAATGAATTTCAAGCCAGACAGAGAAAAGTCACTGAAAATCAAACCTCTGTTTTCATTGTGAAACTCCTGTGATCAATAAAGCTAGACACTCTCGCTTGTAATTACTACCTACCATTTTTGTGGAGAAGCCTCCTAAAACCCGTCTGTCTTATTTTTCAATAGTTTTACAGCTAGTGTAACAATCATCCCTAAAAACCTCGGCCAAGGACTGCAGTGCTGGACCATCTGTGATATGGATATGTGGGAAGTGGAGCTGTGGATTAGTACAGGCATGAATCCGAGACCTCTCATGTGATTGAACGTGTGCATATCGCCCTCAAGGGTGCTAACAGGAAGTAGGGGGGGAAAATGACATGACAACAATAACACTGTCCAAGGGTAGTTTTGTCTGCCTCTTACACCTTCCCTTGTTCCCTTTTTGTGTATGTGCCACTGCACCAGTGCATCCCACTCTTGCTAGGATGAATATAGACTGGGCTGAGACAGGTCTTGCTTGAGACCTGATTGTTTTAAAGTGCTAACATTTTGAAAGTCTGTTGTTCAGCACAGTTTCTTGATTATCCAATTTCACACTGCTGCTTATATCATCGGTTAATCCTGGCTGCTGACCTTCACTTGAGATACAGCATGTCCGTACATCCAAATAACAGTCAGCACTTCAAAGCTGAGAAGTGCTGGGGAGCACTGACTTGTTAACGCTTGGTATTCCTGGTCTGGGATCATGACTGGGATAACTTGCCTCTCCTAAACATGGATAGAGCACTTTTTTCCTTTGTCTTCCACCTGTCCCCTCCCCACCGCTACCTGTATGATACAGAAGTTCTTAAGAAGTAAGCTAACTAATTTAGGTGTTTCTTGACATCAACATTTTATCATTATTACATGTAGTTTACCCCCATCCTCAAACTTTTAAAAATCCTCCTCAGTATTGAGTACAGTAGCCTGTATTCACACTCTTCATGCTGCCAGTCCTATGCTGTTAGTTGCAAGAGTCCGCTTAAAAAGGGAATGCTGAGTAAGGATTTCAAGGATAGCCTGAGATATGATCCACTGAAATCACTAACTGGTTTTCTGTTTATTTTAGTACATGCTGGATCATCTCCCTTATGCAGTGTCCACTTGAAATTCAGCTACTATGCCATGATACGTTTTGCACTGCTGAGTACACAGGTGAACATTGAGCCTGGGTCTGAAGGGTTTTTGAGCTAGAAGGTTTGAATGGGCTTCTTGCATTTTCTTGTGATGAGTTAAAATCAGGATAGAGCCAAGAGATACTGCATTATGTGGTTGATGCTTCAGCAGTGCTGCAGTTATCCCAAACAAACGTGGAAACAGATGAAAAAGGACTATTACAAAAAATACTTGAACCTGTTGTGAACCCTGCAGAGGAGATAGTCCAAATTGGTTTGAGTCATCAGTGAGGAAGCTGACAGTGTTCAACATCTAAAAACCAAGAATAGGCAAAATAATTTCTATCTTCAGAGGGAATGGTTTCTGATAAAAGACAGTAGGAGCATCGCAAAGGGAAATGCTTTCTTGACATTTTAATGTGAATCAGTAAAGCAACTTAGAGCCAAGGGATTATTTGTAGACTGGTTAATCTTTCTCAAAAGCAATCTATGATGATATAATAAAAGAAAACAAACCCCTTCAATGGTCCTAGGAAACAGAGACAGTTTGGTTCATGACCTAGTGTTTTTCCCAAAAACAGTGCTACATTTCAAAATTCTCTTTGATTATCCAGATGAGTTTTTTCCTCATCTTTTTGCTGTACTAATTGAATAAAATTTACTTGGGGCAGTGTTACCACACTTGGTCAATAGCCACCTTCTCTGTTAAGTAGAAAGTTCTATTGTATAGCAATCTTTAAATTTTCAGGTGAATTTTTTACTAGACTTGCATAAGGTCAGTGTAAATAATAACTCTAGAAACACTGCCTTTCTGAATTTGTTACCCTGGCAAACCGTACAGCTTGTCTGTTTAACGAACTGTCTGGATGAACAGTTAGTGGGTTTTGTGTCTTTTGTTCTGTTAATCAGCCATGCAAATACAGTGTCCAATGTTTGCTGTAGATCAGAAGTATAGAATATTTTATTTGCTGTAGTACTACTAATAATGGAGTATGATTATAAGGAATTTTAAGTTATAATGGAAGTCATTAGGAGTTACGTATCTGTGTAGCTCTCCAAACCTGTGAAATATTCTTTCTTTTGAAACAAATAGCCCTTGTCTAAAGATGTCCTGAAATCTTAAATCCCCTAAATCCAGGGGTTTCATAAACAGTGTTTTCAGAATCGTTTGACCCTGAGATGATCTGTAATTGAAAACACAGCTTGTCACATGTAGTGTATAGTGTTATGTTGTGTAGGGTGACCCTCTGTGTCTTCCAGCAGTAATGTTCTTCAAAAGTGTATAGAACGACTGGTGGCAAGTTCCTCCTCTTGTGGGGATGAGTAAGAGTGTGATAGAGATACTGATGTAACTTAAAGCTACACTCATGGAAAAAGTTTGTGCATTCTTCTTGGATGTAGCCAGACTTCACAAGCTGTGTTGGGCCTCTCTTCAATACGATAGCATTCCTGTTGTTTCAGTGCTGGTGCGTTAAATGCACCTAAACAATAGTAGAGTCAAACTAAGGGCAAAAACATAGTTTCTAATGTAGACATGTCACTGTACTGATAGGGTCTATGTCAAGGAGTGGACGGGAATATGCCTTAACTGTGGTAGGAAGGAAAAGGCAAAGACAAGGTGCCGTGCCATCACACGTGGACATTTGTCTTTCAGCACAGCTACGAATTGTTTTCTTGCAGCCCAGTCTGTGTGTCAGTCTGGCAATGAAAAGAGATCCTGTATGTATTTTATTTTGTTGTGTGATAAATGGCTAATTTTTGTCAGTCTTTGCGTATGCCTCTCTTGTTCTCCAGAGACTCTCTCTCTCTCAGGATTTTTCTCATTAGAATGCCTTCCCAGAGATGTACCGTGATCATCTTGAGCTTCATCACAGTCCTTACTCCTACACTTATAATTTCCAGCTGTGGCCCTCATTCTGCAGTATGAATATGGTGATACTTTGCAGGCATCCCAAGGAACCCTCAGGAGCGTGTCAGGGCTTCATTTTTATAGCAAGAAATAGTAATCCAGCTCTCTCAGACTTTAAAGCGCAGGTTATAGTCCCTTTGGAAATTTTTATGGATGTATTTAATCTTGGAGCTGTGCCACCAATGTCTATCTATTGCTTTGTGATATTGTTCTGACTCCTGAGAGATGTTCTTGCCTGAAATATTTCCAAAATAAAACTCTTGCTATCACAGCTATATTTGGACTTATAGTGGGATAAGTTATGGTTTATCAGATCGGCTTTCAGGACTTGCACTCCAGCAGGACCCTGAGGTTCCACAGAAGGGAAAGTTTATGCAGGTCTCCTACAGCATTTCCCATCTCTTCTGCCCAATCCTTCTTTGCTTTAATTTAAAACTCCGGTGTTCTGCCTCTTTCCTCTTTCAGCTTATATAAAAGGAAACCCTTTTATATGTCCCATTCAGATTTAGGCTGCCAAGTATTAGTTTAGTCATTGGTTTTGAGAAGTATTTGTATTTTGATAGTGCTGGAATGCCAACAATCAATACCTAAGTGTTCCTTTTTGTGAGGTTTGTCTCAGTGCTCAAATAGGTGGTCCAAATAGGCAAATTGGACAATGGTTTGTGAAGAGATGAGGGGGAGCAGAAGTGTAAGTGACAAGTCCAGAAGTATAGCAAACGTCCAAATAGTTGTGGTAGATATCTAACTTGATTAACTTATTGGTGGAGATTTAAGAGAGGAGAGGAAGAAAATGCTGATCCTTCATAGGTGAAAAGGCAAAAGAAGGAGGAGTATTGCATTTGTTTAAAAAACAAACAAGCAAAACAGAAAAAAGATATATTTTTTTTTTTTTATTTTGTCTTATTTTCCTGCTCCTGTGGGAATTTGCCACTGACTGCCATGGGACTATAAATAGGCCTCTGCTTTATCTTCTGGTGCACAGTGACATCTACAGAGAATGGAGCATATCAAACAAGACTTTCCCATTTAGTACCATGTCTTTTTATGACGGTTTATCTTTTATGTATTCATTAGTTTAAACTTATTACTTTATTTTATGCCTTTCAATGCATCTAGAATATTCATTATTTACCTTTGTACATTCCCCTGGAGATTTACCTTTTTTAAAAAAAACTTACTTCACCCTGACAGAAGTTACTTTGACAGTTGGAAATGAAATAGCATTTTACATGCCCAAACAGAAATTACTTTCTCTTGATGAGTAGAATATCTTCCAGGGTGTAATGCCCTGGAATATTTCAGCTTTTTTGAGGTAAAGTTTCTTTCACAACTATGTTGTGCACATCAAGAAGTGGGGTTTTGGTGCTTATTGTCTGAGTGCTTATTCTGACATACAGATAGTTTTATTATTAGATGTGTTCATTATTGATGTAACGTTTTAAATTATTTAAAGAAAATATTAAAATGCAAATACCATTTAATTACAAAAAATTCCAAAGGAATAAATCAATAAAGGTAAACATAGGGCTTTTTTTCAGGATTTTTCTTTATGAGAATTCTGTTCTGTGTAATTCTGTTGCATGCATTTTTGGTTGGTTTTGCTTCACTGATTTTATTTTGGTTTTTTTTTTTTTTTTT
>VXAK01026325.1:0-19032 GCA_013399435.1 Arenaria interpres
GTTTATTTTATAGCTGACCTTGGCAATAAAGGTGCCCACAGTAAATAGTATGAAGATGCTATAAAAGTACAAATTGACTTGTGTGCAATTATTGGTGAGTGCTAAGAAAAGGAAATCATGGTGACTAATTACTGAAAAGATATTTATTTCCTGTTTAATTATGCAATCTATGCTCTCAGTGATATACACTTTTGACATAATACAGCTTGTGAGCAAAATGTAGGGGTTTTAAGATATTCTTCAGATTAAGATGAATCTTATTCCTCCTGGAGAGGTTTGCCTAAATGCCATTAATTTCAAATCCAGATTGGCTTTATTTCCACTGTAATTAGCTTTTGAATGAGGCTATTTTAAATATTCTGCAGCTGTTCCTTTTCTTGAGGAAAAGGATGAAAAAAGTATCTTTTTGCAAAATGAAACAGAAAGAAATCTGTGACGGATCCCCATCTCTTCTTTTTTTTTTTTCTTTTTAAATAATATCCTCTTACTGCGTCTGTCTGTCTGCCCTCCCACACTATCCTGAATCACAAGTCTGTATGTGATGAAAGAGCAATAATATTTGCTTTTCAGGGTTGAATGATCAAGTCACCTCTGGTGGCTGAATGCTATTACACAAGTGATAGTGCAGTGACATTTCCAAAGTGTGAGTGATCATGTTTTTCTTTTATGACTATGGGCTACACAGAATATAAATTCTGGTAGTACCGCATGGACGTGACTTCAGAGGAATTATAGGTAGGCTCGCACTAACAGAATAAACAAAGATTTTGAAGACTATTTAGTGGGCAGACACAATGAATTATTAAGGAATACACATTCTGTTTTATATTATGGTTTTCTAAGCAGAACTGGAAACATACATAAATATGTCAATAATGCTTCTGCACAACAGTGTTCATAATTGCCCGTTAATTATTGCTACGTTTTTATCTATTATGTTTTAAACTTTTGTTTAAAGCTTTATGTTTTCAATGCATAAATAGGGTTATGCAGTACTGATCATTATCTTTTATAGTGCAATAGATTTCTCAATCAAGATTGAACCTCTGCCGTGCTGGGGATTATACAAACACTTAAGAAGACAGGCACTTGGCACAAAAAGCTGAAAGATAATGGCCATATTATTGACTGGACTGCAGTGTTCCTAAAGCTTAGAATGTTTTCCACAGGCTGATATTTATATCATAAAGCAATAAAGCTATTTCCTGACTTTTTGCACTGTGAACGCAGAGCCTGGCTGGAATCCACAGCCCCAGCTGGTCTCTGAGCTCACAGAGTGCTAATCAACTCCTGAAGGAGGAACAAGGTTCAGATGTCTGAATCCAAACTAATCAAAAGAACTATTTTCTGAGAAAATTATTAGCTGCCTATGAAGCAAATATTTCCCTGTCTGTCTGGAGGCCTTTTTGCCATCAGTCTATTTTTCATTATTTTTTGGCATCATGCTGTGATCCTGTTTGATTTCAGAAGAGGGGCTGAACTATGGAAGGCATTAGTTGTGAGACTTCCACAGAAAAGCTTGTGTGTCAGAAAGAATACATTAAGTGGCACTTTTTCTGAGTCATTATAATGCAGTACTAGCGGTGCTTTCTGCTGGCTCAATGTGAAACTAACCTGTTCAGATAAATCAGAGTCTTCCTTTCTAAATGTAGTTAGTCTAACAGTATTTTAGAAACACTAATATTTTTTCCTTTGCTTTCAAAGGAAAAAAGAGGTTAATTAATTCTTGCAAATGTGCACAGTGACTTCAGATCTTAGATTAATGTTACGTGTCACAAACAAAACTTCTCTTTGGAAAGGTTAATCCAATCGAATCCAAGAGATAGAGCTTCTTGCTAAATAAATAAGTTGATTTATGTTAAGAAATCAGGATTAATTTGAACATGCTGGGGTAACAGAAGGACTTGCTTCTTGGCAAATAAAATCCTAAATTATTTAAATAGACATGTTGCTTTTTTAACTAGCACTTGTAAAACGTATTCAAGTTAAATTATTGACTACTTCAGATCAAAAGCTTTGCTTTTATCCAAAGTACCTGACATACTAGAATCTGCTTAAATGCCAAGTAAACAATTGCTACAAGTAATGAATATGATTGAGTCACCATTCCCTTAATGAATGTTTAAGGAGAGGCACTTAGATGCCTGTATGGATTCCTTTAAAGTAAAATGAAGTCAAATTTGTTTGACAAGTACATACTTCAACATCATCACAATGTAACATATTACTTTGACATAATGCTGCTTATGTTGCAGTAGAAAAGAATGCATTTATAATTGGCATCTACATCCTGAAAGGGACCCTAGTCTTAGCAGCAATATCACTAGCACCAGCATGACCAAAAATATTAGCAGTTTAATGTTAGTATTACTAAGAATAATACTAAGAATAATACCCAGAAATAATTACCCAACCTACATTACTTAGTCGAAATTCTTATTGAAGCCAGTAGGAATTTTGCCAAAACAAGGGTGGGATAGGAACATGATGATTTGACATTCATCTGTTTTTTTAATGACATGAAAATTACATATTGACAGATACTTTTTTTTTTCAGAAAATTTGAAGTGGTAACATCTTTTACAAATTGACTGTGTCCAGCTCTCTGAAGATTAGTGGTAAGAAATTAAAGCAGAATTAAGCCAAATTCATGTCATGCCCATCTGAATTTTCCATAAATTGAGATTCAATACTTCATTTCAGCCTTCATCAAAGACTAGCTATCCTCAAACTTTGGATTTGAGCTCAGGTTTTAATTTATTATCATAGAATCACAGAATGGTTTGGGTTGGAAGGGACCTTAAAGATCATTGAGTTCCAACTCCCCTGCCATGGGCAGGGACACCTCCCACCAGACCAGGTTGCTCAAAGCCCCATCCAGCCTGGTCTTGAACCCCTCCAGGGATGGGGCATCCACAGCTTCTCTGGGCAACCTGTTCCAGTTTCTAGTGGGCTACTCTACCTCCCTACTTATAGGCTTTTCTCTACACTAAACTAACATATATACCTTTTATACATTAACAACTGTTTGGCTCTGTTCTCTCTCTTTGATTGATGCACAGAAGATCAGCTAGTAAGCAAGACAGCTGTGATTTATCAAAGAAGAGCAAACAGACACAAATCTCCCTTGTGAGGTATCCTCTAAGTTACCCACATCATCCTGAGTTATTGTTTCAGTGACAAATTATAATACCATTTTAAATTAAGCTTGATGCCAAACTCAGGTTACATTTCTCATGGGTTGATAAGAATTAAACTGCATCCTCTGGATTTAAAGCTAAATAAATACAAGATTGTTAAAAAAAATATCAGTGTCATATCATGATATTTTTAAGCTGACAAAAAAAGTTACCTGATAAGTGATATGAACGACAGGTGGTTCTTGGGAACACGGATAGGTTAAAGATATCCTCCTCCCATTTTTAGCAAAGTCCGTTATTTCAGAAAGACTCAGCTGTAACTCACTGAAGCTGCCACAAAGTCTCTCTAAATTTCTAGATATGTGACTCATTCCTCTTTCACTTGGCAAATTGTTGTTTCTGGGAGAACTTGATGTTTCTTGGATCACATTGAACTGCACTTTAGGGGAAGCCGGTCTGCTGGAAAGCCTGGTAGCTGTTCCAAAACCGAGAAGAGACACTGACCGATTGGTAGGTTCAGCATCCAGTGTTTCCAAGGCCACCGAGGGGTCACCTGGGAGCCTTTTTTCATCCAGGTCACTCACACTTGATGAAGAGCTCTGCTCATAACTAGGGCTTTTTACTTCTTCAATGAGTCTTCTCCTGCCACTAGGAGACTGAATAACTGTACTTCTTGGTATTAACAGATCCCTACTTTGAGGTTGGTCTTCTGTGGCAAGATTTTCAAAGAACTTTCTTTTTCCAGGAATATTCACTGAGGATTCAAAGTTGTAAAAGATACTCTGCTTAGTCTCAGGCAATGCTGAAGAATCTTCTTCCAGCATCAGTTCTTTGATCATCAGACGCATTACGTACCTGTCTGAGCTTGAAGATGGGATGAGACTAGGCTCAGGGAACTTTTGCTTCCCAATCAGAATCAATAGAAGTTTATCTGTCAAAAAGCATAGGCCCTTTGGTCTTTCATATTTTTCCAGCTGGATTTGTTGAATATGAGGCATGCAAGAGGAGGTTACTGAATACACTAAAACAATGTTACAAGTATTAGAGGCTACTGCCACAATCTGAGCTCTAAGGTCAAAAGCCATTATATCAGGAACCAAAATACCCGGAATGGTGACTTTCCTGGTGGTGGTTACCTTCCTCTCAAAAGTCACCAAGATCAAGTGAGAAGAATCTTGACCATTTGATGCTGCAGAGTCTTTGCGTTTCAGAGTAATAAGAGGACTGGGATCAGACCGACGGTGGTTTGCAAGGATGTGGGTTAAATCCACAGGACCTGATGAAGAAGAAGCAACTGAATCGACACCTGATCTGTCTGAATCGGTGGACTTTCTTCGCAGGTCCATGGAGTATTCCTCATCACCAAGTACTGGAGCAGATTGTGAGATTAAAGAACCAGTTTCTGTACCAGATGGCACATCAAATGCAATGCCCGCATTCAAACCACAGATATTATCTAAAGGAAGCTCAGTAGCTACAGCAATTTGGAAATCCAATGTGGCTTCTATAGCACAGATATAACCTCCCACATCAAAGACGGGGCAAAAGGAGCAGGTATTTAGAGTTTTCTGAGCATCATCCCATATGTAGGAATGCAGGGCACTGCCTATAGCAACTACTAAACGATTACCATCCTTAGTCCAGCAAGCACAGTGGATAAGCCCACTGCTTTTGATGTCTGCCTTAACTCTAGTATTGTCAGTACGAACAGCATGCAAGACTGAAGCATCTCTTTTTGTAAGCACAGCCAAGACCTCCTTCTTTGGATGCCAGACACAGCCCTGGGAAAGCAGTGGAAACGGCTCACCGACTTCACAAGTCTGAGAAATCAAGGGTTTGTTCTTCTCTGCAGTGCTGTAGCCCAACTGCCAAACGCTGACATGCTTTTTATGCTGAACAGCGAGCAGAGCTGGGGTGTCTGTAGAGCAGCATGGCCCCCAGTAAAGCCCATGAACATGTTCAAATTGACCAACAACACTTGAGTCTCCAAACTTTAGTTCTCCGTTATGATAGTATAAAGCAGTCAGTATCACCTGCTTCCCGTCTGTCCAGGCAATTCCATGCACGGGGTGGATGGCCTGATATAAAGCATTGAGGCCAGTTCTCAGCAGCTTCGCCTTTCCCAACTCCATCTTCTTAAGTTTTCTGTCTACTGGGGGTTGTTCCAAAGTAGGGAATCCATGGAATTCACTTGCAGATCACAAGGAAAAATTTATCTCGTATCTTCTTCCCTTCCTTTCCAGAATCAAGCTGGTTTTCTGCTAATAATCCAAGAGACTGTGAACTCCTTCCCAGGAAGCCTGCGCCTGCTCTTCTAAGTATAAATCCATGTTAAAGCTGCTTTTGCTATGTCTTTTCCTGGGAGGAGTTATCATCTTCATGTGATGGCTAACAAGGTTTAACCAATTACTGTACGTTTTCGTCGAAGCCTATTTTTAACTCTTCATTGCTGGGAGTATATTTAAAAATAACACTCTAATACCTTGACCTTCAGTGAATGAAGGTCTTTAATGAAGGCTGGAGAGAGATCATACACTGTTAAGCCTAAGTATTAAGCTACAGCCTGAAATAATGACCTGACACTTCTTTCAGCCAGCCTTTGAAGGATAAAAGAAGATTTAAACATACCTGAGAACTGTACAAGGCAGATTGCAATCTCTGATGGACGGCATCTTTCAAAGATGCAAGATCCTAAGTGGCTATGAAAGGGAAGTAGAAAAGAGAAATCGTGTTCTGTTCTGTTAGTAGTTACAAGAGAATGAAGGAAGGTGAGATGTTCAAAAAAACCCCAAAATAGTGTAAAATCAAAGACAGCTGATTAGTGTTCATTTTACTGGGGCAGATTTCCAAGCTACAGATATATATTGATTTCTTTATTGGTCTCCCCAGCCACCTGTATCTGAGGGCCCTTCCCTCATCATAGAGCCAACTTGCAAAGAGGAAGCCAAAATTTTCCTGTTTCCCTAAACTCTGGGGTTTCTACAGCATGTAGCATAATATCATGCAAAAATCCTTGAGTTGACAAAGACCCAGCCAATAAACTCATGTAACACAGTGGGTCCACGTGAGGATCCACCAATTTGTTTTGGCTGTGCTGTTTCAGGACCAGAGCTGGTTCAGATGGACTACCTTGGGTGTCTCCATTCCTCCCTCCTCAGCACATCCTTCTCTGGGGTTAGCTTGGACAGAGCTTGCATATCACTGAGCAGAAATTGTCAGGGTGGGACTCATTACTTAAATATAACCAACCATTACTATTTCCAATGCCCTAGGATATCTGAGACAGCCACACTGGGCTGGCAGATATGGCATAGGACTTACAGAAGAGTAGTGTCATTCTGGAGTGGCAGCTGGCAACAAAGAGATGATCCCTAGATAGTCCCTAGACTGTCTAAGATGGCATTAGAAGCTTATATACAGGTAACAGAATCCCATCTTCAACATCTTTTTGTAGTTCTTGTTTTGCCAGCATCTCCATTCTGCTTTCATGTAACTTGTGTCTCTTGCTGTTTACATAAAATAAATAATCTGAATAAATTAGGCCTGGGCAGAGGTTTACAAATTATCAGTATAATCACTATGGTTAAAGATATAATACTTAATTATACATATTCTGAATAATCAGCCAAAGATATAAATCTTTGACTGATTTCCATTTTATATATTTTTATAGTACTACGTGGGAAAAAACAGACCTCTCCTTGAAAGCAGATGAACCTCTGTTATAAGAAATTGTTTAGCATCCTTTTTCCAGGTATATTTACTGAGGGTGGTGAGTACCAATAAAGAACTCCAAATTTATGTAAAATAATCATACCATATTCTCATGCACACCCATTTGGGTTTTATAGACTATTTCATGAAGATTACATTCCAAATCAAGACTTTATTGTATTCATCAAGGACAAGCCAGCAGTGGTGACTGGAATAGGTAAAAATTAAAAAGTTAAATACCCAGGTTTGAAGATCCCTTTTTAAGCAAGACTCCTACATTTTTGGTCCCCGTCTGTGCTTGCAATGAAACTATGTTTTTTAATGATTTTACCTTACCCATTGCTGACACAGATGCTCAGGCCACACTTAAGATGCCACACTGCCATACCTGTCTCACTAGGAACTCACACTATACTGCACTTCCTCAAAGTGGAAGCAGGATTATTGTGTTATATATTAGCAGTAGCTTTTACCTGTAGTAGTTATAATGAATAGATTACATTAAAATACAATCCCAGCAGGTCCACAAATTTGCAGAGTCTGCCTGAGACATTTTTGTTTTGCTTTAAAATAATGCTGCTTCGTTGCTTTGCTGTCTTCTGGATGTGTTTTACTGAAACATAAAGCTATTCTTTAGCCCAGCCATCTCATCTACATTCTCAATGGTGCTTTAAATACCGTAACAAAATTATGGTGCAGCTGGATTCCAGCAACCTAAAATGTGTCTTGGATGCAGAAACTTCTGCCCCAGTATGACTGAAATGCTCGGAAGATGTTTCACTGGGGATGATGTGTATTCTGCCAGCTATACAGACATCTTGTGATCATGGACTACTCATATGGAATATTGGACTTTCTTTGCTGTTGTTTGTTTTTTTTTTTTTCATTTCATCATCTCTCATAGCATGAATCTGCTCTTCAGCAGCGTCTATGAGATTATCAAGGCTGCATCCTCTGATACAAGGCTGAGATTTGCCAGTAATAGAATCATCCTCAGTTTTAGAATTAAGGATGTCCCACAAACACTGAAGTCTTGAAAAATATTTGTCACAGAACCACAGCGAGGTTTTCATCCTGCTCGGAAAGCGTTAGGAAATAGGACTTCATCTGACATACTTATGTTTGTTTATTGTAATTCTCCAAGATACTCAGATATAAAAATGACAACATCCACAAAGTTTCACTGGCATAGTGCTGCGGTGATGAGTTAGTGAGGCACAATACATTCACAGTTGTTTTCTGCTTTGCCCAGTGTCAAGATCTCTTTTCCCCCAAACCCTAGCACCTTCAGTTCACCAAGTTTATTCACTTCTTCTATCCTATCACATAACATCTTTATGGTAGAATTTTCGTAGCAAGTCTGAAGCAAATCAATAAAGGGGCTTGATAGATAAGGAGTTACTTCATTTAAAGCAAAGGAGGTTCAGAGATGTCTGACTACAAGGAATGTTTATAATACAGCTACAGTGAATGTGAGATGAGGCCCACTGAGAAACCGGACTCATGGAGAGAAACAAAACCTTTGATGAGTTTGCTGTGGCTTTTTTTTTAATTCCCTAAGGCACAGTATTCCTTGAAATCTGCAGGGTTTTGACAGACTGCAAGGCTTATTCTGTAGTAATCGAGTTTGGACCTCAGGCTCCATTGGAATAACACTTGAGGATCTCAAGGAAAACTTCCTCCCATGGTTCATTCTGTGGTTTCTCGGTGGGAGAACGCATTATTCTGTGGGCAAGAGACTCCTGTGTGAAGAGAATTATCTAGTACCTCCATCAACACCATACATCAGGAAACTGATTTGAGATGAGATTACCTTTCAGAGTGTTTCTTTAAAAAACTATGTAAATAATGGAAGATTTGTAAGATACACAAAAGGAAAAAAAACCCATAAGTTATGCCATGATTACAGAATTTAAACAAGTTATACTTTAGATCAAAGCAAATTCCAGATGCATAAGGTGAATGAAAGAGACAATGAACTTTTGTTTGGCACAGCCTCATTTTTGAAAGCAGGATAAAAAGAGAGAGGGCGGAAAACAAGCTCCCCTTATTCAGCCAGCATATTTTTTCTGGAAACTGGTAAAACATGTAAATAATATTTCTGTGTCGCCTTGGCATGCACAGATCTATATAGTACACACTCAAAATAAAGGCCAGTAACTGAAAACTGGCCCAGCAATACTACAGTTTTCTTTTGAGACCCAGGAAAGCACTACAAGGAGTATTCTCTGAGTAATCTGAGACACTCCAGTGAGCAACCCCAGTCTTTACACTGCTACTGAGCTCGATTCTGATCCTATTAACATCACTGTGCCTCTGATTAACGTTGGTGTAACTCAGATCAGAATGTCACCCGTGGTTTAAACAAGGTGTTTCAGCTGGTGGCACCTCGGCTGCCTCTGGCCTGCAGAGTGATTCCAGCCCAGCCCAACTCTGTTGCATTGGAGGAGGTGGTTAGAAATAGCCTACAGAGTCTAAAACTGACCACCACCCCTTGAACTGCACGTAGCTGTTAATAGCCATGAGTTCCCATGGTTGCTAATGAACGCTGGAAAATTAATCCACCCCTCAATGTTGCAGAGGTTGAGCTACCCTTTTTTATAATACTGATTTTATATTCCTGTTTTCTCACATTGCTATACTTACTATTCACCTGTCTTGGGAAATGGTGAATACATCTTAAGTTCAATATGGATCAGAGCTAATGAGTTCCAGG
This sequence comes from Arenaria interpres, assembly GCA_013399435.1. Lineage (NCBI taxonomy): Eukaryota > Metazoa > Chordata > Aves > Charadriiformes > Scolopacidae > Arenaria > Arenaria interpres. The sequence continues at coordinate 9,571 of VXAK01026325.1, forward strand.
CTCTTTAAATATATTTCCAAAAAAATTAAGTGAAATTCAGTGAAATTTACCTGGCTTTTTCTTGTCCGGTGGGAGATTGGGATCTAAATAGCTCTGTGGATGTGAGTTCAGTGCCTTGCTGGAAAAGCTGAGATTCAGACTTCATTTTCTCCTTTACTCATGGTAAAATAGCTCTTTCCAGGCTAAATATTTCTTCAAGTTAATTAATTTGATGTTAATACTCCTGGTGACTTCAGAGGAAGACAGATCCAGCTCAATATGTAATAAAACCATAAAAGTAGTAATTTTTCTAATATTAATTTATTTGAACTTCATAAAATGTCTAATGCTTTGTGGTATTTTTACTTCAAAAATATTTCTATTTAAAGCTACTCACCGTGATTTCACCAATTTAAGTCAATGTGTCATTTAGTTCAACACTTTCAAGAAGCTTGAGCAATGTATTTCTTTTTCCACGCTGACATTTCTTTGCCTTGAGATCTGATTTTAAAAAATACTTATCTGTCACAAGCTAACTGGAACAGAATGTAAAAATGATGCACAGTTAATGAAGATACAAAATATGTAATCTGTCAGAGCAGATCTACTGATCACAATATGTAAATCAGCATTCATTTGACATGGATATGTCTGTGTGCTGTTACTGCTCTCGGAATGGGATGGCTCTGTGTGTGTGTGTCACCTCAAGTGGGAAAGATCTAATGGAAGATTGTATTTTTGACATAAATATATTTGAGAAAACTGTTAAGAAGTTTGGTTAATTAAAAAACACTTATGCAAATTATTATGTAAAGGCAAGGCCCTGATCTTTTCTATGCAGGCTGTATTCAAACTAAGGAGACATCAGGCAGGAAAGTCCCAGCTTCTTTCGAAGACTGTTTCTTTTATACTTGCAGTGCCATGGTCTTCCCCTTCTGAGTGACTGCCTGGGCCAAATGGCACATGCTAGCTTGATCTGTCATCACCTAAATAGAGGCATCTAGTATGGGGACACATGTGTTGGAGGAGGCACTGTTAGAATATGGACAAAAGGTTTGCAGCTTCTTGCAGAACTTCACAAATTCTGTGACCTCACTTCCACACTCAGCCATATGCTGCTAGACGGCAGCTTTCCAAATGTAGTAACTGTATGACTGACTGCAGCCAGTGCTCTCATGTGTGACCTCCCGTCCTCTGAGACCCCCCCAGGATCTCAGGGATGCCATCAGAGATGCTCCATCGTATCATTCCAACCTGAGCTATCCATTGGTCTTGCAGGAGTGCTGTCAACAGTCCTCTTGATGGAACCTTTGTAGTTCTTGGAACTCCCTCTCTTCTGTAATAGAAAGGCAAATATCATGCGATTCTAACATAGCAGCCCAACAAGTTTGGGGGAGTAGAGTTGACAGAGCATTTGTTAATCTCTCAAGCCTTCCATTTTGTGGTTTAGAGTGAGACTCCTGTGGTTCATTGAGGTGGGAATAAGAGAAGCAATCCTTATCAGAAGGCCACTTCATTCTTGCTCCCAGCAAGACTATTGGGCTTAATGTTTTTCTGACTTTCACAATGCTAAAGCAAAACAGGTGGGGAATTAGGAAGGAAAGAACATAAAGGGTGGTTATGCAAGCATGGTCACAGAGAAGGAGACTCGTTTCATGTTTAATTGTAGGAGTGGGATTCATCTCACAAATAAACATTTCTACATTGGGGTATATACATATGGCTGCCTATGGGAAAGTAGAACCCAAGCTCCCACTGGGCAACTGGGTTGAGCCTCACCTCACTGACATACCTCTAGACTTACACACTACAGTTATCTAATTCTGACCCTGCTTACTGATTTGCTTAAAAGTCAGTGGTGAGAAACAGACACTTTTAGGGCATGATTCATTCCATCATAAAGTATCTAAAATAGATAAATGAATCTTGCTTTATGACCCCAGCTGAAGTACTCAGGTAGGATATGGATTTGGACAGATGAATGCCAAGGAGCAGTTGTGCAGTCATTACATGCATGTCTGTTATAACCGCCACATTTACCAATGATCAGCCCACTGACAGCCCCTTCTAGAGCTACACGATTCCTATATCCCACATCCCTCCCACCCCTGAAAGCCTGCTCTGTCTCAGACCACTGTTTTCTGACTTAATACTCCCACCTGTATATGCCAGCCCCTTGTGCTCGCTTTATAAAGCCATCAAGTTTTCGATGGTGTTCTTAAAAAGAAACATTTCCTGAGCTTGAGCTGTGTTTGTGTGGAATAGAATCTTAAGGAAAGTGATAGAAACTCCAGTACTTGCATTATTAAAGTTAGACTAGGCAGAAGAGTATGAAATGTTCTTTAGGAAACATTCCTGTCTTGGCAAGGAGAGGGAATGAATGATCTAATAGGTCTTTCCATTCGTAAGTCAACATTCAGCTTCCAAATTATGCCAGTCTTTTTCTTTTATAAGCATTAAATGTATTTATTTCTGAAGATGTCTCATATTAGTAAATTCTTTTTTACACAATGAGCTAAATTTATACTTTTGAAGTGATATTTTTATCATTGCACCAAACACATCAGATTACTTAGGAACTTCTTGCATGGCTAAATGATAAATAGATCATTCTCATTTAAAAGTGACTTGAAGAAGAGCAAAGGACAATAATATTTTTAGCAGATACATATTTATCCCAGCTTGATAATTTGTACAGGTTGCTTAAACTCTGTCTACACTCAGAAAACAATTTATTATTGTAATGTAAGTCAGGACAGCATGAGCCTGACATTACCCTGTATTAAAACTGGTTGGCTGACAGTGTAGCTGGAGTCAAAGTCTTAGCAACATCTATTTTGGAAAGGGCACTAGAAGGCAAATTTCATGAAGTATATCAAAATGGGTTGCTTCTGAATCACATGGACTGCAGTGCCTATTCAAGCATTTAAGCCGTAGTTGAGCATATACTGACTGAGAAGGATCATGGGGTCCTTGATGTACGGGGTGTGTATGATGGTAACACCTCTGATGGCCAGGTTACATGCATAGTTTTGCTGTTGCTGTCACTGGTAGATCTGTTCTTCTTTAGGGATGATTAGGGGGCAATTTCAGAAATATCTGAGGAGAGTTACTGCGCAGCTGTATTTGGAAACCCTTGTAACAAACCACCTTTGACTCGCTCTTCCCTAGAAATGTCCTCGCGTTAGACTTAGCAGAATCTCCCTTCCTCTCTCCCCATAATATAGACAAAGATATTGGTGAACGTGTTCTAACACAACCTGGTAATTAAAATGAAACGGGTAACACTGTGCTGCTACCCACCTGCTTTTTTCAATAGTTCACCCATAACTTTCTGTGTAGGCTGAAACAGAGCTAGAGTGGATGATGACTTTAACCCATAACCCTTGGGCTAGTTTAAGTGTTAGGTAGAATTGTACCGAAGGTCCTGCGATGTTGACATTTTTACTGAAAAGCTGCAATGGTTCTATTTTCACCTTCTATTTTGTCTCAGATAAGGCCTTAGTTTAGAAGGAAAAAAATGAAAATGCTGTTCTACTTCACTAGTAGGAAGGATTAGAATTTTTTCTTCTTGAGGGCCAGTTTAAGCCTAAATACCTGTTCTCCAGGATTCAGCCACCTTAACTACGTAGCTGCAAAACCCAGAAGGGCTGACTCAAATACCAAATGCTGGGTCAACCCTGATGAGGAACTGAATACCAGAAAATTAGTGTTTCTCCTAGAGATGAATGTAAAAAGCCTGAGATTTTTAGTGTTTGTTGTTGATTTGTTGGCGCTTACCTTCGTGATACTCCCTGGAGTATCATGAAAAAAACCACCAACTTTTTACAATCTTTCTGTGCTGTCCTACTCATAGCTGTCTGGGTACATGTACAACCTGCCTCTCTGCCTGCTCATCTTTTGTTTGTAACTTCAGATAATTTTGGTTGGGAGGTTCTAGAAACTCATTAAATAGTGTTAGAATTGCACATGCAGAATGAAGGAAAACAAATACAGCCTTAATTTGCTGAATCCATTATCCAGCTCCCTTGATTCATTTATCTGGAGGATTGAGAGTGCCAGTTAATTTCTCTTCCGCAGTTACATTTTCCAAAATCATCGAAAGGCTAATCAGAAGCTTGTAGCTAATATTTGCGGTTTGTTTGGTTTCCTCCTGTTGTTTGAACTGCTTCCAATGTGTCTTGCCAGTGACATTTCTTCACCAAGCAGAATAAATACCAAAACTGTAGAGAAAAGAGTTCTACTGGAGAAGGCAGCAAATGTGTTGCACTGTAAATACAAAGTTTCTCAAAGTCACGGACTTCCTTCTGTAACTTCCCTGGCAAGGAAATGACAGAGCTGGGATAATTAGTTTACTGTTTATAGATGTGATTCCAGTTCTGGTTTGTTCAGTTTGAAAGATAGGCTTAACTTAAATTTTTTAATCCATTTTTTGCTATGAAAGATTGGATGGAAGAGAAAACTTAATCCTCTTGGCCTGTCTGCTTATGATATTGTTATTATTGGAAATTTTATTTGTGCGACCACGCTGCATGACCCTGAGTTTAGGCTCTGGGCCTCGAGATGTTACATGTATTTATAATAAAAGAGGACCTCTGAATTGTTTGCGATCTAAATAGACAAGGCAGAATGATCGTTCTCATAGTATAAGTGAAACACTGAGGCACGGAGCAATTCAGAGCATGTCTTCAGTTCGGCAAGCTGGCTTCAAAATGGTAGGCAGTGAAGCAGTACCAGTGCAGCAATCTGGGTGTGTGCTAATTAGCCTGGATGGATGCTGCAATTTCATATTTATATTACATCTGGCTAGTTTTTACATAGACCATTGTGCAGTGCCCAGGAGATGGATTAGCCACTTCGGAGCATTCTGCATTGCAAACAGAACCCAGGTGATTTAGGGTCATGCAGTCAATTCCAGAACTGTGTTTAACTTCACCACCACTTCTTTATTTCCTTCTCTTTTTCATTCTGCAGGAAAAATATTACTGACTCATCAAGCAATTTAGGGGAAGGGATCTTTGGAGGCCATATGGTCCAACTGCTTGCTTGAAACAGGGCTGATTTCAATGTTTAATCAGGTTCCTCAAGGCTGTGTTCGGTAACTCATCTTGTGAAGACTTTTTCCTTGTATTTAGTCAGAATTTCCCTTGTTATGACTTGTGTCCATTGCTTCTTGTCCTTTTGTTGAACATCTCTGAGAAGAGTGTGGCACCATCCTCTCCATCACCCATTAGATACCTGAAGACAGCAACTGAGATCCTTCCTTAGCTTTGTCTTCCGCAGGCTGAACTGACCCAGCTCTCTTGCCATCTCCACATTCTCCAGCCACTAACCACATTGGACAGGTTGGACTTGCTCCAGTATAGTTAGTGGCTTTCTTGGGGACACAGAAGCTTGTGGGAGCGTGCGTCCATCTGAAGACATTAATCTAAGCCCACATTTTTTCGTAAGTGGTAAACTATGTTGATATCTTCTGGAAGTGAGCTCCGTTAGTTAATTCCTGGTCTTGTGGAATTTTTGCCTCCATTCCTGAGTGGAAGCTACCAATTTCATGGCTGTAGCAGCTGGTGGTGTGTATCCTGGTGAGCTGGAGCTCTTCCCTCTGCATACCTGAAGTGTCCTGTAAAAGGGTTTGAAGATCAGGACAAAAACCTTCATAATGACTCCCATTTAAGTGCAGTGATAGAGAATAACCGAGTATCTGAGTTGGGAAGAGCCCGGAGAGGCAGAAGAGAATGCCAGAGAGAGGTGGCAGATTTCAAGTCAGTTCTAGAGCTACTGAAAAATTCCAGCGGCAGTATTGAACCCATAACTACAGCTGCAAGAGGAAACTATGGGTACAGATGTGGATGAGGAGTTCGGAGAGGAAGATGAGGATTCAGAGTAATTGCTTCAGGAGGAAGTTTTATTCTGTTTGGGGGCACTTGGAACAAGTATCCTTTGGGAGGAGGTGACTGTGCTGCAGACTTGTGGTAACCAGCAGCAGTGAGAAGAGAGACAGCCCTCTCTCGACAGGCGTGGCGAGATTTTTGGGATGTTTTGATCTGTTCATCAAGTGGCCATCACTGCGGGTACGCTATCAGCATTGCCTCGGGGACCTGCTTTGAGGAAAATCACTTATTCTGGCCTGACTCTGTTTTGGTTTTTTTTTTTAATCAAGGCTAGTGATGCACAGGAACATTCGCAGTGACATGACCTGCTGAGCTGGGCAGGCTGCTGTTTATCTTGGTTGGGTTGTTTTTTGGTTTTTTTTTCCGGTGGGATGCTGGTTTTGCGTGTCCTGTACACTTTTGGGATGGTGCGTGTTGGTTCAGTGAGGAGAAAGGTCAGTATTTGTAAAATATTTTTAGTTTGCTTTCACTATTTGTTCATACAACAGTGGTTGGGTTTCAAAGTAACGCTGAGCCCCCCGTGGATGCTGGTGAGGGAAATGTGTATCGTCCGGGGGTTTTTTGTGACCTCCATGAATTTATATGTTTGCAGAATTTGTGCTACTAGCTGATGGGCAATTTAGTGCTTTGGCCTTCCAGGAGTGTTCTTCATGTGCATATGGAATCTATTACACGTGATTTGTAGATCCTTTGGAGATTTAAAAAGCAGCAAAAGAATGGGATTTCACAATATAGGAACTATGAATTAAACTATGAACTAAACTAAAACACCCTAAACATTTGAAAACTGGTTGTCTTCCTTAAAGTGGAAATGCATAAATAGTTTGTAAACAGTGCAGGCTGTAGGGGTTTTAACTAGAGAAAATTAGATATTCAGCTGCTAAATTTTGAGGTTTGGGGTTTCTGCAAAACCTCATAATGACTGTGATCAACTTGTCCTCTTTGTGACCACTGAGGAATCTTAAATGTTGGAGTCATTTGGTTCCATCATAACATTCGGGAAGGAGGGTTCAGACACACAGACACACACACGCCCCCCCTGCTTTTCCAGGCTAATGTTTTTGTTGCCAGGACAGAAAGACGTGCTGTGGGAAGGTCTTGTGGTAACTGCTGCTCGGGAAGGTGAGCTCCACAGGGCCTTGAAAGCTGAGACTAATGGACTTTATCCTTGATGCAGATACACTGGATCTCAAGGGGGGAGGTGGATGTCGTGCTATAGCTTGCAAAGAACAGTCTTTAAAACACTAATTTCTTGGTCTGCTTCAGTAATTTGGGTTTAGCAGCTTCCTTGGTCATGGCTTTTCCTCTTAGCCCCTTTTTCCTCTTTGTATCTCCTCCAGTTCTCTGCCAATCCTAAACCACTTCCCTTTGTATTTCAGAGGCTTTCCTGAAGATATAGAACATTCCTTGATTCAGTCTTCTCTTCCAAGATGTTCATATGGTGTGTAGTTGTGAACAACAGTGTCCTCCTCGAAGGAGGACCTTGACACCTCAGATGAATACAGTAAGGTGAAAAATAACAATATTATTCGTTGTTCAAGATCTGTGGTGGCAAAGATTTTAAAAAATATTCACCCAACAATTTTGAGATACCTTCTACAGGTCCTTTTTCTGTCTTGGAATTTGGTCTTGCCTTTCTTTTCATCTGCTTGGACATAATGAGTATAGGGGACCTAATTAGCTGATGCTCCAAAGAAGGTGTATGTCTGTGTTTAAGGACCCAGCACAGGGCAAGAGGCCGTGGGCTTATAAATGCCGTAGATTTAGACCTGGATCACTGCTTGGTCCCTCCTCATCCCTTCTTGTGGCTTTTGTGTTTTGCTGTTGGTGAGTTTTGCTTTTTTGTTCTGGCTGTAAGCCTGCCTGAGGATGCTGGGATCTGCCTTTAAGGCCCGTTATTTGTGATGCTGCTTGGTGTAGATATTCCATGGTCCCTTCTGATCTATATCTATTATGTGATCGAGTCCAGTCTCCTCCTGTCACAAGATGCGACTCGGGAACAGCTATTTTTCCACCCTCCTGGCGAGATGTGTAGCCCTGACCAACGGAAGCACGTACTTATAAAGGCTCAAGGGAACTCGGCAAAGTAAAAATTGCTTTTATTCATCAATTATGCCTTCTGATGTTCTGTTTGTCTAAAAGGACATAGGCCCGGAGCCTGGATAAAAGCAGCCCTTTCTTGTAAAGTCAAGGGCCCTACTTGGACACTGTGTACCCAGAATGTCCCTTTGTCACTCCCCTTACATGCTCAGCATTTGCTGGGCCGTCCTTGTTGCTCGGTAATGACTCTAAGGCACACCTGGAATCAGCACTGTGTGCCACTTATCTCCTGCTTGGTGTTTTCCTGTTTCTCAAACGCATTTTTAGTATCTTTCTACTGATCAGAAATCAAAAGACATTCTGAGATTTGCACTAAAACAACCAAAAAAATATCCCTTTTCAGAGTTTGCAGGGCTGCAGACCCGTTCTGATGAACTGAAGGAAGTGCCTGCTTGTTTTCTAAGTGCTACGTAGGGGTGTGGAATTAACAGAGATGGGAGCCAGGCTAAAGGAACCCCTGTCCGCTCCCCATCACTGCTTCTGAACTAGGGCAAACTCATGCTTTTTCCTCACTCGCCTGCTTTTTGGGGAGCTTCGTTGGCCAGCCCCAGGAATTTTGGAGTGTCTGACTCACAATAAAACATACATACAATAAAGCAGGGAGGTGAAGAGACAGTCCGATCAGAACAGTGTGAAAAGCAGCACGGAGACGGTTGGTATAGCTGGGAGCATGGATGCAAGGATCCCGTTATCACAGTTACAAAACAACCCCAGTTTGATCATCCTGACAATTGCCCCGTGTAGATAAAGATCTTTTTTCCTGAACAGATAAAAATCCTGAAAAGCAACATCAGAGAAGCACAGCCTGGAATCAGATGGATACAGACAGCTCTTGCAGTTGGAAAACTGATGATGTTGAGGTTCCATTTCCGTTTTTTAACCCAGAACACACAGAACTGGAACCAGAACTATTCCTTTAGAGCCAGTGGAAACTGTGAGATTCTATCTAGCGGATTTCCAGTATCTGAAGGGGGCCTGCAAGAAAGCTGGAGAGGCGTTTTTTACAAGGCTCTGTAGTGACAGGACGAGGGGTAACAGTTTTAAACTGAAAGCGGGGAGATTCAGATTAGATATTGGGAAGGAACTATTTGCAGTGAGGGCGGTGAGGCACTGGAACAGGTTGCCCAGAGAAGCTGTGGCTGCCCCATCCTTGGAGGGGTTCAAGACCAAGTTGGATGGGGCTTGGAGCAACCTGGTCTGGTGGGAGGTGTCCCTGCCGGTGGGAGAGGAGTTGGAACTGGGAGTTGGAACTGGGCGATCTTCAAGGTCCCTCCCAACCCAAACCATTCTATGATTCACGTGGACAGTATGTTTTACCTCCAAGCGGGACAACAGGCTTTCGGGTTTGTAAGCTCACCCCACGGCAGCACCCGAGCGACCCAGAGCGAGACGTTCTTCCCGAAAACAGGGCTCAGGGCGGGAAGGGCCACATCGTGCTGCTCACTGAAAATGCGGGGACCTCTCGGTGACCCCCTGGAGACCTGGTGCCTTG
>VXAK01026325.1:19369-44221 GCA_013399435.1 Arenaria interpres
GGCGGGTGTCGCACGGGGCTCCGAGGCCGGGGGGAGCCGCCGTCCCCGCCGCCCGGCGGAGAAGGGAGCGGGGTGTCCCGGTGCCGGGGGGGCGGGAGGGAAGAAGGCACGGCTGCCCCCGCACCCCCATCCCTGATGCGAGAGGGGGGGAACGGGGCGAGGCGGCCGCCCGACGTCCCGGCGGCGGCGGGGGAAGCCGGCGGCGGCAGGGGCGGGCAGGGGGCTGGGGATTTTCCTCTGCCATCCGCTGACAGCTGCACAGACCGGCCGGGCGTTCCGCCGGCAGCGCGCCCTGCCCGAAACTTTCCCCGGTTCCTCTCCCAGCCTCGCCGGGGGCCACCGGGCATCGGTGTCAGCATCCCCGCCGCCCGCCCGCATCCTCCCCGTTAAACCGGTGATGCCGGCGAGGGCTGAGGTGCACCCCGGGTGGCGATAACCTCTGCTTGGCGCAGGCTCTCCTTTCCGGAGCCGATTGGTGTTGTTCTGCTCTCCTGTGGCGTTATAATATCATTTCATGAGGTTTTGGGGGTGGGTTTTTTTTTTGTCTTTTAAAAGAGGACATCATTTCCACCAAACAGCCATATGTACCTATGTAATAGGCCAGATTCATCCTTGGCTGATACACAACCGTAAGTCATTTGTTTGAGTCGACCTCAGCTTAACTTTCTTGGCCCAGTATCTTTTCTTTCTTTGTGTATGCTTTTAAATTGGCTTCTCCCTTTGTGCTGCTTAGCTCTGGGGATCAAAGTCTTCCCTGGGTTGAGGGAATACTTACGTGAGTATAAGTAATGTTGCTGGGTTGAGAGTAGAAAGAAGGGTGGAACTTAACCTCATAATAGTACTTTCTAGCTATTAAATATATCAAGGCTGTCTTTGTAAGCAATATGCTATTCCAAATAAGGTTATATGGATTAGTTCTCTTGGTTGCGAGTCTTAATCAAAATCAGCTGACTTTAAACACTGTTTTAAAACCACAGCTAGTCAGTGGTCTTGAGCATCTCTGCTTTTAATTCAGCTTTGATGTGGATTTATGTAGCTTCATTGACTTTGCTGGTGTTGTACTCACAGTGTCAGTGAGGTCTGATACTGCTTTTCTCAGATCTCTGGGTAATAGTGCATCATTTGAAAAACACCTGTTTTAGCAAGGGTAGGATTCATCTCCCATAACTCTTCTCAGGTTAGGTGGCTAGTCTGAAGCAGTCTTCTAGGCTTTTTCTGTAGCCATCTCCAGAGAATAATTCATCTTGCCTCTCTCTGGATAGGCTGAGTTTCTCTCAAGGCGCTGCTAATTCTCTGCTGTCAATAGGGGAAGCTGGCATATGATAGCTGCTTGTGTTTTAGATGGCTAAAGTTAAATGAGATTAAACCCACTTCAGGGTTACGGTGGTGCCCTGACTGGATACCTGTTGTACTGGGCTTTATACAACCCACAGCTAGAGATATTGCACAGCCAAATGCAAGCTGATGAACAGGGCTCTTCAGACGATGCTTGGAACCACCATCTTCTCAATTTCATGTTATAAATCCTGGTTCATCGTATTAGCCTGCCCTTCTGCCGTTTACTGCTCGTGGTCCTTTTGGCATATAAGTACATAGTTTATGTGTTACTTGATGTTTTATACCCTGCAGTGCACCCTGTAATGCATAAATTATCATGTTAATTCAGACTAAAGAAGCCAGAAAGCCAACTAAGATATGAGCCTCAGTTTCTATCTGAATCCCCAGTTTGTAACTTTCTGGCAAGGATGTTTCTCAATAATTGGTCTCATTCATATTTTTAAGTTCTTCTGAGCCTGGTCACTCACCCTGGCCAACATTACTTGAGAAATCAAGGGTAGCTGTTTTAATATGCCATTGGCATCTAATTGAGCCTGGAAAATCTTCCCCTAGCTTTTAGTGCCTTTGGCAGTACCTAGAACAGGTAAAATGGAAATGGTATTCCAGTGGCAAGAACATAATTTAAGCTTTCCTTTCAGAATGAAAATTTTAGGAGGCTTTTACTAGAACTGTGTGTATCACTGCTTTGCTGTTGTCCAGTGCTACAAAATTAAACTGCCTTTGCCTGTGAAATTTGTTTTAAAACCCTTCCCGCCTAATTAGAGCTGTCTTGAGTGAAAGGCATTAGAAATGTGAATACAAATGGAATTTTTTCACAATGTCAAACTAAGACTTTATTTGAAAAATTGTAACAAAAACATTCTGGGAATTTTAAGGCTATAATCCATGAAGTTTTGACAGTCCTTTTGCACTTGCAGAATGTAAATGCATATATAATGCCCACACATACAGGGAAAATTATATAAGGAAAAAAATATTCAGCATAAAAACTAAATAGGAGCCAAGGTGGGACCTTGTACCCTAAACCATACCCATTATTGTCTTGCATATTAGTGATAAAACGTAGTCAATACAAATCTCAGTCTGGCACTTTCCTCTTAAAAGATAAGCATGCCTAACCACACAGATTAATCAGAGAAAATAAAAGAATAACCTTTTGTAATTTTAACAGGACGGACGTTTCCAAAGAAGGGTCAGACGTGTGTGGTGCACTACACAGGTAAGGCACGTTCTGAATATTGTGTTGATACCAACTGCCTTGTGTTCAAGAGCGATTCACCATTTAAAGGGTGTGTTGTATATTTTGCTTTGTTCTGTCACTCATAATCCATTTGATTATATTTTAATGGGTTTCACGTATATTTAATTTCTAGCTACAGTATCTAGATGTGCATGCTACCAGATCTGCCAAGTGTAGGGTTCGATGGTGAGAGGTGAACAGATGAAGATGAGGACCTGATTCTTTAAGCCATTATCCTAGCTGATGAAACCAAGCATGAAACAATGAAAATGCTGGGTTCGTATTTTTCCAGCCTCTGATCTTGATACAGATAATTAATGATTGTATGTATCTTAAAAGCATGTGTCTATGTATTGGCAGTAAAATTCATTCCAGATTGAAGAGATCAATACAAAGTCTATTTAACACCTGCTTTATAGACTTGTGTGAATCTTGAGTTGTGAGTTAGTTAATGGAGCTGTTTATGCTGCACCTTTGTGCAGAGGGAAAATGTCCTTTAAATCAGTTTGTAGCATTATGTTTTGTATGCAGTTATGTAAAGTGCCAAAAAAATGCAAAGATCTCTGCAGTCTGAGTCCTCAGCTGGGAAGTTCACATCAAGAGATACCATTTTATGAGGTCTTTTCCTTAAGAAGGCAAAATGTAGGTGGCGTGGGGATTGACAGCTACTGATCCAAGTCTAGATCTGTGAGGTAATATTTTCCTCTGGCGTTCAGTATTATAGCAAAGTTCTCACTGGTAACTGTTGTTTCTTTCAATTTTGTACTTGCTTGTGCAGTTTACATCCAGAGCAGGGTGCGAACATTTTCCAGTTAATATAACTAATGAAATCAACCTATTTCTGTTTTCAAGAAGCTCTTTGATATAGTTTAAATAATATCACTCTTCAGAAGGTTATATCATAGAATCATAGAATTGTCTAGGTTGGAAGGGACCTTTAAGATCATCTAGTCCGACCGCCAACCTAACTCTGATGAAAAAAAACATCACTAAACCATGTCATTAAGCAGTATGTCAGCCCATCTTCTGAATACCTCCAGGGATGGCGACTCCACCACTTCCCTGGAGAGCCTGTTCTAACGTTTGATAACCCTTTATGTGAAGAAATGTTTCCTAATATCCAATCTGAACCTCCCCTGGCGCAACTTGAGGCCGTTTCCTCTTGTCCTGTCGCCTGTTGCTTGGGAGAAGAGATTGACCCCCACCTTTCTACACCCTCCTTTCAGGTGGTTGCAGAGAGCGATAAGGTCTCCCCTCAGCCTCCTTTTCTCCAGGCTGAACAACTCCAGTTCCCTCAGCTTCTCCTCATAAGACTTATTCTCTAGACCCCTCACCAGCTCCGTTGCCCTTCTCTGGACACGCTCCACCACCGCAATGTCTCTTTTGTGGTAAGGGGCCCAAAGAGTTAGTGTACGGGTTTGGGATATAGGATATCTGGGTTTAAGCTCCTGTATTTATATTCAGAGTATTTTGATCTCATGAGGATTTCTAATTTGAATTAGACGTTAAACACATGGGTCTCCCATGCCAGTCTCCGCTCTTACAGACATTCCTCTGTAACTTAGATCTGAAAATAGATGTTTTCAAACTATTTTTGTGGAGAATCTGAAAGATATGTTTCTGTTCCGGTCCAAACTTCAAAAGTTTTTATGAAATAAAATTGTCACCTCCCACCCCCAGTTAGTTCGAGATAAATTTAAATGTCAGAACTGAAACAGGCAAAACATTTGAGGCCGGTGGCTCCTACAAAATACGGTTTTGCTGGATAATTTCAGAGAGAGTGTGAAGGGTAGATGTGGGAAGATAACAAGATGGTGCATACTCTTACTGATATTAGATACCATCTTAGATGAGGCTCTCATAAGCTGGCATTGATATGAAAGACTATGAAAACTCATTAAATCAATCTCCAGCGTAAACTGTGCTTCCTCCATATATCTTGCCATTGGTGTTGTGCAACCGCTCCAACTCCCAGATTAGAACAGATCTCAGAAAACCCCCGTCGTCTCCGTTCCGGTGCTGTTGCAATGTCGAAGCGGTCTTTGGTGGTAATATTTTTAAAGGCAGCCCGTGGTTAGTGGATAAAGTATTTTCTTCCAGTGGTCGGTAACACATGTGGGGAAGATGACATATGAATGTCAAGTTTTAATTTAAAACTGGTTTATCTGAATACAATATAATTTCTTTTTATACTGATGCCATTCCGGATATGCCTGGGATTCATCTTGAGATGGTTTCTGTCTTATTTACATGATCTCATTAGGCCTCGCTGTACTCAATGCTTGTCCTCAGTACACTCCTGCGAGTCCTGCTTTAGGAAGTGGATAACTAAGTTACAGAGATGTCCACAGAGATATCCAGAACATCTGTCTTGTCACATAAATGAGAGTTAGGAAGAATTAAGACACCTAGGTGCAAGGACATGATCCAGAAATCCTGCTTTCCAGAGCTGCTTAATATTGGGATCATGTAAAGCTCACAAGTTGTCTCCACATTCAGTCCACATGTCACTCTGGAGCTAGGCACAGATACCTGCTGGGAGGTGGTGTAGTCTGAGAAGTGAGGGAACCGTGCACTGACTGGAGGACTCCACCAAGATCTAGAGATCATTTGGATCCTAAGAGGAACCTGACCTCACTGGGTGCTCTGAGCACAGCTCTGAATCCAGCATCAAGCACAGCAGAGATGGCCACTTTCAGTCAAAAACACGGCCTGTGGGAGCCCACTCTATGTGTGATAACTGAACAGTTGTTTGAGGCATGGCAAACCTACACTCAGTTGCCTTTTCCAACAGAAGAGGGTCGTAGCTCTGTTTGCCACATCCTTAACTGCAACCTTTACGTTCTTGGGGAGGAGGAAGCTGAAATTTCCTGCTCCCCCCAGTTTAGCTTGGGACATTCTGCCATGAAGAATGCAGGAGCCATGGCCAAGAAAAGGAGCAGGCAAGAGGGCGAATACTTGGTATTCCAGTCCCTGTCTTCAGAGATTAATTTTGTACTTTTTTTTTAATCCAATGATTTTCCCATACAGTGATGTCTGGTCTTGACAGCTTGGTAGGCCATGGAACTTCTGCAGTGGACCTTGCTCTCATACCAATGCATACACTGTGTGGCGATACAGCTCCTTAGCACAAACATGGTTGGTTCCATGATTCCCTGAAGAGCTAGTGGACATGCAAAGAAAAAGCATGTCCACTAATTATTCATTCTCAAGAGTTTCCCGGAAGGAGGACGAGACTACAAGGGGCTTGCTTCTCCCAGAGCAAATTACGAATTTTTAAGGAGACTCAAATGAGGATTGGGCTGTGGGCTCTATTTTGTCTTAATTCCCCGTCTTGCCCTCTCTCTGGGGAAGTGTCGTTGATGTGCATTTACTGTGTGATAGGGGGTGATGGCAGAGAGCACAGACAGGAGGGGACTGCTGGCACTACAGGAATAAAAGGCATGTGGCTTGCTTCCAAAGCATCTTTGTGTTTTTCTTTTGATTTCTTTTTGATTTTGAGGAGCAAACTGTCTGCATGAGTTGTCCTGGCAGTCCATGCAGAAAAAGTCCAGAGAGGACCAAGGGCTGGTATTTGGAAGAACTTTGTAGAGTCCTGTTCGCTCATCCTCCAGGATCTTATGATTCATGAGCTGCGAAAGCAGGGATTCAGCAGGGTAGTTTCTAGTCTGATGACCCTACGTGTTCCAGAGAAGTAGGAGGTGAGAACTGGAATCTCCTCAAGATGAAGGAGAACTGTGATTGAGTTTTACACTTCCGCTGTCAGCACTTCAGCTATTAGGCTGTTACATGTGGCAGCTTTGCCTCTTTCTCTCCTTGTTTGACTAGATCCATAATCTCAGGAGCAGGCTTTGTGGTCTGATCCCCGATCCCCAAATGTGTTGTGATGCCTTAATGGACACACCTAAGTTCCTATTTTCCCTTTTTTTTTTTCTTTTTCCCTAAGAAGTAGTTCTTGGCTGCTTTTCAATTAGAGCAGGATTTTTGGGTTACCCTTCAGAAGTACCTAATTGTCCTTTCTGGCTCCAGAAGATGCCTTAGTTCCTAACTTTGCTACTGTAAATCGCCTGCTAATTTTTCAGCTTTGCACAGCCTGAGTTAAGTACACAAATAGATGCTCAAGATCATTGCAGAAGATTAGATAGCAGGACTGTGATAGAACATGAAACCAAGTCCTGATCTTAGTATATCGTAGAAGAATGTGGTCGGATTCTCGTGTGTTTTATCTTTGTTAAGAAATATAACAAATATAATAATTTGTTCTTCTCGTCCAGCATCTATGTTGTGTCTCAGAAGTTAACTCACTCAACAAGAAAGTAATGGGATAAATAGATAAGGTAGTGCATTGGCACCAAAATGCATTTCCAGCAGCAATGGTTTATGTCATGTTTTTGTCAGAGATTTCATTGAGCAAGCTTCTGAAAGCCTTTGGCAATCTGCTTACTCCTTCTGTTTTCCATCTGCAAAATGATAGTTGTAGTTTGTCTGCCTCGTGTAGATAGATTGCAGGCAATCGGGGATATGAACTGCCTCCTCCTTCATGCCTAACGTAATGGCCTCCTAATCTTGATTGAGTCTTCAGGTTACGTTGTACTACTGACGGTAATATAAGTAAACAAATTACAGTGTCGTTAGTCCTGGAGTGTATCAACAGAATTGAGGCATTTTCTGCAGTTTTGTTTCCTCTGATTTAAATTGGTTGACTCTGGCAACGGGAATTAGCAGTGCAGGATTTTCAAAGATTTATGAAAGTGATACAAAACGTGAGTTTCAGTTAGAAATGCCCCTAAACAAAACCTTTGCTGAGGTTGTGAATGATCTGTCTAGAGACCGTGGGGTAAAATCTGCTCTCTGGGAAGCCAAGTCCCATTCCTGGCCCTCCTGCTGGATGACGGTGTGCCCTCCAAGAAATTTTGTGTGTGCTGGTCCCAAATGTGCTCTTAGTAGTGAGAGGGAAGCTTTTTTTCCAAGTTACTCGGAGCTGACATTCTCTTATGTTGTCCCTTGTAGTTGTGGCAGAGCTGAATTCTCAACCTGTTCATCCTGTATATCTGAAATAATAGTAAAATTAGTCTTCTTAAGAAACTGATTATGTTCAGTATTTGTAGCGCGCTAAAACAAACTTGTTTAAATGAGGCTATAAAGGCACATTAAACAATTAGTTACTTATTAAACTGGACTTCTATCAGAGAAGATTTTCGATAGACTTTTTAGGCAAGGTCAATGGCCACAAAATTACAAGTACATTTTGAATAGAATAGAATAGGAATAGGATATTATATTTCAGTTGGAAGGGACCTATGATGATCATCCAGCCCAACTGCCTGACCACTTCAGGGCTGACCAAAAGTTAAAGCATGTTATTAAGGGCACTGCCCAAATGCCTTTTAAGCACTGACGGGTTTGGGGCATTGGCCACCTCTCTAGGAAGCCTGTTCCACTGTTTGACCATGCTCTCGGTAAAGAAATTCCTCCTAATCTGCAGTCTAAATGTCCCGTGGTGCAGCTTTGAACCATTCCCACATATCCTATCCCTGCATCCCAGGGAGAAGAGCTCGGCACCTCCCTCTCCACTTCGATATTTCAATACTGAGAAGTTGATTATTTTATTTTTTTTAAATGCCTACAGTGAAATTCCCTATTGAAATAAATGAATACTACTACGTTTTTTTCAGCTGAGCTGTACAAATTCATCCTGTTTTAGGAACCAGCCCTTTGTTTCAAGCAGAACAAATGGTTAATTTGAGGACAAACTTGTATCATCTTCTTTTCCTGTATATCACCAGAATTACTTTCTATTGTTTCTTCAGCTTTGGCGGTGGTGTAGTGTTGAGAGTTATGGTTCTGTCTGTGAAGTTGAAAGCTTTTTTTTGTTACCTTTTTTTTTATAACAAAGGCATATTGCGTAGATGCAGATTAACAGCAATTTATAGAATATGCTTGATTTATCATTATTAGAAAAGGCATTTTCCATTTAACATGGTACAAATATAATGCAATTCCCATGAAATAACTCTTGCCAAAAAGAAAACAGAGCCTATTTTTCTTGGATCAAAGTCAGCTCAGTCTTAAGCGTATGTAGTAATAGCCAGAGATTTGTCTATACGTACTCCCCAAAAGGCTAATGTAAATTCAGAGTAACTTTGCAGAGTGTCATATATTTGTCTACGCGCCTCAGTATCTGCACGACTGGATGTACGTGAGCTTTGTGTGAAAGCAGTTTGTGCCAGGTGAGTACAGGAGTACGTTATTTCTCAGGTCCTGCTTTCAGAAACATCTGTACCACTTCGGTGGGAGCTGTGCATGTGTATCTGAGAGGAAAATTGAACTAAGGAATTTAATCAAAATTCTTTGTCTCCAGGAAGCTGTCTAGCTGGGTTTGGAAGAGGATAGTGAACACCGTAATTAGAGTTATCATTAATAAGAATTGTGTTGTAATAGACATTATAATTGAGCCTTGAATCATAGCCAGCAAAATCTTGCTTACCTAGGAAGAAGTTAATTGTTTTATCGAGCATGTTCCCAAGATACATTATACCAGGAGAGTGTGATGTCTGTCCATCTTTTGGGGCCTGCCAATTTTCTTTATTTTTATACTTAATATCTTCAAATGGCCCTGGTTTGAAAGGGTGAAAACCTTTTACTTCTGCAGAGATCTTGGTGGCAGCTAAGCACTTACAAGCATCCTTTTTCTTTGGTGAATCGTAACTGCAGAAAGTGGTTTTAGTCCTCAGTGAAGAACGTAGTATTTCGCTGCTCCTCAGAAACTATTTGCAAGTCTTAAAACTCTCTCAATAAATAAGCAAACATGAGAATTTCACTCCTTTTAATGTAGACTGGTTACCTCTGGAAACATTTTAGCAGCAGCTTCAGCCTGATAGTGATCAGAATCTAGAAGCAAAAGTTTGAGGAGAAGAGATTTCTCTTACACATTTTGCTGCCAGCTTCATGACCGATTTCAGGTATATTACTTGCTCTTTCATTTTTTGAATTTGACAGAAAAGGAGGCTGTGCCTCTCAAAATTGTCATGAAATTAGTGTTTGCAAGTACCATGAGACTCGCTGTAAGAAGAGGCTATTGATGTGAAAAAATGATTTGATGAATAGAAAAGGTTCAGAGATTTGTAAGAAAAAACGTAGCAGCTTCAGCGGCTGAATTAGTGAGTTTAAATTGAAAATACCAGATCGTTGCCTGATGTTTCCATCAGCATCAGGATCAGCATCATAAACTGTAGCCTCAAGTTTCCCAGTTGTTCCTCCTTTGCACTGAAAGCCACATTGCTGTGTACTGTACCCACTGGTTTCACTGAAATTACTTGTGGTATTAGGTGCTGTTTAATATGGGTAAGTGAAACAGAAAAGGAGCTTGAAATTATCCAACACCATTCTTATTGGCAACCTCAGCTGAGAAGTGATGGTTTAAGTAAGAATTGGAATTCTCTGCCCTTAAAGGTGGTCCCTGTGGCATTGAGGTGTTATTTGGGCAGTTGCTAATATGCTTTGTGCAAAGAAAGGGAAGACTTCAGGATCGCCTGTTAACACTGTCTTATAGTCATTTAGGAAAAAGACAGGACAACTTTCTTTTTTGCAGAGTAAAGAAGATTATAAAGAGATTTCTTCAAGATAAGATACGTGGTCACTCTTCCCTGACAGAGACTTCTCTGTCAGCATGAAACATGCTGAATGATTTGGTGACTGCCACCTTTGATTTTGGAGCACCTACTAACCTCTACAGGATTTCCTTTCATGGAGGGATTGTAGCATCATGCTCCCTTCCTATTGTGCGTAGAAATGAAACTGCTAGCAAATAATTAAACCTCCTATTCCTGCCTCACAAAAGCCTCGAAGAAGTGGATTTCAAGATATTAAAAAAAAAAAATTCACAAAGCAGATTATCTAAAGACCCAGAGAACTAATAGCCTCTGTTCGTCAGGTTTTTAAAAGCTCAGAAGTGGTCCAAAATAGTGCCATCTTTTAGTAAATTACATTCTCATTTTTTGAACACAATATTCTTGCTGGGTCCTCTTTGCACTTATTTTCAATGATTGCAGCGTGCCACTCTGCCTACTTACGGCTCAGACGTATATTTAAGGACTGTGACCCAAAAGGTTTGCATCAATTCTTGATCATTAGAATTTCAGGTCCTCAGAAGAATGACATCATTTTCTAATAATTTACACCCCCCAAAAATCAAAGAATTGCTGAAACAACTGTTGGAACCGGAGCTGCCTTGTGCAATGAATAGTATTTGTTAGTGTAAAATGTACAAATGATTACTACATCAGCTAAATGAGAAACTCTATCGGCTGGCACCGTTATAGGCTTGTCTCCCTTTATTGGCAAAATAGAACTGACATCACTATATTTACCTAATTAAGAAGTCTAAATTGAGAGCTTAGTTACCTCAGGCTACCTAAATACTTAGGCTTTGGATGCGCCTCTTTCTTTATTGATTAGATAAAGAGCTTAATAGGGTTCCTAAGTCAGGCAACTAAGCTAGGCAGGGTTTGTGGAAGGGGTAATATTTTCTTAATTAGACCGCATGCGTTGTCATCTGTCTGCAGCGTGTACGTGGCAGCCACCTTTCAGGTGTGTTGCCTGAGCCATCGCTGTGTGGCCGCAGATCTCTGCAGGCTTCTCACCTTCAGAGCTCGGTGGGCTGGTGCCAGAGCTGCAGTGATGCGCGTGGGAGATCCTGGGGGGGACACCATTGCCAAGGAGCTCATGCGGTGCCCGACTTTTGGCGCTGGTAGGCGACTGAAGGGGCGGCCTCGGAGGAGGCATACCGCTGTGGGAAGCAGCGATTCAGCGCTGGCGTGAGTTCTGCTGAGTCTTGCTGAACCAGCGCCAGGGTCTGCTCGGGGGCTTTATATTGAAAGCGACATCTCTCAGTTGAGATATATTATTTAGCATTAGTTACTCAAGGGCATTGTAAATCTTTCTTTCTTTTTTTCACAAGACTGCTGGCTGCAGAACTCTCTATTCCTTTGCACAACGTTCAGTGTGAGGCATCTTAAATGTTGTAACCGTGGTGTCATCAGGCAGGGCCAGTTGATCTTTGTAGGTGAGACAGCAGCAGATTCATGCAGTCAGGCAGTGTAGTCCTTTATCTCCCATCCAACATCCTGCATCTTCTAAAACTCTGTTAATGCAGTGGTTGTGACGCACGTCTGATTTGTAGCTCTCCCTCTGGCTCTGCGTATGGTATCTCAAGTCCCTTTTCCACTTCCAGATCTTTTGCATTTAGTCCTGCGTAGTTAATGGTTCTTAGTTGTCTCTTGCTGCTCTCGCTTCCCTTTGCACATCTAATGATGCCACTACCTTGATTTAGCAAGATCGTCTTCTTTTATTCTGTTCTCAGTGAGAAATTGGAGCCTTTTGGTTTGGTAAGGGTGATTTCCTCCCGAGCAGAGGAAAAGACCTAACACTTAAGTAGTTCATTTTCCAATCTATGATTGCTACAAACAGTACACTCCCTGATGCATTGATTCTGTCTCGTTTTAAATGACCAAAGTGATAATGCTATTTTGCTACTTCCAAACCCATTGAAATTGCTGCTGTTGCAACATTATAAGTAGCAGCTTTCTGTTAAAATTCTTTACCCTGTGTTAGGAAAAAAACTCCACCATAACAAAAACAAACCAAAAAAACCCAAGTGGTGGTTTGGAAATTACACTATAATACTACATAGGTATTTCAGTTATGGGAACTATATTTTCATTCTCTTCTGTGGATAAATTTCTGTTTATGCTATAAGCAGGGGTTTCCAGGAAGAAAGGAGGGCCTCGTACTTTGGGAGGTGAAATCTAACCATATCTGGGGCACATAAAAGAAAACAGAAGATGAGTCACGCAGCAGACAAGCTCCTGAGGCATAGCCATGAAGTGTTGCCATTTCCAGACTGGAATGTACAATTTTCAGCCTGAAGAATTGAAGTAAATTTTGTTGTTGTGAAAGCTGTAATTTTGGGGGAACAGCCTTTCCCACGAATTTTATTTTGAAGGTTGAAGATCTGAGACTGAAATTCATAGGCTAGCTGCCAACTCTATATCATAGAATCACAGAATGGTTTGGGTTGGAAAGTACCGTTAAAGATCATGTAGTTCCACCCCCCTGCTATGGACAGGGATATTTTCCACTAGATCAGGTTGCTCAAAGGCCCATCCAACCTGTCCTTGAACACTTCCAATGATCCACACATCCACATCTTTGCTGGGCAACCTGTTCCAGTGTCTTACCACCCACATTGTAAAGAGTTTATCTGTATATGCAATCTAAACTTACCATCTTCCAGCTTAAAACCATTGCCCTTTGTCCTGTCACTACGGGCCTCGGTAAAAGGTTTCTCTCCGTCTTTCTTGTAAGCCCCCTTTAGATATTGAAAGGTCTTCCCACAGCCTTCTCCTCTCCAGGCTTACCAACCTCAACTCTTTCAGCCTTTCTTCAAAGGATAGGTGTTCCAGCCCTCTGATCATTTTTGTGTCCCTCCTCTGGACCTGTTCCAGCAGGTCTATGTCTGTCTTGTGCTGGGGAACTCCATTTGGACATTGAGCTGTTGACTGCAACTCTTTGGATATGGCCTTCTGGATTCAGCCAGTTCCTTATCAAATAGTCCATCCATCAGATCCATACCTCTCCAACTGAGAGACAAGAATGTTGTATGGGACTGTGTCAGAGGCCTTACAGAAGTCAAGATGTATGACATCACTTGCTCTTCCTTTATCCGTCGCAGAAGGCCATCAAGTTAGTCATACTGGTCTGAGCTAACGTACTGTATATTAACCAAAAATTGTGGCAATGTTTAAAGTTGTGAATCTGAATTTTACAGTTCAGCATTATCTTCAGTTGTGATCTGAATTAGTCTCGCAGGGTTTCTGCCCATTTTTTTTCTTCATTGTAAAGCAAAATTATTTTTTCTTTTTAGGAAGTTATTCTGTCTGAGCGTGCTGTAACCCTTTCTTGTCTTTCTTGCTTGAAAGTTATGCTACATGATGGTCACCCTGCTACATACGTGTGGCCAGATTAGGAGCATCCAACCATCGTTTGCAGTACCTCTGTACCTGATTGCTGTCCACACACACACTTACATTACAGAGTAAAAGCAGAGGTACGGGTAAACTTCTCTCATTCTGAAACTGTTCTGCTTTTTTTCTGGAGGAAGTTGGAATGTTAATGACAAAAAATAACTTTAACCGTGGGGGAGAAGTCTTTTTCAATGGCATCTGTCATTCATGGAGAGGAACGATCTTTTCTGCAGTGTCACGCTGAACCAGCTGACCTTGGCTTGGGCTTTAGATCACTCTCTGGAAGCGTCTCTCTCCACTGACGAGAGCAGGAGATGCTCCTCTGTCACGCTGTCTGTGTGACTAGCTCCCCACACCCTCCGTGTCCCACAGTGGCCAGCTGGCAACAACTCTGGAAAAGCTACAGCTGCGTCTGTCCCCCCCCGTGCCAAGGGAGTTTCTGGAGTGCACAGACAGCCCCATGAATAGCTCTCATTTTATGCTGTGCTCTGAATTTGCAGAGCAGAGCTGGCATTTGCACCTTGTCTTCAGTCAAAGAAATAGCAGGGAGAGGTTCACAGCTCTTAGGTCAGTCAGCACCGGTTCTGCAGAGCACAGCTGAGGGCTATCATCTGACGTGGATTGAGCCCGTTTTGTCATGTCCTGCCTTTTCCAGGCTGGAACTAAAAAGTCACGACCTTTGATATCTGAACGCTGGGGACTTCCAGAGCCTGTAACTATAAGAAGAGGTGTTGAAAGTGCGTTGGATCAAGATGGAAATGCCTCATTAAAAAATGGTTCTTACCTGTGCCATTAAGGCTTGTTCTATGCGAGAACCATTTATATAGCTCATCTCCTTTTCAACATTTATTCCGATTCCTGGCTGGGAGTGTAGGAGTTTTCAAAGCTTATGAGTCAAATGCAAATTCAGGGTTGATACAATCATGAAGAACTGCCATCATTAATCTCCTGTGGGCAACTTAAAAAGTTGAATCCGATCAAAGTGCTACGTCCTTCATTCATAAATCCCATTGGAAAGGGAAAAGCATTGTTTACTCTCCTTTAAAAGACAGGGAAATTCAGAAGGGAAATGATTTATCCAGGGAACACAGCAAGCTCCTGATAAAGCTGGGGGTAGAAATTCATGTGCTTTTAAAGTCCTTATCTATTATATTTACCACTAGGCTGTATCAACTCTGTGGAAGAGCCATTTCTTTTTTTCCAGACCTCAGAAGTGTTTAACTTTTGAGAACAAACTATTTAAATTAAAATGAATGGTGGAAAATCATGAAGTACTTTAGCTTTTATTAGGTTTTCTGTTAGATTTCTCTAACCAATCCTGATTTGATTGGTTATATAAGCATTGTAAACAGATTAAGGGCTCAGTCCTTCCCCCCTGTACAGAATAATAGGGGACTTGATTGTAACGATTCACTTTATTTCAATAAGGTAACTATAGCTTGCAATACATTGATTCATTAAAACTGCCGAGCCATTTCTCAAGTGCTTTCCCAAGATTTGCTGTCATAGCACGTTCAAAACTCCTCTTCAGATGCGGAAGTTTCTAAAGGCCTTTGGGAAAATGATATCAAACAAAGTAGGCCGGACCTGAGAGAGCTTGCAGCTATAAACACGGGCGCCTGAGGTGGTGGAGAGCTGAGAAATGGTTTGCCTTGCAGAAAAAGAGCAGTGAAATCTTGAGCTGGGATTTTTCCCTGCACGAGTGTGGGAAGAAACGTTGACTGACTGCAAAAATTCCTCCATACCCTAGTGGAGTTCTACAACCTGTAATCTTCCTGTTTTCCAGCCTGTCACCGTAGGACCGGCCCTTTTGTAGGCTACAAAGCATTTACATGACGACAGCTGTATTAGGCAGTAAGGGACATGGCTGGCCGTTGTGTTTCTAGAGGGCAGTGAGATAAGAATAGCTCCCAAGTCCTCAGTGCTTGCCACATTTACTTTAGATTTCGGACACCTCTATACGTTTTGCGGACAAGTAGAGGTGTTGAAAAAGTGGGGGGTACTAGGGCAACAGTTATCTTAGCTCTTCTTTTTCCCTTGAGAAACTGGCGTACAATACAGGCCAAGAGGGTGTCAGCTGATAAAAGCCAGGCAAATACGAAGTGTTCTCTGAACTTGGTGTCAAGGAGCCTGCCACCCAAGAGAAACCGGACGTTGTCCGGCAGCACCGTGAATGAATGAATGAATGAGTGAATATCCCCAACGTGCTCTTCCACTGCACCCTCCTCTTGCTCTCCGGAGTTTAGCAGTCATGTGGGGAAACAAGGTGCTAAGGTGGCTGTAGAGAAGAGAGAAGACTTGCCTGTGCGAACGAGGGGGAATATTTATTTGTTTCCTTCTCACATTTCTGACCTGTCAAACTTGCCAGTAGTGTACAGTCTGGGGACCCTCCCGTAGGACACCCTTAATCTCTCTATTGCAATAATTTACCAGGAGAAATTTTTCTTTTTAGCATGCTTTGTATATTTAATGCTGCTGTGGTAGTGACTATCTAGTGGTGCCATTTGTTTATATAAGTGACCTCAGAATGAATTTGTTTGACTTTTTTTTTTTTTCCCCCAGAAAAAAAGAAGACAAAAAATTTCCTAATTGAATCTCTGGACGAAAGCACATTTTTGATGTACAGCTGTTTAGTGGGTCGGTGGACAGTAATTTCTGGGATGAGATTATGGTTCACAATGAGAGAATTTTACCTTGAGTAGGCAGACAAGGTGTGTATATATGCCGAAAGAATTATGGTTGTTAATACATTTATTAATGCAGCGGACGTGACTTTGTTTAAAGGAAGTATTGTTGCCCTTCTACTGAGCCTTCTCTCAAGCCTTTATAATTAGCTTCTTATCAGAAAATAAATCAATGTCACTGGCCAAGGTAGCTTCTGAACATGACTTGCATAAACCTGTCACTGAGCAGGAGTCATTGGAACTGCATTTGTTCCTGATCAAGGAACGGTAGCGACTTAGACGTGACAAGCCCTGTCAGTGTGAAGTATGTAAAGACCCCCCACTTCACCCTGACATAGTGGTAACGCTGCACAAGATGATCCTCCCAACTTCCCCCTACCCGCCCCNTGCTGAACCTTTCTTTTACTGCTTCTCATGAAGCAGTGTTTGCTAGTTTAGAAATGCTTCTTTCGGCTGAACCAAGTGAGGACAGACTCGATGCCTGCCCCTGCGCATGAAGAAGATACTTGGGACCTTTTTATAGTGACAAGCCACAGCTCGTGCGTGGTCTTTCACTTGCTGTTTGCCAAAGAGCTGGGGAGACAACTTAGAAAAAACTGAAATCAGCGCACCAAATATTTCTAAACTGTGGTGTGTATCCTATACAATGGAATATTGTATTAGTTTAAATGTGGGATCAGCATTTGTATATTTGCGGTGGATTAGTGTGGATTTTTACAATTTTTTTTTCCTGCTCTTGGATTTACTTGAGTTAAGCCATCTCTAATGCAGGTGTATGTGTCTACCTGTACTCTTGAAGTATAAAGATCTTGGGTCATAATATTAGAAACTTCAGGTCAGATTGGGTGCATTTTTCTTAGTATTCAAAACATTTTAAAATTAATTCTGATTCCTTGCTTTAACTCCATTTTGGAGTTCTGAAGTTCATTATGTTATATTGTACCTTGTTCAGCTTGTCTTCCCCATCTGTGCTTTTGGTCAGTAATATCGGCAAAATTCCGATTTAGGAGAGGAGAGAAGAGAAGTAGAATAGACTATTTCAGTTAGAAGGGACCTACAACAATCATCCAGTCCAACTGACTGACCATTTCAGGGCTGACCGAAAGTTAAAGCATATTATTAAGGGCATTGTCCAAACGCCTCTTAAACACTGACAAGCAATTTTGAGGTTCTGGATAGCAAATGTTGTCAAGCTGGCTCTCCGGGAGTAGGTATGCAGAGGACTGGACAATGTTTACAGAGGATGAGGTTTTCCATCATGATCTGCAAGGAATTCACGATACTTCGAGTGAGAAACTAAAAAAGGTGTACAATAAACACGTCTGGATATAGATTGGCTTTTTGAATAGAGGACTTTCCAATAGGCCTTAAAATGGGCTGGTGTTAGCCCCACTGTAAGTGAAATATATCAGTGGAGAAAGATATCAAGGTGATAAAAATTAACAAATAAATCCTATATAAAGGATCTCACCCTGTAGGATACAGAGTAATAGGGATCACTACATAAAATGGTCACAAGTCAATAATACATTTCAGTTTTTATAAAACCCTTTTCAAAGTCCTAGGTGACAGAAGAAAGAATGAGGCCTGTGCTTACAGATAAGAGGACTTTGTCATGAGAAGCAGTGGCTCTGAAAAAGATGTGGGGAGTGGTGGCTGGTTATCAAATGAACACGAGCTCCAGAGCTGTTCTTTTGCCAAAAAGCTGACTGCAATCCATGAATATATAAACAGGAGCACGGAGGGGAAGGGAGGGGGTCCAGAGGCTTCACACTACTACGGCTGTTTCAAAAATAGTTGTGCTCAGTTTTGTCATCTGCAATGCAGGAAAGAGCCATGAGGGTGGTAGAAGTTCTGGGAAACATTCCTGAACATAAATTGCGGAATTTATTCAGCAGAGGTTAAAGGATGGTTTGGTACTTACAGGGGGAACAAAAAATTGATAGGACAGCTAAATTGTTCTGTTAGTTCACCAAGATATACTAAGATACCATAGTTGGAAAGTGAAATTTTGCAAGTTCACCTTAAAATAAGGAATACATTTGAACTGGAAATACTGATTTATAAGCGAACACCAATCAATAATTGCAGTCAGTTCATCGCCCTGAGAAATCTTTAAATCAGCTCTAATTCAAACAGGAATTATTTAGTGAAAATCCTACAGCCTGCATTAAAGTAGGAAGTCAGATGAAGAGATTGCAAGGACCACTTCTGGCATATAAGTGCATTAATTAAGAGTTTTGTCATGTATTTTGGAAGCTTTGGGTGCATTCTCATTCAGTGGGTTTTCTCTCATGTAGATTAGTCCTAGAGGCTTCAGATCTTTCCTAGATTCATAGCTTTTAGGGCTGGGCTTGCAATTAGTCTGACTCCCCGCATACCAATGTTTGAACTTGAACTTCCCTAGGTTCAATCATGTCAATTAGTTTTCTTCTTTTACATTTCATTTTTTGTCTGCCTGTATCTTCGATGTGTTTTCCTGTATAGATATGGATGAAAACTGCAAACTAGAGTCGATCAAAATGTTATCTGCTTTTTCAACTTTTTCCTTTCATGATGGTCAAATAAATGCTCTGCCACGGGTGGAATTCACTGACGTCAGAGGACAGTCAGCATTTTGTGGGAGATGCTCGGTATCATGAAAAGGGAGCTGGTACAGAGCTCTGGAACCATTTCTATCCACTTGCATTCTGATTACCAGCAGTGCATTGGGCATCCTTAGAGTTGGTCACTTCTCTAAAAAGTAATTGGAGCCTATAAAAAGGTGATTAACAAAATGACTAATCAATTAGGGAGCATAGTATCACATCTCACTCAAAGTCATTTTCCATACTTAGCCAGGGGCCTTAATTATGTTTTGAGACTGCTTTGGATTGTATCATTTTTATTAGATAGGTTTTATTGTATGGGAAGAAAAAAAAATAGTTGCATTAAAACAGATAGATATTTGACTTCAAGATGTGGGGATTACTGGGCAGAAACCTTTGCTCGGTGCCGTGAATCTGGCTGTAATGGCTCTTTCTGTAAAAATAGGTGAGTATTAGAAACGCCTAGCAGGAGACAGCAGTATCTACGAGAAGGGAGGCTTTCCCTCGTGATCTGCCGTGCACGGGAATATCTGCAGCTCAGCGAGATTGACAAGCCAGCGTGCTGTTCGGGGTAACAAACGCTGTTTGCATAAATCCCCTTGCAGTCATCGCTTCTCGTTTAATTGACGTTTAATTCCGCTAGTTTGCTTTTCTCTAAAAACTTTATTTGGCCGAGTATTCTGGAAAACCCTGCATTATCAGTTCAGTCCAGGCAGAGCAAGCTTCTGCAGCGGCTATTTCCAGGAGCTGGTGTGGGACGTTTGAAGCCCTGTCCCACCTCCAGCTCTGCCCTGTTTTGCAGCAGCACCCCTTGACTCTCGTCCTGCTGCCTGCTCCGCTCTCGGAGCCGCGATTGTGGGGTTCTCTACGTCGCACCCACATCAGAACTGTATCGTGTTACAGGAAAACCCGGCGCTGGCAAACGCCGCTCACGGTTTGTGCTCTAAGCATACCTCAAGGACATCTGTGTATGGTAAAAATAAAAATAGCCACACTGGAAAGAACATGGAAAAATTCTCTAGAGAGTGACTGTAAAATAAAATGATCCTATCTAAAAATAGGATGCGTACCTTGATTTTAAAGTCCACTGGAGGCGGTTTGGGGACAAGTCCTGGGGCCACTGGAGGACCGGTGGCATGGCTACATGGGAAGGTGCAGGCAGGGGTAGGTGGAGCCACAACGTGGCTGGGAACCGTGCAGACACACCAGAGCCTGGGGTTGCCTACACGTCCTCGCAGAATCACAGAATTATATGGGGTTGGAAAGGAGCTCTGGAGATCATCTAGCTCAATCCCCCTGCCAAAGCAGGTCCACCCAGAGCAGGTTGCACAGGAATGTTGCCAGAGACGGAGATTTCACCACCTCCCTGGGCAGCCTGTTCCAGGGCTCTGCCACCCGCAAAGTGAAGGAGTTCCTCCTCATGTTTAGGTGGAACTTCTTATGTTCAAGTTTGTGCCCATTTCCTCTTGTCCTGTCCTCGGGCAGTGCAGGGGGAAAACTGTGCTGTCTGTGCGTGATGATACGGAGCACCTTGATGTCTTTCCAACGTAGACCTGCTTCATAGGCATTGCAAGAAATAATGGAGTCATGGGCAGCCTTGCAGACAATATTTTGGTAAAAATACAGCCTCATCCCATGCATGGTTTGGGTATAAGACTTTTCACTTGATTTTGTAATATTCTTGTTCTGTTTAAGTCAAAATCATCCCTACTTGGTGTGTTTTCTAGACCTAGTAATCAAATCACATGCACAACAAAACCTTTGTGAAGGACATGAAAATTCTCTTCTCTGTTATGTCACACAGCGATAACTCTCAAATGCAAATCCACCTGTAGTCCTGATTTTTCTGTGCCCTAGTCATTATATGAATTTGATTCTGGAGGTATATATTCATCATTATTTTCAGTACAATGGAAGTATTTTTTACTTGTGTTACAGTAACCCCTAGAGGTCCCACTGGAGGGTTTCATCATGCTACACACAACTGACATAATGAGGTTAATTTTATTGAGTGCGTTTGGTTCCCTGTACCCCGATGTTTATGATTCATCATTTCTTTTGTCAGGGAATAGTGAGATAATGAGAAAGCAGGTTGACAAGGGCAGAAATAAATTTAGGTTTAAAACGACGAATGTGCCTTGTGAGCAGGTTCAGCCAAGTAGGGCCTCAGTCTGTTCCATGGGAATTGCCAGGTCAAAGCTGACTCAGAATTAGTATTTATGAATACTCTATCAAAATGTAGGCATGAATAATGATAAATGTCTTATTAATATGCATATTAACTGATATTTTCAACTACCCAATATTTCTTAAAATATCTATGCACCAAAGTTGGGAAGAACGATAATTTAAATATCATCAGGTCAGAATTACGGCTGCCTGCTGAGATGCAGTCTATGTTCTTCGTACCAGGTAATAAAAATACATGTTTTGTACTATATGGACATGATAAACTTTGCAATGTTCTTGCTTGTCCATTTCCTCACTTTTAAGAGTTGGGGTTTTTTAAGTGATAAATGTCCTACATGTTTTCACACAGCATTGCAGCTTAGGAAGTTGAACTTTTTGAATGGGATGTTTAGGCTTTTGAGTGATGGTAATTTCTGTTGCTTTGTGACAGTTACACTTTATGTCTGGGGAAAACAAAATATTTAGAGTTGAAAAAGGTTTTAAAATAATTTAGTTGAAATTAAAGGAGCTGGATGCCCAGATGCATTTGAAATGCCCACAGTATGAGTAGTGCATCTTTAGACAACTAATTAGCTTTAAATATCTGCCCTTTATGCTGTGCTTAAATCCAAAAATGGTGCCATTTGTAGCTAGTGTTGGGTTTTCTGGCATGGATGCGTTGATGTATATGATATAAGCATTGCAGAGGTATTGAGAGAAACTTGTGTCTTCAACCAGAATTTTTATATGATAGAAAGTGTGTGTGAGACCAGATACTACATTCTTCTGTCGTGGTAGGTGTGACATTTCTAGTCTGGTTAATACATAGAGCATTTTGTATACATCTGCAGTTAAAAGAAGACTCTGTGTGCTGCTCTGCAGCAGGCACCGAGTGTTTCTTGGCTTTTACTGGGCTTTTGATGCTATGAGTCATGGAGGCAGGGGAGTACTAAACATTCCTGGCCACATTAAATGAAGATTGGTCCCATTTGGCTTGCAATTTTAAGTACTTACTAGCTTATTTAATAAAGATTTTGACTGCCTTTTATTATGTATATGTGTGTGATTCACAGGCGTAGGAGACATGGCACGTTCAGCCTCTGGCTCCAGAGGATCTGTGTTGGAGACAAGCAGTTCTTCTTCTCGAACACCACCTCAGGCCGTGTCTACATTGCAGCTGAGGAGGGCTAGGAGCGGGACGGTTGTGCGAGCCACAGCTTCTGATGACAGGCTTGCCCTGCAGGCACCCTGCAAAGTGCCCGTTGGGGGGTGCAGAGGTGCCTGGCAGAATATTAAACTGCCAGACAGGCTTAGACACAGAGTCCCTTGGGCTGTGCCTGGGGTGGCGCTTGTAGTTTCGCTGTCTGAATATAGAGTGAGTCTGATCCAGAGGGCAGCCTTTGGCTGACCCCAGCGTGCGACGTGGAAATACCCATCGTCTCCGAGCATAGGCCAGCTCTCTAAGCTGGAAAGTTAAGTCGAAGATACACGGCTACGAAGAGGAGGGAGAGAGAGAGAGTGTGCAATTTCAGCTGAGGAAACATCCATGACCTCGCCATGCCCCAGCCATGATTTTGTAGCTCTCCACTGGTGATAATCCATGTTGGCTCAGACCCCAGTTGGGATCAGACAGGTCAGCTCCTGCCTAGAGATTTCTGACTGGGGAATAGAAACAGAGCTCTAACAGAAGGAAAAGAATGAAAAATCGTAGGATTAGACTGAGAACACTTATGTTTGACTTGGCAGTAGCGATGCCACACACACATACAGCATTTGGGAGCTGTTTCCTGATGGCACCACATAAAACGCTCATGGAGCAGCATCCAGGCTGCGTATCAGAGCATTTGCTCGACTTGCAAATCTAAGCGTGGCTCTGGAGCCAACCACAGAGCTTGCTACTGGCCTCACTGGGCAGATTATCACTTCTTTTATTTACTCTTACTTTGGGCAGATGGAGAGCCTGATGGCAAGAATGTCCAATGCATGATTTGGCTTCTGCAGATGGTCAGGATGTGCCCGTCTAATTTCTTGCATGTAGGGGCCAGAGGGAGAGGAAGCAGGGAATTTCATGGGCGCTGTAAAGCAGTCACAAGGAACACCCTCCTGGTTCTCTGCAATGTGATGTGAGTCACACAAGCTAAAGAGTGTTTTATCTGCGAGGACGCTGGGTTGTGTTTGTTTTATGGGTCTCCTTAGGGCTACGTAGGAGGAATGTTTACCTCTTGGAGCCTGCATGTTGCTGCAGTTTGCGAGGTTTGTGGGGTTACATTATTGATTGTATTTTCTTAGGAGAAAAGGTAAATAGAAAATCATTCATTTGTACACCCTGGCATGACTCGGACCTCAGGACTCCTGTATTAAAGCTTCAGGTGACTGAGAAACAGAAGATACTTCAGTATTTAACCTCCCGGTCAAGAGACATGATTAATTCTTTATTACCTAACTGCGTTTTCAGAAAAAAATCTGTGTTTTTCCATGCACCTCTGACTATTTCCAGTCATTCTAGTAAACATGGGTGTGTAGGAAGAAAGGGAATAATTGCTTTTTAAATGGTTGAAAATAATGCAATTACACCCCTGTAATCAGATGCTACAGGATGTGGCTATTCATTTCAGAGTCCTTTTTGCTAAAGATCTATCCTGCGGTGATCAACCAGTGGCAGTTCCTGGGCTTCGGGCATAAATATCTAGGAAGGTGAAGCTGGGCAGATCTTCAGATTGAATTTATCCACAGCGATTTTAAGGGTAGAGTGAAATGATCAGCTCCAGAAGACTAAGGAATGAGCTAGCTAGTTATCCCAACCAACCAGCCAACCAGCCAACCATCCTAACGTCCCTTTGGGTGCTTTCAGTGCGGGTGCTTTCAGTGCAGGTGCTTCTGGATAAAGTTCTGCTTTCAAACACTTCTCCCCCTGTTATAAATGTTCCCACTATTATTTTTTTATAGCATCGTCATTGTTTCCGGGAACAGAGAAAAGAGAATTTGATTATGTTTCTATCACAGCATCATTCAAGAGCTCCATTGTGCTTAACTGGGTAAAAAACAGATTCAGAGAAACTCTCACTCCTGGGCAGCTAAGGAGGGTGAACAACAAAGAGCAGAGGAGGAGAGTACACAGATACACACAAATATATTACTACTATATTTACTTTCTGGTTTCAAAGGTAAATAAAGAGACATCTCTCAGCCAAATCATCCATTTAATAACTCATTTTTCTGTGATGTTTGGGTGTTACGGAGAGATGCTTATAGAGGGAGGTGGCCTCAGAGAGATGCTCCGCCAGAAAGAGAGCATTCAGGGCACGGAGCGCAAGAGTCGACATCTCCCCCAGGTCTCCAAGATGGTTTTGTTTGTTTTGAGCGTGTTTTAGCCCACTGGCAGCTTTGCCCGTGCTCCCTTCAGAGAGAGGTGGT
The DNA here is from genome assembly GCA_013399435.1 of Arenaria interpres. Taxonomy (NCBI): domain Eukaryota; kingdom Metazoa; phylum Chordata; class Aves; order Charadriiformes; family Scolopacidae; genus Arenaria; species Arenaria interpres. The sequence continues at coordinate 43,827 of VXAK01026325.1, forward strand.
TGTACTGTAGTATGTACAGTATGACTCCAGGGCTATTAATACCGCCCCGGGGAAGGGGAGGACGGCACGGTACAGGACGTGTGAAAAGACATCTTGTGCTGGCGGCATCGTCGTTGAGTCACTCCATCCTGTCTGCGGCCGTGGGGAGCGGTCACTTCAGGGCCGTAAAGCCGCCAGGGGCTAATCGTTATAATAACTGCTTCAGACAGAGTCTGGCTCCCCCCGATTTAGTCTCCCCCTCCCCTTTAGGTCTGTAAATATTTGTCCTGTCCACATCTATTGTTGGCACAGAGGCATCAGAAGAAAGTTCTCTTAAGCCTTTGCTTGCATATTTGGCTTTGGGCCAGGGAAAGCTAAACCTGATCGTCTTAGCCTCTTACTGCCCCTGCTAATTC
>VXAK01026325.1:44240-74072 GCA_013399435.1 Arenaria interpres
TTTTTTTTTTGTCAGTAGTAAAAGATGACTCTCTTCAAGATGGGCCGCAATTTCCTGGGGTGGGTTGGCACTGCCCCAAGGCATACGCATTTAATGGCATGTGCCGGTGCGAGTAAACAGCAGGATAGAGTGGTTTTTTCTTCCTTATGTACACGCTATCCAATTTGTTCCTTGGCGCTTTCCCCGCTCACAGGGAGGGAGGGCTGGCTCTGTATACAAGCCAGAGTTTGATTTATTTATTTTTTGCCTTCCTTGCTGTAGCAGGCACACCGAATTTCCAAAAATGAAGGTGTTAATACAAGTATCGCTTACTGCCCCTCCTGCGGCATCCATGCCACTGTTATTTCCAAGTTACCCAAAATGAGAACAGCAATTTGGATGAGTCAGGGAGTCTGCCCTGACTCAGACTGTTTAATGTAGGAGTGGCTCAGGGTCACACATATTTCTATTAATATAGGGTCAAACTTGAGTAGGGAGCTCTGGTTTGATTTGCCTATTTTTAGCAAAGTCACACCAATACAGCAAAACCAGCCAAGCTACACCTGGCTCAGTTTGCTTTGAATTTGTGTGAACAAAAAAAAATTAAAACACTATCATTACCTTAAGGTAATGAAACATGGTCGCTTTATTCTTTGCTCTGCCAACACACTGGTTTTTTATGGGGAATTTTGTACAAAATCCTCTTTATCCTTGCAGCCCCAGACTGATATGACCATCTAGCATCAGACGTTGTGCTTTTGCAGTAAAATGTGTTGAAACAGAACTATTTTGGTGGCTCATACACAGGTCCTTCTTTTTTTTTTCTTCGCAAAAATTAAACCACAAAGACCCGTCTTGAATTCTGGTCCTTTCAAAGTTTATATGCAAGGACACTGAGAGAGGCTGTATCATTTCTCCTTCCTACTCTCTCAGAAGGCTCTTGATGCAGGACAAATTAAGAAAGAGTTTGGATCCAGGTGTGCTGTTTATTACTGTTAAGAATAAGAAATTGTGGGTGAATATTCTCGCTGTATCTTTTGTGATCCTACCAAGGTTTATTAGTCCTGGGTCCAGCAGAGTAATTCCGTGTTAGAAAATCTTTGTGGTGCAAGGATTAGAACATGTTAGTTTTCTGGCCTCTAGAAAGGTAAATTGTCTTTAAACACAGTGAGTGAGGGAAAAAAAAATACAGCAAGAAATTGAACAGAGTATCTAGGGAGTGAGGGAAACTGTGCAGAAGTCTAGAAAATGGTTACAGGAGAGCATGTGGTGGGAAAAACCCTGTATCCCAAATCTCATATCTCTGGAATGGCTCAGTGAGAATTTCTCCTCGGCTGGGACAAGCTAGCATTGCCCTGCTGACCTTTTCCAGGTTCAATGGATTTACCCCAGCTTAAAATCTGACCTTTTGTGTCCAGATAGCAAGGTGATGTAGAGCTTTTGTGTCCAGATAGCAAGGTGGGAGAGATCAGAGCAACACTTCCTAATCTCCGTGAGGGCTTCTGAAGCAGATAAAAAGGTAGGACTCCTGCTTTGCATTCTGGAACACTTTAGCAGAGTGAGCAGGACGTTGGAAGTTGCTCTGAATGAGATCGGAACCAGGGTTAGACCCTCTTGTAACCTTAAAAATACAGGTGACGCTGATTTGTGTCCTCTTCTTAGAGCTTACAAGATTGAGATGTAAGCAGCCAAGCTGAGACATGGCCCAATACACTTAGTCTGGTAGCACTGTCACCACAAAGACAGAAAGATCATATCTGGGCACCAGCCTAAAAAGGTTCTATGGACTGTTAAACAAATTAGAGATCAGATAACATGTTCTCCCGGTCACCGGGACAAAGTCTGGCTGCCTCGGAGTAAAAACACACGTTGTGCCATAGCTAGAAATGCTCGCTCAACTTCTTGTCATGTGTGAAAACCCGTATCATTTTTATGGCTGTGCAAAGCGTTAGATCATCTGAAAAAAAAATGACAAAAATCTGTAGTTTAAATTGGCCTTCCCTCTTTATTAAGCGATACCAAGAGGCAGCACAGGTCTTGGAGCTCACCCAGAGGAAGTTTGGTATTTGATTTGAACATGCATAGTGCATCTCTAAAATTCAAACTTGACGTGGAGGCCAAGACAAATATATTCAGACGTGCAGCCTGGACCTGCAGTGCATGTTATGGGACAGCCTGGTGTCATGCTTCAGCCTGTGAAGTGTTTGTAGCAGAAATCAGCCTTGCAGCACAGCAAACAAGGCCTTTCTGCTGTTGTTTTTCATTGCTAGGCCTTCATCTCTAGCTATTGTTAAATTACAGAATCACTGAATCACATGGGGTTGGAAGGGACCTCTGGAGATGATCTAGTCCAAGCCCCGTGCCAGAGCAGGTCCAGCCAGAGCAGGTTGCACAGGAACGTGTCCAGGCAGGTTTGGAATGTCTCCAGACAAGGAGACTCCACCATCTCCCTGGGCAGCCTGTTCCAGTGCTCTGCCACCCTCAAAGTGAAGGAGTCCCTCCTCATGTTTAGATGGAACTTCTTATGTTCAAGTTTGTGCCCATTTCCTCTTGTCCTGTCACTGGGCATCACTGAAAAAAGACCGGCCCCGTCCTCTTGACACCCACCCATTTATTTTTATTACAAATAATTATTATTGTTATTACGAGGTAGACAACCTGACACAGAGCTCAAGCTGATGTGAGAAAATAGAATTCTGTGCATCCATGCATGCACCAGTTCTGAAGAACTGATATTGCTTGTGTGTTAATTGGCTGTAGATACAATCCACCTTTAGGCTGTACTGCAACGGTATCTGCATCACTGCCTTTCCCAGGACCATCTGTGATCTTCCTTGCTGCTACGAGTCTATTAATTTCCTCTTCCTTCCCATCCTTCCAGTCTTGCTTTCAGCAGGAAGGCTAAAAAAAAAATAAATAAAATATGGTATTGTGGGATTTCTAGTCAACAATATCCTGGGAGGAGCAGCTTTGGCCGCTCCACTGAAAAAGTTGCTACAGGATGATGTCATCTGGCAGTAGGCACCAAAACAAGACAGGGTATTGCAGCAGCTAAAAATGACAATCTGCAATGCACCAATATTTAGGTTTCATGGTCCTATAAAGCAGTTCCCTTAAGGAGATGCAACTAAACACTCTTCGAGTTCTGGCTCCTTGCAGGATGCACTGTGCCTGTATTATCCACATAACTTGGTGTAACAGAAGTAGGAAAAAAATATTACATCTAAAGACAAGCAGGCTGTTATATTTGTTCCAAAAACGACTTCTCTGCTTAATGCAATGTTACAATCCAAATGCAGCTGCTTTATAAATCACTTTTTTAAAAAAAAAAAACAAAAAAATCACACTACTTTCTTTTAAACCCTTGGGAAAGCACTGATGAAAGACGTATTTCTGAAACGGTTTAGCAAAATGTTAATTTGAGATTTGCTGTCTAGAAGTCTGGTGTCAAAATCTCCGGAGTCAGGTGTTCAGATCTTTGCAGAAAAGGCTGTTAATGTTACGGAAGCCCCCTTAGTACTAAGGGCAGATCACAGAAGGGCTCGCTGGTTCATTCACGAGCTGTGCAATAATTTATATGCTGGGGTTTTTGCCTGGAGAATTGGCTCCTAAATAGCAACCATACTGGGCTTTGAAACATGCGACTGCCCCTCCGAGAAGGCCGTGAACAGCAAGGGAAAAAGTGAAGTTCCCCAAGGACAGAAGCCACTGTATAATCCTCCTGCTAGAAGGTAGACGCTAGGGCACACAGGGCACGAGCAAGGCAGATGATATTTGGACTTTAAAAGGCAAAGCACCCCAAAGTTCCAGAAATATGCATAGATCAAGAATTCAGCTACCGGAATTGTTATGGCTGACTTAGACTTACAGTCCATCAGATAATCTGATAGCCTCAGACAGCTCTCCTTCACCAGGTACTCAGGCTGATGTTCAGGATGTGGTCCAAGCAGCAGTGCTCTATCTATAAGATCAGATATCGGTCCATTAGTGATTTACCACACTTCTCTGAAAGCAGAGAAGAGGCTCAGAGTGCAGGCCTGCAGAGAATATTGGTCTAGCTGTCATGAAAATGAAACCTATGTGGTAGGTCAAAAGGAGCTCACGAAGCAGAAGTCATGATTATGTGCCACAACCTGCTTGGTGTGACGTTCTCCACTGAGCATTTTCAGAGTTGAAAAACTCACTCATAGCAGAAACGGAGTGGTCCCAACATACGGGGTGCGATGGAAGAAGGCAGCAGAGAGACAGCCTGTGTGGTATCGCTGCAAAGCTGGTGGTCAGGAAAACCCACAGATGAGGGTGCTGCCTGAAGACCTTCATCATGCCATGATGTGTACAAGAGAGGGGAACCACTGATGCAAAACAAGTCAAAACCAAAGCTCAGCTAAGCCTTCCAGCTTATCAACAAGAAAATACAGCCAATGAATGATCTCAGCAGAGGCTCCGGTATCAAAGAAAGACTTGAAATATTTGAAAGCCATCATTTAGGAGCACATCATAAACTATAAAGCACAGGTTTATTCAGAGCATTAGCCAAGGTCATGGATGTACAGAGGTCTTTATCCAAATTATGTGCAAGTACTGGTGACGAGGGGATTCTCATGAATCAAAGTCTCCTGTCTTTCAGGCAGATCATTAAGTTGAAAGCAATAATGTGATGCCAAAAATGTGAAGTGGATTGGGTGAAAATAGTGCATTGACTACTCAGTGATATTTATTGTGCAAGGTGGATGCTTGCAATAGACGAAATAGGAATGCAATATATGGTGCTCTGTGTCTCTAGGATACTGCCTGAGCCCACAGACTGTGCAGAGCATGTCAGATGTGAAATGAGATGCAGAACATGCTTTCATGTGGTTTGTTCCTGTTGAAATAGAGTTATGGCTTAAGCGTGCCTGGCTGTGTCCTTAACGCTCTTTGGACACGTGAGCAGAAAGAAGCTCGTAGATATTCAGTTGTGTTAGAGAACCCAGATTAGATCTACCGAGAAAATTAAATTCTCTGCATCCATTTTCTTGAAAAAGCCACAAATAAACTTGTTTTCCCAGGAGAGAGATTTGTACCCTTGTCAGTTTTGAGTCAAATCAGCAATGTTTTTTTAATTATTTGAAACTTAGACTACTTAAGTTCATTGGGTTTATGTAATTTTCCACTTTATTTCCTTTTTTTTCCTGGCAACTGTTTGAGAACATGAACAGCCAGAACACACTTACAGTTCTGATGAATGATATCCAAAGTCTCAGTAGCCTGGGTGATTGCTGCCCTTGTGAGCAAGATCACTGGAACTCCCTATGCAGGCGGGCAGTAAATCTGCAGATACGTGTTTAAGCATTAAAATGGTACACAAAACTGAGATAAATTAACTCCCACAAACCTTTTTCTTTGCTGTGAAAAATGGGAAAAAGGAAGCAGCAGCCTAAATGGCCGGAGCTTTTACATGTTCCATAACATTACATATTATGGATTACAGAGTGAGCCCTGTTACCTGGTCTGGGAAGGTCTGTTCAGTTATTTTTAATAGTGCTGTAGAATAGCTCTGAGTGTCTGAGTGAATGATTATTTTAGACCAGATAACTGTATCCCTCTTGCATAAATCTCAGCTTCTTTGATCCAAATTTTAGTTCACTTTTGCCTTTCTTTTGTCTGGTTTGGCTGTCTGGATACTTGAATTTTATCTGATATGCCTCCCCTTCAGCATGCTGCTTATGAATTTTAACTTCTCTCTTTTCCTTTTATGTTTTATCCTTAATAGATCTGGTGTCTTTTAGTTTGGATGGAGCTAAACAATACTTGGTATTATATAATTGGAAAGGTGGTGGTGTTCAAGAACTCCCTAGACCTCACCAAAGCTGAATTTAAATAATTCATGTTAATATCTGAAAACAAAGCAATGTATTCTCAGTAGAATGAAACCTTTCAGATGGACATAAAGCATTTTTTTTTTCATTTTCTGAAGCAGAATGCTTCATTCTTTCATTCCATTCAACCCTGAATTGTATTTTCTTTAGAATTTTGGATAAAATTGAACAGAGCAATCCGTTATTTTTCTGCAGAAAACCATTCTTTGTTAGTGTGGTCATGATGTGTTTATTTTGGCCATTTGATTGTTAGAAACAGATTTTTACTGACTTCATATAGTAAATTACTCATATAGGATGCTACTTCTTCAGTTACGCTTACTGGGATGATAAAAGATCATACAAGGTGTGATAGAGAGCTGTCTGGTCTACAGCAGTTCCTGTGAGTTATGCAAGGTATTCACCATCTCTGTCTTTGCTTTTACAGATGATAATATTACATATTTTGCTGCGGAGTCTGAAATCTTCCAGCTTTTCATTGCTGGTACAATACTGCATTTGTTTGGTCCACTCTCAACTTGGGTTGTTTTCCACTCTGTTGTGCTATTGAGGTATTTTTGGCAATGTTTGTCTTTGTTGTTTGTGTCTATGGACTGACTACTATTTCTATTTGTAGTAACTGAACTGGCTTAATTTACAGTGTCTTTTGTTTGCAGCAGTTCTGAGTGTGAAAATGTTTTTGCTTTTGGAAAAACATCATGGTTTGTGCAGTCCATCCTGAGACTCCTCCTGAAGTCAATGAGAACTTTGTCTAAACAAACACAACATCAGGCACAGCTGATCCAACAAGCCCTGGGTGGAAGGAACGGGATCCAGGTCTCTGTCCATCCCACTGATCTCCCTAATTATTACTTGCTTAGTTTTCTCTTAACTTCGTCATTCCCCATTTCCAGCTACCTTACAGGTTCGAGTGGGACCACAGAGGGTGATGCCATTGAGTGGTTGGTTGTCGATGATGAGAAACACCATCAGAAAAGGTGAAGGACATGGGTTTAAATTCAGACTTGAGGTGGAGGTGAACTTGTAGTGCTTTTGGCAAGTGTTTCTGATAGAAAAGGTGGGCAATGACACGCTCTCTACCAAGGATGAACTGTTCTCAGGCTTGTGCCTGTCCTTAAAATTGGATTCAAAGCTCTGAATCCAAAATGGGTGATGATGCTAAATTCTAGGAAGAGCTGAGAACAGAGGTGCATCCTTGTACTTACCGTGTCCTGCCAGCCGACCATAGGCTGCACCTCACTCAGTGGACAGGCCTCCTGTATCTCACCTTCTGGAAATGCCTGTTTGTCCCCATTGCCTCTATAACAAACTTCTGATTCTTCTTGTGTCTGTCACTTTAGTAAAACTCCAGGAGGAAGTCGCTACTAGGTGATACTCATCTGATTCTCACCCCTTTCTCTGAGATGTTTCCCCTAAACCATTTATTTTGCATTCTCCTTGCTTCTTCCCTTCACTAGTCCAAGACATGAGTGGCTTGTTAAGTAGATGAAAATAGACACAGGCACTTGGAAATTCCTATTGTTCTCCAGAGAGACGACTGTCTAACGTCCAACAGAGCAATGCCTGGGACCCATCTGTCAAGATAACAGCTGCCACTTTTTCCATAGTTCGTTTATAAGATCACTGAGATCAAAACTTAGAGATGGAAAAGACCTATTTATAATAACAAACTGCACTGTTAATAGCTGCTTTCCACTGTGGCTCTGAAGATACTTTAAGGGCTTACTGAATGAAGCCTTTCAAGATACCTAAGGCAAAGTATATTAATGAATAATATTATTGCTGGGTGTACTGGAGACTCTCTTTCTGACCTTGATGGAACTACAGTCATTGTTTCACAGGGGATAAAATGAAGGTGAGTTATACTAACACAGCTGTCTGGTGACGACCTATTCTTTTTGACATCCGGCTTTTTGCTCTGATCACAAATCTACGCTATTCCATATTCTTGCTCTGGAGAATAGTCCCGAGTGCATCATTTAACTTAGTTTTAAATTCCTGTGATCCAGGTCTTAAACTGCTACGTATATTTTTGTACTTGCATTACTGTCAGGGGAACTGTGCCGGTTTACACCAATGAGAATCTGCAGCACCAGGAACAATGAACAAAAGTAGGAAACAAATGTGGCAAAAGAAGAATTTCATAGCTAATATTATTTCAGAACATACTCTCAGATTTTACAGGCAGAGTGATATTTATGACACTACTAGGGTCTGCCTTGGAGGATGTAAAACACTTTTACATTGAAAACAATAGTGCAAAAATGCTCTTTTTTTTTTGTGAAAGCAGATGTATTCTTCATAGGTGGGAAGAACAAATACACATCTTTAGAAAGATCTGTTCCTTTGATGAGTGTATCTCATATATCTTTTAAAAAGACAGCCTAGAGAAATAATGGTATCCAAATAAGACATTCTTCCAGCGAAGTATTGCAGCAAATGCTAAAGACTGCTTAGCAAAATGCTGGGTTTTTCTGGTCTTAACGGTAGGCCAAGCTTCTGTCAACATAATGAGGGTTACCCAATACATAACTTGTCAATAGACCCTTCTCAGAGTTCATTCTGAAAGACTAGAAGTGGCTTTGATCTTCTGTTTTCCCTACAGCATGTTTACTGTACGGCTTACTGTACAGTGCATGACTTCTGTGGTCACAAAGTCTAACGGACCTCAGGCACCATAATCCACAGGAAGGCCTTTGGTAGACACATCAAAACCAACTCGCTTTTAAACTGCAATTTTTCCACTAATCTTGATTGTGATCAAGTCATTTTGGGTGGAATTAATCTCAACTCTCCTTAGCTGCCTGCAGGTCTATGGTCTGTCCATGTCAATGGTCCTTCTCCACTCTTGAGCAAGAGACTCGTTCCTTGAGTGACCCAGCAGTGTCTTTCACCTGATTACCCTGGAAACTGTGTGTTACACTGAAGCGAGGCCCCACGGTGGCCCCAAATCGGTGCCGGTGAAGTCATGTCTCGTTTTCCCACGTGGAATCACAGGCGAGAGGAGACGATTCCTCAGGAATTCTCTGGACGCTTGTGAAGGGAGGGGATATTGCATAATGCCAGCCAGGAAGGTTACACCACAGCTCTAAAATAAGACATTACAGGAATGTCTGACCAGTCTGGATCAAAAAATTGGATACCCCGGATAAAAAGCGTTTGACTTCTGCCTTATGTATGTTTTATGTACGTATGAGATCATGATGAAATTGCAGTGTCTGCCTCTGCCTTATTTAGAGTATATATAATCTTGGCATATTGACTCTGTCGTCTTACATGGCTCGGCCAACACCCATTTTTATAAACCGTGGTTTCTTCTCTGGTTGCATCTTGTGTGTGTTTATCTCTTTTTCCAAGAATGTTTTTCTCCCTTCTTATTTAAGAACAGAGTAGTTGCTAAGTCCTTTGCACGGTGTTAGATGATTGCTGTGTTTGTCAGGAGGAGTTTCAGTAAAACACTCCTCTGTGCATATGACTATGCCTCTGGAGGTATAGCCAAGCTATGCGTTAAGAAAGTTGGGTGTGATAAAGAACCAGGTAAATAGGGACCTATGCGAGAGAAAGAGCATTCATTCACAAGGGATGTGGGGAGAAATGTTATTTTTCAGCTCCAAATGTCCCAAAGGCCAACATACCGTTTTAATATCTTGGTAACACTTTAAGAATATATTTTTCCATGCTCAAATGTATTGTCTGTGGGTATGCATAGCCTCTTAATCCAATGCCCTACTAGAGATAGGTAGATTTGTCAGTAGGCTGTTGCTAGTTTAAGCCAAGGCAATCAGAAGTGTTTCACTGATAAATTAAGATTTCAGCACAGGTTTTATCCAGAAGTAAATGGAGACAGATACTGGAAGTCTAGACAGTTGAAAATCAAAGGATGCTCAATCTGGGAACAGCTCCTCACTAAAGCACACCTAACTGCTGAGGCAGTACTGTTACGTTGGGTCAGGAAGGTGTTTCTTCTGGCACATCATTCAACATCCCTCTTTCCTGAGCAGAGGAGGAATTACCTAGTAGAGAAGCTGGTTCTTTTCTCCTCAAACCCTTCTCTCACGATCTCAGCGCCACGCTCAGGGCTTTCCCAAGAAATGTCTGAAAATCCTTTTCTGCTTTCTGCGGTGTTTTTCCATGCTCCCAGACGTGTATTCAGAAGCTTTGGTGACCTACTTTGGGTCGTTCTTGCGCTGTACACTCCAAGACAGTTAGTTTTCATGTTCACCTATTTCACTGAGGTTTAAGCCCCGACTAAAGTGCGTAACTTCCCAGGGGAGTCTCATCTGCGCATTCATCTATGCGCTACAGGCTAAAATACCAAAGCCATACCACCATTGCACAGGCAACCCTGAAACAAAAATGGGGAGGAAGGAAATACGTCTGTGTGTTGTGGCATAGGATGAGACTGAGAATGAAACCAAGAAGAAAAAAAAGAGCTTAATTACATCGTCCTATTATCTTGGTGCACTAGATGGCCAGAATTCTTTGGCCGAGCTCTGCTGCGTGTGTTTGGGTGGGAAATCTTGCAAAGAGTCTTTGTTGTATTACAGCCGTGCTCTTGAATTTTGCTCTTTATGCTTCTCGGTCAGAGGGCCAGAAGGACCTACCCTGGTCAGGGACGTTCCCTCTCTCTCCAGAACCTTTGTTACGGGACATGATATTTAGGGGTCGAGATGCCAGAGGTGCATTTCTGTAGTAATATGTTCTCTGTACAGTGTTGCCTTAGACATCCATTGTCCTACTCATTAGCATGCCCAGATTGACCTGATTCTGCCATGCTTATTCAAATGAAATTTGCCTTATGCCGCAGAGCATGTATATTTTACAGCTGAACTCTGTAACGGTAACAGAATCAAACCTTGAAATAAAATGACTGTTTTAAGGCAACAGGATGGCAGAGGGATTGTTTTGGTCTCCTTACAGTTCATGTAGAATATGCTTATTGAGCCTCATAGCTGCCTTGAAGGTAAATCTGCTTTTTGCTTCTCTTTTTGAAAAGATGCAAATCCTTAAACCCGTTAGGACCGAATGATGCCTTTCACTGGAGTGAAGTAGACAATTGCATGTAATTTGCCTGGCTGTGAAGTCAAGCTAAGTGCAAGGCTCTTTCATATTGTCTTGTAGTTGTACGCAACGCTGATATATAGCGCGTGGTAATGCATTATTGAGCAGTTGTCTGTTGTGTCTTCATTGCGCGCTGTCAGCTGCGTAATAAATAATTGATCGTGTTGCTCTTACTCCACATTAAAGATATATGAGTATATAATACATGAAGAAAACGAAGCAGCGAGGCTGCCTGCGTTGAAAAGCTCAACCCTTACTGAAGTGCGCTGCGGTAGCAGGAACTAAGAAGTGACCACCACCGCTCTCCATTTCCCCTTCCTATACTTCGAGTCTGAGATTGTTTGTCATGGCAACAAATGGCCCACTCAAATCATTGCTCTTCCATTTTAAACAACAACAAAAAAAATTGTGGTAAAGAGCTGATATGCTGCAGAGATGCACCGCCCCGTCTCTTCAGCTATTATCCCTCTAGACTGAAAATTCCCTTAAAAAGATTAATCATTTTTTCTTAAGTGGCTGTAAACTCTCAGAAAAATACAGTCTAAGCCAGCAAATCCTTTTTCCCTCATATGGCTTTGTTTATATTAAGCAGAGGAAACATTAGCAGGGAAAAAATGGGTTTGTGTTTACAGTGGTACTAAACCTCCGTTGTTGAACCTTCTCCTTGAAGAGCCATCCTCCCCTTCTCAGTTCAGTTGCCACCGTCCTCGTCCAGGACCTGGTAAGGTGGCCCACTGTTCAAACCTAGTGTAGGAAATGAAAGCACCCTCCAGCTCACATTCAACGCTCTTCCTTGATTTCCCTTAAAACAGCCCTCATTTTTGATGGAAACAATTTTCATCAGTAAAATTGATGAGATGACAAATTTGTCAGGAAAAAGAGTTTGCTTTGGAAGGCAAATGAGGGAATCAGAGTAACAAGCTACTTAGTGCATAGGTTTTCAGAAGGAGGTGCATGGCCAGGTATAACGACGGATTACTGGAAACTGTTGCTGTGATGAAAAAGTGTAAAGCAGTGCACTGCGTTTTGAGGTAATAATGCAGTGGCAAACGAGGGTGTGAGAGGTGTGAGGTATCCGGCTTATGCAGATCTGGATTCCGATGGGGTGACCTGGAGAGCTGAGGCATGTTAGGTCCTCGAGGCATTTTCCTGGGAAGCAGAAACACAAGACACCCACTGTATTTGCCTAGAAAAGTGTTGCCCAGATCCCTCCATTTAACACTTAGACATACGGGAACTGTTCTTGTTCCTGGTGGGAAACCACAAGTGTTTCAGGTGTGGTAGGAGAGACTCAGCCACGAGCTATGGGGGAACGCCATGGAATGCAGAGGAGTTATCCTGCTTTACTGCAATAGTGAGTTGTGAAGAGAACAGATCTATTTTAATGTAAAATACGAATAACACCACTGAAATCAGTAGAGTTCTGCTGCTGAACACCAACCCAGGATGTGATTTGTGATTTTATGGATGTTTCTCCTACCACTCCTATGCGATTACACTGAACTCCTCTGCTTTGCTGTCTCCTCCTCTGTACCCTGTGAAGGTGTTGATGTTGACACAAAGCATTTTGTACTGTTTCTAGAAAATTCCCAATAATACATTTTTCAGACTAAAAGTCTTTATTAGCGATAGTTACAGGTTATAAATGGGGGGGGGGAATCAGATTTTCTAGCCTGTATGAAAGTCTCCCGACAAACTATTGACATATTTTGACGTTAGAAACAATATATTTTAAGGAAAAAAAGAAATACTCGAGATCAAAAATTCTTAACCCACAGCAACACTAACTACAGCAAATGCTGCCTCTCAGAGTCCCAGGAACCAAAGCAAGTGACGAGTTTATAACAGCCCAGATTTATTACCAGGCATTATTGGAAAGGTGGTTGCATTAAAGGGCATCAAAATATAGTCCCTGTCCTGAGGAACCTCTGGGCTACGCAACATGAAACAGGAGAGTGTCCTGGAAACGCCTTCTGAGTATCTGCCCCTCTTTCTGCTGCCAACATATGTTCAGAAAGTAGCTGTCTTCAAGCGAATGTATTGCCCTTACGTTCTGTAGGTAACTACCATTTGAAAAATAAGGTAGTGGAATACTTTGCAGATGAACGTTGCTGTTTGAAAGTCACCTATTCAACTTATCCCCTTAATACTTGTGAGGTAAGTGAATCCCATTGAACAGGATAAAAGGAGAGCAACTAGTGAAATCAAGGGATTTGTCCAGGATTAGGATCTCGGTTTTCTGATTCCCAGAATGTGTCAATGCTGGAAAGACAAATAATTCAGTGAACGCTGGAGCCAGTGAAGCCTGGGATGCAATTTGGTCTACTTGGTTTAGGTACGGATGGGTGAGTTAATACCTCCTCACTAGGGCCCTATAGAAAGCTGGTGGTCTAGCATATCAAATTTATGTTGTTAACTTCTTTTGTGAGTTGTTGACTGAGAATGGTAAACAATTCCAGGAGGTTGTTGCAGTCCTGACATCTAAATCTAGGTGGGATGAATGATTCTTGGAGACACTTTCTCCATTAACTGTAGAAGCAGCCTAGATGACAGGTTGAGATGCAGTTTCTACCTTCGAGGTGGCTAACATTAGCAGTGGCATTTTAAACATGCGTTTTCTAGGTTCAGGCACATAAACTTGACAGACTATCTATGGAGGGCCTTCAGCGTTCTCTTTCTTCATCGATCTTCTGCATAGATAATGGTTTGGGCGTGGTTTGGGGCCTGGTATTGTTGAGACCATAGGTGTGAGATAGGTGTCTGAATAGCTGTGGGTTTGTGTTAGGTGGTTGGTTGAATTCCCAGATGAAATGATTCTCAGATGAAGGAACCCTCTGGTAAAAAGAAAATCAGGCTGTGCCCGGCTGCACTTTTCATGTCTTTCCCTTCCTGACTTCTCCTCAACTCTTTCCCTGCCTGACCTCTCCTCAGTTATGCTGTGATAGCAAAGAAAGATTGAGCCTTTCTCTTGGTAGAAGCACTTACAGGATCTCCTTCCTACACCGATTTCTTTTCGTTACGTGCCTAGGATCTTTATGTCAGCATGAACCCTACCCCTCCGTCAAACTTGGTTGAAACTGGCTAAAAGATTCAGAAGTTATTAGGCAAGTACAGGCAGTGTCATTAGCCCTCTGCCCGTAGGAAACAGACTTCGATGACGTGTTCTCCGCGGAGGCTGACTGACCTCCGTTCGTTAGTTCAGGTTAAAAGAGTAGTGCAGACACACCTCTGTTTTAATGAGAAAGAATAGTTGTGTTAAACCGAGACTAGAGGTTTGTTTTCGCTGCTGGTTTGGCCCAAACGGCGCTGTAAGTTTTGGCAGTTCAGATGGATCCCTACTCAGTTCGTGAACAAAACGACTTCTCTGCTCTTTGATCTTCAGCTTCAATGAGCTGAACTTCAGCGAGTCAGCAGGACCCACGCTCTGAAACATCTCCTTTTCTACAGCCACATGACTTTTAAAACCTGGTTATTAATTAGGACACCGTGTAGATCAGAATGTTTTCAAATCCGCACAATATTCCGATAACTGAGGTTGTACCATTCATTATTTTAATGCAATGATTGTTACCTTTCAGAATCTGAGGTAAGGTTATTATCCCAAGTAAGCGTGTAGGCATCTAGATGTCCTTGCTCAGTCGAAACTCTTATTGATTGTTCTGACTTTGCAAAACAATGTCGTTTTTCAGTTCCAGATGGTGGGTTTTTTCCTCCTTGTTGTTAGCTAGATAAATAAAGGTGCTCGCAGGCCGAAGATGGGCATCCGTCCTTGGGGAAGAATATTAACCAAATCAATTTTTTCGCAAAAAGAAAATCAATGGATGCATTAGCAAGAGAGAAAATAAAACATGATGCTGGTTTAGCTCCCAGGAGCCTGGATAGTCGACTCTAACTTTCAGAAACAGAGATAAAAAAGATCTAAAGTTCAGATCTAAATCCGGATCGGAACTTCTCCAGGGCACACGGGGACTCTGACTCATTTCTAAACTAGATGTGTGTTTAAAGGGCAGTCATATAAAAATTGACCCTCCTGCCAGAGCTTTGGCGAATATGGACACATCTGACTCTTTGAATCCCACTTTGTCCTCCAAAAGCAATGAGGTGGGGTCACATCAGAGGAGGTTACATTTCGGAATTCATCCCCTGATGAATTTTAGCTGTTGCTGAAAGTAGGGTATTGCTGTAAACATAGAAGAAGCCTGTTTTCTCCTGCAAGGTTTTCTGCTATAGGCTTTTGACAGTGAAATGAGACTCAGTTTTTATATGATATATATTCGACTGCAACCTCATGGGCGGGTGGAAACGTGATTTTAAGTGGGAAGCATTGTCCAGTAGCTGTTGTCAGGATCTCAGTAGAGTTAATTCTGGTCCTGCCACCAGTTTGATGTGTGGCATTTAGTGAACCGTCAGACCTTTAAGCTAAGTATTTTAATAGGATTTACTTACAAAATGAAGTGAAAACATATGGAAGCGTTGTGGAACTTTGCATCTCAATCTGAACTTCCAGACTGAGGCGATTTTATAATAAATGTCTTCTTCTACCTCCTTGGGCTGCTGTGAAGAATAATTAATGTTTGCATACTGCTTTGAACACGCAGAATGTAATGACAGTACTAAGTTTTAATATTAAAACTATTAAATATTGGGATTCTGTAATAGTCTACTTCCATTTCATAGAATCATAAGGGTTTATGATGTGTTTAAAAATAAAATTGCTATGAGGAAGGACTGCTATTTAAATTTAAGATCAAATACTTCAAAAAGGATTATATGATATGCCTGAGAGTTCCCCCCGAGCTGCTTCTCCCCGCCTGCCCTCCTCCACATGCAGTTCCCTACATTACGAACCAGTCTGTGTTTGTCTGTCCCTAGAAAGCCTTCTGCAGGGGCTGGTACCCCTTCCCAGCCCATGTGGAGGGGGTTTGGGGATATCACTGAGCCGATAGATTGTATAATATGTGTATGTACCTGCATCGGAGCGTACATAAAATACTTCATTCTTGCACTCTGAAAAACTTGAGGAATATTGCAAGAGCTAGTGGTAAAGGTTAGGAAACTTACCTTATGGGCAGGTTATTCCATCATTTTCCTCCTAAGGCCTTATACACACTCACACGCACACGTCACTGATAGTACCAACTTTGACGAATGTTGATCAACAGCTCATTTGCCTTAATATGGCGTTTGGTTTTAATCTTGATATAAAATACCTAGACACAGAACCCCACTGGAACGATCAAATGCTGTGTACTCATTACTGCCAATCCAGAACGCCATCACGGCTAATTGAACTACTAATGAATTTGGAGACATCTCTGTCTGAGCTAGTCATTTGGACTTCCCTTATATTCATTGCAAACAAATAGGCACTGCCAGGGTGCAATTCATTATGTCCTAATGTAGATCCCTAGATTTGGTTAGATGAATTGCCCCCCTGAAAGTGCATTTTTTCTCTGACTTGATTATAGATGGAAGCAGAGTAATTAGCTCAAAAGTAGCTGGCTACATCTTGGAAGCATAAAGGGTTGGTAAGATGAATCCTAGCCTTTTAGTCTTTGTTTTTCATTGTGCCACATCTCTCTATATTTACCTTTGATTCATAACACAGACTTTTTAAGTAAGCAAAATATGCCCCTATTCTTTGTTGTTTGGACAATAACTGATGGTTTTCACTGAAAAATAAACCTTGTGCATCAAGCTGGTCTAGCAGTACAACTGCTGTACTGAAAAGAAGCTAGTAAGACTTTATTTTTCATAATGGATCATAAAGGCAGTATTTCTCAGCATTTTCTGTCAAAGCTGTGCTCGATAATGTTGTTTTCAACCAGAAACTTCCTCAGATATTTGCTTATTAGTGAACTTGTCTTTGTACAGCATCTTGCACAGGAGAGTCGTAGCACACGCCCAGAACACTGGCACTACAGCATTAAAAAGAAAGGATTTATTCTAGATATAAATATCGGCCCAACCTTGCAATAGCCAGAGTACAGCCGTCTGAAAGAGCAATTACCAGGTACTTTTAAGTTGAAAGCTACGTAATTATCCACTGTTTGAAAAAAGGATGCAAACACCTAATCACAGAATCAAAGAATGGTTTGGGTTGTGGCACTCCGTGAAGGTTCAGCCATCCGCTGTAGAATCTGGGCTTGTGTTCATAGTATATGGGTTGAAATGGTGTTGCGCCCATCAAAGGGAATGAGTAAGGTGTTCCTGGGACTGTCTCTTGCGGCTGATTGAAAATAGAAAGAAAGAATGAGGGTAGTAGAGTATTTGTATAAATGTCCTCGCTATTTTCATATTTTTGAATGCAGAGTCTTTTCTGTTCTTTCTGTATGAGGAGGAGAGCCGCGCAGTTGTACTCAATGTTGAAGGTCCCCGTGCGTGGTGTGGAATGGCCACGTTTGTGTGACGCACGTTCTTCTCATACTCCGGAGTAAATCGAGTAGGGAAGGTAAACGGTCCAAGGGACCAAATTCTAGGTTCTCTGCTATAAATTTGCAGGAAGAACACAAAAGGAACTTTAATTGGCAGAAAATTTGGCTCAAAACTTCCCAGACCTGAGGTGGGTGGAAGCTGCCGTGGGCTGTGGTGAGCTTTGGGCCACACATAGGAGCAGCCCTCTGGTTCCTGACACCGACTCCACCAGGGCTATTCCCCGTACTTAGTTACGCTGTTAAAAGAATACCTTAAAATAAATGGTAGAGTATTTAACGAGAAGTAAACCCAGTCAAATTTATGTTAAATTTGGTTTCTTTGTCTGTAGGGTTGTTTTAGGGAGCTTTTTTGTGTGTGTTTAGGAGCAGGCCTGCATCAGGCACCTGCCATGGGATTCTCTCTTCTGCTGCTTCCCGCTTGTTCCTTGCCTTGGAGCCGGGAAGCTCCACTGTGTGAGCAACAGCTCTCGTGTGTGTCTGTGCAATGTTTGGTACGATGCGGGTTATAACCTATTGCATTAAGAATAATAAGGAAAACGGATTTCCATTTTAAAGCCTGAATTACTAGAAGGCAAAGGTAACAATACGGTACCCCTGCGTCTGACTCTCCTGCCGTATCCGGTTTGGATGAGGCTTCAAAGTGAAAATGGAAATGAGCAGCTGGTGTGACCGAGGCATTAATTTTTCACTCCTTCCCTCCCTTCCAGCACTTTAAATTTAGAGGCAGCTCAGATTGAAACGGTGTGTCTTGTTTTGGCAGGAATGCTACAGAACGGAAAGAAGTTTGATTCCTCCCGAGACAGAAACAAGCCTTTCAGGTTCAAGATCGGCCGGCAAGAAGTCATTAAGGGATTTGAAGAAGGTGTTACACAGGTAACCGAGATGATTCTGGCTGAACCTCCAGCCAGCTGAAGGGCGTGTGGGGACAGCAATGGCTGGTGCGATGGTGACAAGACCAAGTGGAAGTCACAGTGTAGGGTACAGAGGGGTTTTCTGAAAGCGTGGGTCCATTTGAGCACAATATTTCCTGTAGTTCTCCATCCATCCAGGGACAGCCCCGACTCACGGGGCTTTCCACATGGTGTGCGTTTGGGAGGAGAGAGGTGAAGCCCCCTCCCCGGGTGCCAAGGTGCCACATAAGCCCCGTCCCTTTCCCATGAGCAGCTCCACAAATAGACAACAGTGGCCTCTAAAATGTTCCACGTGGCAGCGTTCTGAGGAGTGGCCTCTATTCAGCTACTCCATAAAAGCCCAAGCTGCCGTTTTTGATGACATCCATGACCGAGCTACACATTTTGACCCTTACTGAATGAGGTACCAAACTGCGTGGTTAAATTTTTATGACTCCAGGCTCCCAGCTACAAACTTTAATGTTCACTGACCAACCCTACGCTGACAGAAACCAAACTGCCCTCCGTTAATTACAGTCTGAGTGCCAGCAGAGTAAAATCCTGAAAGAGCCACCCACGGCAATTCATCGCCAACCCTTGCTTTTTGTCACACTTTGCAGAGCTGTGAGGGCCCGTTACGTGCGGGGTGCCATCGGGCACAGGAGTGAAGGAGATCAGGGTGCAAACTCCTGGTGACACCCCACTTCGGCATCCTAGAGCTCAGTGTAGGAGGAAACTGCTCAGATATATTATAGGAACAACTGTGACAGGAACAACTTCTTATGATTAATTAGAGAGAAGGGAAGAATGCAAAATCATAGAATCATAGAACAGTTTAGGTCGGAAGGGACCTTAAAGATCTTCTAGTTCCAACCCCTCTGCCATGGGCAGGGACACCTCCCACCAGACCAGGTTGCTCAAAGCCCCGTCCAGCCTGGCCTTGAACACCTCCAGGGATGGGGCAGCCTCAAGGAATTGAGAAACAATCCACTGAGGAATGATGCAACCATGCTTTTCCAGAGAGGGCTGGAAGAGAAAATAGTTTCCACTCCTATGGAGAAAGCGATGCAAGCATTCCCTTCTCTCCAGCCAGAGAAGAAGTCCGTTTGAGGAACCCTAGACTCTCTGAAAAATACCCACCTTCCTCTCAAGGATTTGAGTTGCACTATTTATTGCATGGCTTAAGAGGAGCTCAGGACACCAATGTGCTGTGGAAACCAGAAGCCAGTGCAGATAAAGCAGTGGCAACAAGGGCTGGGTGAATCAGTTTATCCCTTCCTTGACTGCTCTCGCTCCGACTCCTGCCCCTTAATTAGTAAGTGCCCAACAGCCGTTGCAGTAATGAGCGTGGCAGCTCGCTGCCCTCCTGCTCCTCCTAGTGGATTGCTGCCTGAAGTCGAGCTTGTGGCTGTCTCCTTCCACCCAGGCTTTTGAGGGATCTGGGGCGTGTGATTGGCACGAAGCACCTGGAAGAAGCCACTTCGCTGTGTCTAGTACCCAGATTTCTCAGACTTTGGGTTAATGACTGCCAGGCACCAGCAGCAGTTGCATTTCTCTGCTCCACTTCTGACAGTGGTACCAGCTCTCTGGCTTGTGGGGACCCATCAGAGCAGCAGCCACCCTGCCCCACGCAAACCCCTGTGGGGAACAGGAAGACAGGCTGAGAGAGCTGGGGTTCTTCAGCCTGGAGAAGAGAAGGCTCCGAGGAGACCTTAGAGCAGCCTTCCAGTATCTGAAGGGGCTACAGGAAGGCTGGAGAGGGGCTTTTTCAAGGGCATGTAGTGATAGGATGAGGGGTAATGGTTTCAAACTGGAAGAGGGAAGATTTAGATTAGATATCAGGAAGAAATTTTTCATGATGAGGTTGATGAGGCACTGGAACAGGTTGCCCAGAGAAGCTGTGGCTGCCCCATCCCTGGAGGTGTTCGAGGCCAGGCTGGATGGGGCTTTGAGCAACCTGGTCTGGTGGGAGGTGTCCCTGCCCATGGCAGGGGGTTGGAACTAGAAGATCTTTAAGCCCCATGGTATAAATACTCCCAGAGTCTGGGAAAGTTCATATTCACATTTTTCTTCTGCCGAAAGTGATCAAAGCTCTAGCTTTGGCTTATTTTATGGGACCTGAAAAGAATTCAGCTTTCAATCCTCCTAATACTATTTGGGTTTTTTGTCTTCCTTTTCCTTTCTCCACCATCCAAACCCCAGATGAGCTTAGGACAAAGAGCGAAGTTGACCTGCACACCTGAGATGGCCTATGGAGCCACGGGCCACCCTGGGGTCATCCCCCCCAACGCTACTCTCCTCTTTGACGTGGAGCTCCTCAGGTTAGAGTGAAATCCTCTCCGGGGAGTTGGCTGGAGACATCTGTTAATAACCATCCGTTCTCCCTCCTCTCGCCAGCAGCGGGAGGAATCTCCACTGGAATCCCGCTCTTCCCCGCTCACGCTCTCCTGTCGATAGCGCCGGCCCCTCGGTTTCTTACGCCTTCCTTCTCTTTTTTAACTTCGTGGTGTCCGTATTTTGCCTTTTATTAGAAGCTTTGCTTTGGGAAAAATTACCTACCGTTGTTAACATTTTCAAGTTGTACATTTTATTTCCTTTGCATGTGAGAAGAATTCACAGTGATGATTGAAAATATATATAAATATAAATATATATATATTCCTTATTGAAAAACCACTGCCTTACTGTACACATAAACCAAGAAAGAAAAAAAAAAAAAACCAACCACAAACGGTGCTCAAAAAAAAACCCAACAAAACTCCAATGTACGCCTTGTACATGAACGGGCATTAGCCAAACAGTTACCTGCGCTGCCACTTTCCTCAACTTGTACGTTCTGCTTGCTGCTGTTTTAAAAAATACCGTCTCATTTAAGAATTAAAAGTATATATATATAAAAACAATAAAACCTTGATACTTTACAGCTTCTGTCCCCTGTTTTTCTGCTTTCCTCTGCCCACTGGAATTCTTTTTTTGGTGCGTAAGATGTCCTTCAAACGATCACCAACCCTTTTTTTTTTGCGAGTTATTTCTCTTCTTCTGTGAAATACACACACGATTCCACGCGCTGCTTGTGTTGCAGATGGCGCAGTGGAAGATCTCTGGGGGACCAGAAGTACCAGCACCGTGCCGGTAAGGGCTGCTGGGACAGAGAGATTTCCTGACTCTCCCTCTCCCCTCCCTGCTGGTGACCCCTCAACTCCGGCCAGAATTTGGCTGCCGAAGAGATGGCTTCTCCAAGACGTGCAGCGCTGCTCCAATTCTATGCCTTTACGGCAGTAAAAGTAGCGTAACCTTTTCTACGGGCGCCGAGACGGGCTAAAGAAGAGGAGAACTGTGTGCACCCACCTCACGAAACCAGTCTGGACCCTGGGATGATGTGGCCACTGGACATCGCAGCGGGGGTTTTTCAGGCTGCATTTTCTGACGCTGGTCACGCCTCCTTTGTGCACTGGGGCCCTGGCGCTCCAGAGTGAGTAGTATTTATCCCAGCTGATGGTTATCCGAGTTCAGGGAATGCTGGTCCCTCCCCTGGAGACAGAAGGATGCACAGACTGTCATTTACCTGGGTTGAGCAGCTCCCCAAGCAGCGAAGCTGCCTCTGTGCTGTTCTGCTTTGCCTAAATTCAATTCTTCACATTTTTGGCTCGCTTTGCCCCTTTGCTGCAGAAAAAACAAAACAAAACAAAACAAAAAAAGAGCATCGTCGAGGTCACGGCGTTATTTTTATTTAGCTTGACTGTAAGTTGTTTGCGCAGTTTTTAACTGATGGATTTTTGGGTGGAAGCATTTCAAAGAGTTGTCGCGCTGTTTCCTTGTGCGAGCGCGCGTGAGGAGAACGCACCCAGCAGGAGCAGAGAGAGCGCGGTGCGGGCATCTCCAGGTGACACCTCCCGGGGAGGAGAGAGAAGAGGAGCCCCGACAAGCAAGACCGGTGACCTGGCCGGTGACTGGAGACCTGCCCAGTGACTGCAGCTTGCCCTCCCCGTTCTCTGGGTCTTCATTTTACCCACAAAGTTGCGTTTGAGTTTGTTAGTTAATAAGCCCATAAACCCCCAGCTCTTACAGACTGTTACTCCCCAAGGGTTGGGAGAGCAAATTTGTTCTTGCTCTCCATAAAGAAACAATTTTTGGTGAAAACCTAGGCCGGGTGCAGCAGCCAGGTCACACCTCCGCGTTGCGCTAATAGGCCTTTTATTTCAGACAGGCTAATTTCCTGATAATAAATAGGAAATTGGGCCTGCCGGGGCTTGATGCCCACTGGCCTTCCCAAATTCTTTTTAAAGGTTCTTTGCCACTGCCCCCACTGGTGTTGCTGGTCCTGACTCCAGCCCTGGGTTACAGACGGCAGGACGCGCTGCGGCCGTAAACCAAGTGAGCTCCTGTGGGTGGCGGCGTTAATGTCACAGAGCCCTGTCACACACAGGTCAGTCAGCACATCGCTCTGAAAACAGAGAAAAACATAAAAGAAGGGGGTTGTGACTTTTTTTCCGAATGCCGGGAAAGCGACGCAGCGTACCTGGAACGGCCGCACATCCCCTCCATCATCTCTGGCTCCTGCTGGTGGCGGCTGCTGCGCCTGGAGCAATGGGTGGGAGGTCGCCCTGCCCTTCCGCTGCCGCCGGGGGTCTCAGGGGTGACACACACCTTCCCGGGGGACTCGCTCTGATCCCCTGGGTCTGCTCTGCGCCTCCCGTTTGGCCCCCAGCGGCGCAGCCCGCCCGTTGGCGAGTCTGTAAAACCCTCGTTACAGCTGGTTGATGAAGCTCTCGCTCGCTCTCATCGCCCTTTCTCTGCGGAGACCTTTGTGGGAAGCAGCCCTGATGACCATTTTTCATGCCAATTTCATTAAAAAAAAAAAAAAAACCAAAAAAAAAATCTGAAAGGAAAACTAATTGCGCTTTGTGATACTTAGGGAAATTAAGTCTTCAAGGAAATGTAATCTTCGGCTCTTTATTTGACTGCAAATGCGTTAATTTATTTAATTGTATCATCGATCAACACAATACGTATAATTATTACCACGATATAATGGATTGGGTAAAAATTTACTGTCGTTGGCTGTGCAATCAAATACGCTCTTGTTACGAATTTCTAAACCGTGTCAATGGGGAAAAAAAAAAAGAGAAAAAAAAGACCTTCCAGGCTTAATTTCATGTCCTACTTCCTGAAAACTGAAACGGGAAGTGAGCACACCCCAAAACCAGCAGAGATGCAGCGTCCGAGGCTGGTAACATCTGCCGTGCTTGCCGCCCCCTCTGCCATTCACACCCCCAGCTCCTGTCCCCCTCCTTGGGTAGCACCTTTCAAACAAAACCCTGAGCAGCCCCCACCAAACAGCCCCCCCGGGCACTCCCTCCCCGGCCCCGCCGGCCCCCGGCTACAAATGATTATTTCATCCTACACGCGCAGGGACGTCGAAAGCCCCGAACGGGCAGGAGAAGAAAAAGTATGAAATGGAATATTTAATGAAAGGCAGCAGCTGAGCTCTCAGAGAAATCAAAAGCTGCTGATCCCGAGGATTCGATGAAGGAATTTTTATTAATCTTATTACCCTCAAGAATCGCTTTTTATGTATGTTTTTCAAACAGCATCAAATCCCCACCAACACAGCCGCCGCAGCGCAAGCGCCAGGCTCTCCGCTATTGACAGAAGCCACGTGGTATTTGCATACGGCTTTAAACGAGGCTGGCACCGTAATTAGTACTTTGATAGTTTGTTACCATCTATTATTATTTACTAGAAGCGTAAATCCAGCACCTCCAGCTGCTGTTACAGCCAGGGGACTTCGAAATGCCCAGCAGCCGCTGTAAGCCTGATTTTGGCACATATATCTATATACCTGGCATAAATATGTAAGGAAAGCAGGGGGACAGTTGGTAACCTTTAAAGGAAGCTATAGGTGTTCGCACAGAAACAAGCCCTCCAGCAGGATTTTGTTCATTTCAATATTTTTAAGCTCGGTTTTGCCTGAGAAACATCAGTTTGCGTTCACCTGATGGGCAAGCCCGAGAATCAAGCCGGCCTTGGAGCAGTAACCGCTCACCTGGGGAGAAGGACAGCCCGTCCCAGCTGTGCCCAACAGCTGGACACCGGGACCCACAGCTGGC
The DNA here is from genome assembly GCA_013399435.1 of Arenaria interpres. Lineage (NCBI taxonomy): Eukaryota > Metazoa > Chordata > Aves > Charadriiformes > Scolopacidae > Arenaria > Arenaria interpres. The sequence continues at coordinate 68,573 of VXAK01026325.1, forward strand.
CATCCTTCCCAGCACTGGGGCGCTGGACACATCCCACGTTCCTGCAAACCCAGGCTCTGCACGTCCTCACCTGTGCCACCCCCCTGCAGGTGACAAACGACCTGCAGAAGTGGCACAGCGTGAACCCAGCCTCGGGGAAAAAAAAAAAGCCAAACTGTGTAGACACACATTTATTTTTTTACCCAAAGACCACAAGAACAGCATTATTATTTTTTTTTAAAGCGACAGATTTCAACAAAAAAACTCTAAGGATGAGAAAACGGAAACATTCCTCGATGACGGTGTAACACACTGAAAAAAAAACCCTTCTTAAAATTTAAGTTTTGTAATTTACAAATCCTCAGGCCAAGTGCGTTTGCACCTGCCCATGTTCTGCACCAGCTGAAGTTGTCTGGTCGGGGAGTTAAACATCAAATCCAAGGAAATAAATGCTCCCGGGAGGCAGGAGACTGGACTGGTTCAGAGCAGGGGCAGAGGTTATTCTTCTCCTCTTCTGAAATATCCTGGTTGTGCATTCTCTCTATCACACTACTTTTTAATTCACGGGACAAAAGTGTTGAAAAAAATTTTTTTAAAAGCCAAAAAAACTGAAATGTCTTCCTTTTCCTCCACCAGATACTATAAAATTTATGTACATGAAATATATTACAGTTCAAACGCACCGAGTAGAAAACAATCGCGCTACAGGTGGCTAAAACTCCCACCAACATCTACTCTCTCATCTTGGTCGCGTGTTCTCTACTTCAAAGGCGTGAAAATGTACTCCCGTCCCTCCCACCGCCCTCGGTCCAAGCCCAGCACACGGAATAAAGCCCTCCCGTACCCTTAAGACAGCAACCCACTACTGGAGTGAGATTCTTCTACTGCAGCCCATCTGCCTCGTCCCCATCACCGGGAACACGGGATTTTGACTGAACTCACCCAAGGAGTCGGATCAACTGAAAAGGACATTCTTTTTCTACACTCTGTAGGAGAAACTTTGTTATAAACACGGCTTTGGGCTCGCTTTGTTTCCAGTAAGAAGTAGCCCGGCAATCATATGATGGAGTTCGGCTCCTTCAAACATTCCCAGAGGGAGGAAGCTGCAATGAATTGTGTACAATATAAACAGGTGTGATGAACCATCAAACCATACTTAGTTCTTTTTTAAAAAAAGCACACCCATCCCTGTTGGGGGGAGACCAGCTGCAATATTCCATTTTCAGGAAGCAGCTCCGTGCAAAGAGCCCCCCGAGCTCTTTGGAGGAACTGGCTAGACCCTGAAGGATCTCCTGGATCTCTGGAGACCAGGCAGAGCTTCAGGAGGCGTGAAACACTCAACGGGCTCGGTCCCACCTTGAAAGGTCCTGCCAGAAACGGGACTGTGGTTCCGCAGCATTTACCGGGTCGCCCTTACAACATGGAGAAGCCACGTCCACTTTGGGGGATTTAATCTTGAAGCAGATCTTCCGATGGTTTACATTTATTTAATTCTAAATGTGAAGATCTAAAGACTTAAGTTACAGCTTATCCAATTTAAAAAAATAAAAAAGTTATACTTCACTGAGAATTCCTACGTTTAGCTCAAGAACTCAACGGCAGGGCTTGAAAACAGTTTTCCAAAGAGACCAGTTTATTTTGGCGGGTCCGTATTAATTCCGTATTTTTCCTTGAGAAGCTTAAGCTGTTCCTCTTTCTTCTTTGTGTCCATCTTCTGGAATGCCTGTAATTAGGAAAATGAGGTGAGATTTTTTCTTTTTTCCTTCTCACATCTTCTGTGACACGTTAGTTCCCAGTAACTCCAACCAACATCACTATGAGCTACATCAACCTCACGCATTGAGCGATGCTCAATTCTGGACCTCGGAGAACGCCACCGCACCCCGACACCCTCAGCAACAGCCAGAACATTAAGACCGAGAGAGTTTTTACCTGTAAACAGGACCCCACACCCTGTTGGGGCTGTGGAGCTCTAAGGCCCCTGCTCCTACTCTCCAAGGTACGCTCACCAGAAACAGGTTTTTCCACACCCTTGGTCCAAAGGTACTTTTTTTTTTTGCACACAAATCACCAAGTACAGAGGGAATCCGGAGAATTTATCCCATCTATTCCCTCTACCCGTTTGGATTTGTCTCTTTAAACTGTCTTTTCAAACCCAATTTTTTCTGGTTCTAGCTGTGTTGACAGGTAACTCAAACACCCCCAAGCGTACGTACCCTGTTTGCGTTATAGTACAAAACGACAAGGTATCTGTTGCACACGTTGAATCCCGACAGGTGATCGCAGGCGTTTTTGGCATCAAAGATGTCTTCATAGACCACGTAGGCTGTTCCTCTAGTTTCAGGAGTGTTTCCTCTGCAGGTGAGATCAGTTTTCATGTTAAACAAAATAAACAAGAAATACTTCTTAGTCTTTAGCAGTGACTGAGATTAGATTAACTACCATAACCCTACTAAATAATAATTTAGTGGGGTTTTTTCTAGATATTAAAATACATCCCTGCTTTCCACACCAATCTCCACTTACATTTCAGAGTCAGAGACAACAGGAAAACGTGACAGAGGCACGTGCTGCGTTATGCTCCTTAAGGGAAATTCGCCTCTCCACAACAACCATCAGAAGCTGTTGCTGTCGGGGGCTGTCACATCTCTGGAAAACCTTAAAGTTTTTTATTGCAGCAATTAGCTTGTTTTATTTAATATTACAAGACCAGGCTGTCAGTTAATGGCTGTCTGGATCAGATGTCTCCCTGGGATGGAAGACGGCCCTGGGCACATCACAAAGCCCATCTGAGAGAGTCAGAACAGCCCCACCGGGGCAAGACTATGTCAGAGGCAGGGCCATCGCCTGTCGGACCATCAATTCAGCTGCCTTCGCCTGAGGGCCAGGAGACACGTCTGGGCACATAACGCTAACGAGCCTGGAGAGGCTGCAGAGGGTACGAATCCAAAAGACCTCAACTAAAATATAGCTATAGTGAACTTCATCATCAGAAGATGTGTCTCTACGGTGCTTGCCTCTAAGAAGAGAGCTACTGAGGACAAATGATATCCCACATATCCACACCGGGACGCGTACAGAAATGCAAAGGAGAATGGGATAAAAACTGCACAAAGCACAGGAGTCATGACAGAAGCGGTTCCATGTTCTGCCTCGTCTCAGGACGACGTTAGGATTTCTGTGCAAAGCAACATGGATCAGTGATGCCGAGCGATGGGCGGGGAGGCTGCCGGCAGCTCCCTGTTGAACACACACACACCAGCATGTCCCTCTGACGGAAAGCTCCCCTGCTATGTCTTAATTCTTTACATACCGCTGCCATGCTGTTCCAACCTACACGTTTTCAGACACTTTAAATATCAGTTCTCCTTTAGCGAAGAATCCCACCCATTTAGCCAAGCAGTAAGTTTATGCTGTCCCTTCAGTCGCCCTTCCCTGTACGAGGCAAATCTCACTGGCTCCACCTTCCAACACAGCATCAGCAGTACGTCCCCCCATCTTTCTTTATGTATAGAATGGCCTTCAATAAACAAAGCTCCTTTAAAAATGGTTGCTCAGTGTATAGAATAATCACTACAGCTCTGGAACGAACATGTCTATTTGGGGTAGTAAAGTTCAGTCTGTTTAACGGTTTACGTATTTACATCCTGCATAATCAAAACAATTAAATATATTATGGATTAACTACCAACCCCAGTCTAAGAGCATGGGGAAACGAAGCTCGATATAAGCGACAAGGACACATTCTACTCTAATCTGATCAGCAACCTAGCTGAGAACTCAGAGATGCTGCAAGTTATTTTACCAACATCCGGATAAAAGCTGGACAAAAAAAACCCCATATCAAATATAAACTACATCTCCTTTCTATTCATAAATCTATTGAAATATAACACAACGCTTTCTTTTGAAGTATTAAACACCAAGCTTTGTTTCCTCTCTCTCCTCCTCCTAAATATTTTTCAGCAGGGGGAAAAAAAAAAAAAAGAGAATCCTTTTGTGTGAGCATCAACACTCCAACCAGCCTTACTACAGTTCTCAAAAGCTCTTCCCGAATTCCAGCTTCAGCCAACTCCTTCTGCCAGAGACTTTGCAGAACATCATACTAACCTGATAAAAATATGGTTTAATCCACAGCATCCAGACAATATTCAGGGTAAGAAGGTACGTCAGAGCTCGGGGCTTCAGTATTTGAAATAACTAAAGAAGCTCAGGCTTGCTGTACACATGTACAGACAATACTGCCATGTTTTAAAACAAAGTTACAGTCAGATCACCATTCTCCATGGACTGCGCAGCCCAGGGACAAGCTGTATCTGACACGCAGGGAGTTGTTTCTGATATTTGTTTCTGGTTGAGAGGTCCAGCAGCAATAGTTACATCTCTATTTTCCCATTCGTTAAGTATCCAACACTCATTAAAACATGAAAACTGGCTGTATTCTACCTTTGCCTTTCTTATTTTTACCTTTAGTTAAGGTAAAAGGTTAGCTTTATTTAAGATTTACTTAAGAGAGTAATTCTCTCACATTTTTACCAGCTTACCCAAGCTGACATCAAATTTAAGCTTTTTCACCCTACCTACCAGCAATATTATTTTCTAACAAATTCACACCTAAGAGAATCATCATCACATCCCTCTCTGGCACACGAGAATACTGCTAAAGTGCATTTAACTTTGTCAGCTGTGAAATCCAGTTGCTCCCTACCACAATAGAGACACTGAGCTATAACACATATACTAATGCACATAAAATCCTGATTTTCCAAAGAAAAATCAAATACTTACTAAAAAGTAAAATACTTACACTCTGATCTGTCGAATAGGCCCGTACTTCCCAAAAATATCATACATTTCCTCCGCTGTGATTTTATAGGGCAGGTTCCTAATATACAGGATCCGATTGACTTCTGGTGGCAGCCGAATCTGATGCAGAAACAACAGAGTGTGTCGGACTTAGAGTGCTCACTTCAAACCTTAAAAGCAGCAACCTACGTGCTAAATCTTGGGGCTAACATCACTGAGAACGTACGTGTGCTTCTGCGATACGTTTTAAACCCTCCACAGCTAGAAACTTAACGTGTTTTTGTCAACCAAGAGGCCTGCCTGGAAGCGGATGGGGTCCCTTGGCCGGGGACGCGGAAGGAGCCCAGGCCGGGCAGGAAGGCTTGCTCTCAGCCCCGGGGTGGGGGCTCATCGCCCCAGGGGGCCGAAGAGGGCCAGGGAAGGGGCAGGGAATAACACTCACATTGGCTCGCTTCGCCGCTTGCATCGCCATGGCGCCGGCCGGAGGAAGGGGGCTGCCGCCTGGCAGAGAAACACTAACAGGAACAAGGCCTTCCCCGCCGCGCCGCTCGCCTCAGCGGAGGACCCGGATGCTATCCCAGCCTGCACCGCGCCGGAAGCCGCCCCCCTCCAGACGCTGTGCCCTGTGAGGTTGGGGGGGGAAGGCACGTGACCAGCGGGACTGCCCCGCCCATCGCCCGCCTCGGCACCGCCCATCGCTCCGGCCCCGGCCCCG
>VXAK01026328.1:2389-35832 GCA_013399435.1 Arenaria interpres
TGACAGGTTTCCTCAACCTATTTACTTTTTTTTTTTTTTTTAAAGACGTATTTCCCAATCGGCCGCACAATAAATTATTTGCCATGTCATTAATTATGCATTATTGACTTAATACATGGTAATTTATGTTGACAATGGCAATATTTCTGTGTGCTGGATGCCGACTAGTCACCAAGAGAGATATTAGGGTGAACAAAACGCTTCGCAGCCACTAAAGACATCAGCAGTTTAGATGGTAACTTTGAGGAGACATAGAAATGGCAAAAATGCCTAAATCATTCTGCTAAAGTTTCTCTTCCCCAAAGCACTTCAGGACCTATTTCCTTCTAGGAACAACAGGGTTGGGCACTACCTGATCATCTGGGATTAAAAGGGTGGGACGGAGGAAGTAAGTGACAGTCATATGGGAAACTCCATTTTTCGCTATCAATAGTTAATCTACTGTGTCACATTTCTTACAGAACTAAATGAAATGCAGTGAGCACCGTGTAAAATTGGAGCTAGGGAGCAAAATGATTTTGTAGAGCAAATAACCATCTCACACTGCCTGTTTTATGCCCTATTGAACAACCAGCAGTTTATGAAAACAAAGTTTCATAAATATCCTAGCGGGTTCCTTGGTGGAGATCTCCTTCCCGTGCAGGACAAATGGGGTGGATGTAGAGGGGCCTGGAGGAGAGCGATCCAAGGGCCGAGGAGCAAGTCCCCAGCGAGGCCTGAGGCTGGATCTGGTCTGGAGAGCAGCAAAAAGCGTGGGGCAGGGAGCAAGGAGGCTCCTCCTGGAGCAGCATCAGTGCTTTGCTCTGATGGGCACAGCTGGAGCAGCCCAGGGAGCCATCCTGGTTTGAGCAACACAGGACTCACTTCTCTTCTAATGCCTGGGAAGACTGCACATTTAGAAGGCTCTAGTGTCTGAATTTGGGAAAATATTTACTTTACAGCCAGCTCTGGGGTGCAGGTTTCAAGGTCTCGGTCTTTCCGAGCTCCCCAGGTGTGAGGATGAGGAGGAGCGAGACCTGGGCACTTGACCCAAGCTGCCAACTAAGGGGTTATTTCATACCATGAATGGCACATCCAATATCAAGTAGAAAGTTTGCTGTGAAGTTCTCTCTCCCTTGATGGCTGGGCTCCAGAGAGCTCCTTGTCCCAGTGCTGGAGCCCCGAGCCCTTCCCTTCCTCCTGAAGCTGCGGCACTCGCCGGGTCCCACATTGTACAGCCTGCTCTGATGGGATGGGCTGGGGACAGTCCTTGTGGATTTTATATCAGTGTTGGGATCGATATTGGTTCTTTAATATTATTAATGTCAATTATTCAGTCTTATGCTATTAAATCTATTTATATTTCAGCCCCGGTGTTTCCTTGTTTTTCCCTGATTCCCCTTGCCGGGTGAGGAGAGGAGCAGTCACCGGGTGAGAGAATAGTTGTCTGAATGACGATAAATAGTGGTGGGTTTCTCAAACCATAGCAGGAGCGTACGGACACCTGGCACTGGAGATGCTGAGCATCAGGTTCCGCTGAAGCCCTGCTGCTGCCAGTCCAGGTCCTGGAACCTCTGGCGGAAGAAATGGAGGAAAACTGCTGGGATCACTCCCAATGACTGTGAAAAGTAGGATTTTTATTTTTTTCTTTCAGTAAGACTGTGGGGAAAACAAAAACACCCCTGCAAAGCACAGACAGGCTTACTAAGGCTTCTCGGCACAAGTGGGGCTCATCCAGGACGAGAAAACACCATACACTGTTAAAATCCAAACAGAAACAGCCTGGCCACTAAGCCACCTGGCATTTCTGGTAACACACGGCTGTTTGCATTATTAAGAGTTATTTTCAGATACAAGTCTCAGGCCTTCACCCAGAGCTTTGAACGCTGACCCATCTCTTCACACCTGCCTTTGTGCAAGCTGGCGTATCACCCACAGCGCGTTACCTGGGGCTGGGAGGACTTGACAGAGACAGGAAAATGCATTGCTTTCATCTCAAATAGAAACCTGTCACCTCCGTGACTCAACCTCACCTACAGTGTAGGAGTAAGTCTGACTTTACTTAGAAAATCAGGATTTCTGCCAGCTGCTATCACAATTAGAAATTCTATTTTTAACACCTCAAGAAGAGCTGATTTATTTTTTGAAGTTAAATCATGGTGAATGTAAATTAACTTCTATTAAATGAGGGGGGAACAAACACCTAATACAGCAATCAAATATTTTCCTCTGTTGCTCTCTCTCATCCCTCTCCTCTGAAAACAATCAACAGCACCAGCACAACACACAGACACACACCAGCTTTGGTTATGGGATGCTCCAAGATACACAAAACAGCTTTTTGTGTGGATTTCCCACAGATAAGCAGAGTTTAAGAAAAACACACAATCGCCGTGAACCGTGTTGGAACCATGTTGGCCAAGTGAGAAATCCGGCCTGAAGAATTACTGACCCCTTCTGAAAGCCGTTGCACTGAAGGAAACGCACAATCTGAGCATCACCGGGTCTGAGGAGAAGCGCTAACTCCCAAATTATCAAAGCCCTGAAAGCAACCCAATAAAATGTAGGTTCTCTGAAGCTTCCTTGCAAGAAGCCTCCATCAGCTGCAGCCCCCATGGGAAGCGGCAGATGGCCAGCACCAAAAGTAGTGGTTTTGCCATCACGTGCTAACGCTGACTGTATATTTGACCTCTCTGGACAACACACCAGCACCTCAGCCCTCTCCTCTGTAGGACGCGAGGCTGAGATTGAGCACACCATCATTTTCAAGCCTCCTTTTGTCTCTCTGCTGGAGCTACACCACAAAACCCGGCCCTTATCCCTCTCCCCTCCGCACGACTGGGCTCCATCAGCAGGGGCTCTGCCTTGCCCGCCAGACGTAGTCTGCTGGTACGCCTGGTGTGAGAGAGGGCGAGTGAAGGAGAAGGTTGCTGTCAGCAGCTGACTTTCCTGGGTTGACCCTTTGATAGCTTTTTTTTATGTTTAAATGATGTGATAAAAATCAGCAATGAATTATGCAGCATCACTCGATAGGCCTAGCCCCAACAGTTCTCGAGAACCCCATTTTAAAGTTAAATTGGAGTTTGATCCTTTATCTCAAAGCTTTAATAAACTAAGCAAGCCATGTGCTGTACTCTCCTTCCCACCGAATCACCCTCCAAGCAGGCGGGGGTGCCCTGTCCCTCCCCATCCCGGGGAGCTCTTGCTCCAATGACCCTGCACAAGAAAACCGTCTGAAAAACAAAGGTCTGGCCCTTCCCTGTGCCGCGAGCAGGTACGGCCAGTGTTTTCCAGCCTCGCAGCCCACCAGCTCACCGTCCTCGACAGCGCGGAGGGGGAAATGCCCATCGCCAGCACTATCATAGAATCATAGAATTGTCTGGGTTGGAAGGAACCTGTCAGATCATCTAGTCCAACCATCAACCTAACTCTGATAAAAACCATGTCTCTAAGCACTATGTCAACCCGGCTGTTAAATACCTCCAGGGGTGGTGCCTCAACCACTGCCCTGGGCAGCCCATTCCAAGGCTTCATAACCCTTTCTGTGTCAAAATTGTTCCCAATATCCAATCTGANTGGAGAGAGCGAGAAGGTCTCCCCTCAGCCTCCTTTTCTCCAGGCTGAACACCCCCAGCTCCCTCAGCCGCTCCTCACAAGACTTGTGCTCCAGACCCCTCACCAGCTCCCTTGCCCTTCTCTGGACACGCTCCAGCCCCTCAATGTCTTTTTTGTGGTGAGGGCCCCAAAACTGGACACAGCCCTCAAGTGGGGCCTCACCAGTGCCCAGCCCAGGGGGACCATCACCTCCCGAGTCCTACTCGCCACGCTGTTCCTGATACAGGCCAGGATGCTGTTGGCCTTCTTGGCCACCTGGGCACACTGCTGGCTCATGTTCAGCCGACAGTCGACCAACACCCCCAGCTCCTTTTCTGCCAGGCAGCTCCAGCCACTCTGCCCCAGCCTGTAGCGCTGCAGGGGGTTGGTGTGACCCAATGGCAGGACCCGGCTTGGCCTTGTTGAACCTCATCCCGTTGGTCTCAGCCCATCCATCCAGCCTGTCCAGATCCCTCTACAAAGCCTTTCTGCCCTCCAGCAGGTCAACGCTCCCACCCACTTTGGTGTCCTCTGCAAACTGTCTGAGGGTGCACTGGCCCCTCAGTAACAGCCATCTCTGTGCTATGGCCCAGCTCCCCTACAAGCCATCACGCTGAGAAGTGCAACCATTTTTCCTTGGCCGGTGCTTGGTTTCACCGACTTTGCCAAGACATCTTTGTAGGATCTGTAAGTCATCAAGTCTTATGTCCGATTTTTCCCTCAGCTTAGCAGAGTTTAACCCAGAAAGCACCCCTGGTCCTACCCCAACACTGCGCTTCTGCTCTGGGAGGGTGAGGGCTGCCCAGCTGATCCCAGGGTGACCGGCCACCCTCTCCTACGTGGACTCATCAGCAGGAAAAACGGCTGCAGCCATTAACGGGACAAGTATTCTGATGGATGAACTATCACAGCACTGCTTGCTCTAACATTTCATACTGCAGCCAGCTCCTCTCTTGCCAAGTGATGGAAGACCAAATCAGCAAAAGTGAGGGTTTTTTTGTTTGTCCATCTGTTTTCCCCACTCTGGGCAGCAATTTTAAAGATTCCAGCCATGAATACTTTAGTGGGGAGACTCAAAGGACACCTTTCTGAAACGCTAACCACAGCTCAGGTTTCCAGACCTCCGGGGCTTGCCCTGTGAGCACTTTTTGGAGCTGCTGCTGAACACCCAGCGGTTCAGGGCGGATGGTCGGACCAGTAGGCAGAGTGAGCAATACCCAATGCAACAGTAATGCTGCCTTCTGCCTGTATGCAGACACATCCTACGACAGAAAGAGAGGCCCGAGAGACATCACACACACACACAGATAAGACAGTCTCATGCCCAAAAAGCCAGTCTTGCTGAAGTCGAGCCTCATTACAGCTTCTGCTCTCTCAGAGCGGGGCAAGGCACACAGTGAGCCGGTGTCCCATCGCGCACCCTGCTCTACTCCCTTTAAAAGAACTCAGAAAGTTTGGGGACAATGTGCATGGTGGGGTGCAACAGCGAGACGAGGTGCAGGGGGTTCATCGCAAGGTCATTGTCATCCCAGCACCCAGCAGCGCAGCACTGGAGCTACCAAACTCAAGTATCATCTTCTGAAAGCTGAGCAGATCACTGCTACAGGGGGATCTTAATACTTAAAGGGTGGGTGTCAGGAGGACGGGGCCAGTCTTCTTTCTGTGGTGCCCAGGGACAGGACAAGAGGGAACAGGCACAAACTTGAATATAAGCAGTTCCACCTAAACATGAGGAGGAACTTCTTCACTTTGAGGGTGGCAGAGCCCTGGAAGCGGCTGCCCAGGGAGGTGGTGGAGCCTCCTTCTCTGGAGACATTCAGAACCCACCTGGACACGTTCCTGTGCAACCTGCTCTGGGTGACCCTGCTCTGGCAGAGGGTTGGACTGGGTGATCTCCAGAGGCCCCTTCCAACCCCATAGCGTTCTGTGATTCTACAGGACTGTCCTTCCATTCAGAAGTCTGGGGAAAAAGGACACTGCCCCTCTGCGGAGCTACAGCCTTAATGGAGCCGCTACGGGGGGGAAGAACAGCAACACCTACCTCCAGCAACAGCTTTTATAGAGCGCGAAAAGGCTGTGTGCTGCGAGCTGCCTCAGCCCGCCCCACTCCAGCTCCCGACTTCCCATCCCTTGCCTGTGACGTCACCCAAACGGACAATTCAATTAATTAAATCAAAATGCATTAAGCAATCCAGCAGGAAGGCAGGGCTGCCTATTTCGGTTCTTCTAAAGTACCAATTATTACAGCAGGGGGAAAGAAAACAGCCGTCATCATAGCCCCAGTGACATTACAGATAAAATCCAGGGGAAAAATAAGCGCGAGCAACAACAGAACACGATGTGCAATGGTGGCCCAGCACGAATCGGGGACAAGAACAGCTGCTGCAGAGGAAAAGGGGCAGGGACATGAGTCTGCCCGCTCCCTGCCGTCGCTGCAGGGCAGTCCTGGATGAGCAGCAGCGAGAGGCACGCTATACCCACCCACCCTGCCGACAGCCAAGTCACAAAGCCCCCAGATGTGCCAGTTTCTCCTTAATTTGAAGCCAACAAATTGCGGTTTGGTGTGACTGGGCACCCAACCCGGCCCGGGGAAGGGATCGGTCTCCTCATTAAGAAAATCTGTTGTATGCCAATGGCATTTTTAGGGAGGAGGATCCCCCTGGAAATGCCGGGGCATGAGAGCGCCTGCATCCCAGTTGCAGTACCCGAGCATCACCACCACCACGCCTCCCGTCCTGGCCTGGTGACAGACATGAAAATAAAACACATCCTCCTCGACTGATGCTGTACATAGGAGGAAATTCACCGTCCCCACAGGAAACAGCCTTCAAGTTAAAGCCAATGCCTCGTACAAGCTATTTGTCCCTGTCCCTAAGGCAGCCCTTGGTCCCTCCGCAGGCACGGGGACAGGCCGGCAGCCCTGCGTGCACAGCCAGCCCGGAGCCAGTTAAACCCAACCGAAGCCTGGAAGACTGTTTCCAAAGGATAAAGCCTCTTCCTGAGCATGGTAGTGCAACTCCTTTGAGCTCCCACCACATAAAAGTGGACCTGCTCCCAAGCTGATTTTCTCCCAACAAATAAAACAAAATAAACAATAAAACGTGCTCCCAGAAGGATGTTTGGTTGGAATCCTGTCCCTAGCTTTGTGCGACTGGCCCACATGCTACACCTTGGTCCCTGCCCCATCCCTGCCTGCCCCAACGCAAAAGGGCGAAGTGAGGGCCACCTCGATTCCATGGGCCAACCCACAGTTCGAGCTGGTCATCAAAGACAGGTTGCATCATCCAGATCCAAGTAAGGCCTGATTCTGCAATGATGTTCAGCTGTAGCCATCCTCAGCCGAGAGTGGGAGAAGCACCAGGGGACAGCAGAAGAGATGTCCCATGGAGGGCATCTTCCAGCAGGACCCTTTCTGCAGGAGCCCTCCGAAGCCAACGCAATGCTCTCCTACTGAACCTCCCAAGTTTCAGCAGGGCCACGGTAAGGCAGAAGGCTCTTCTCTTTTCCTTAAACTCAGATCTTCCCTGCCATGCCCAGAGATCCATGTGCAGCACCTGCTGTTAGAGCATTTATCTTCTAGCACAAGGTGTGTCCTACGCATACCCCCAGGAGCCACAGGCGAGAGGTGCGGGCATGGCTTGGAATAGCTTGCTGGTATTTTGCTTTTGCAAATAAAGCCAGAGGAGGGATTGCAGGTGCGGGATGCCAAGCAGATAGCTGAAAGGACTGATTTGGATCGACAGCTATGGGTTCCTGCAGCCACAGGAGAGAGGTTAAGACGGAAAAGCGTTCCCATCAAATATTAGATTATCATAGCCACCTACACTGGTCCTCCCTCATCTTTTCACAAGAATAGTAATACACAGTCTCTCCATTATTTCCCTATTTCCCATCGTGCACAGAGCAAACACCACCACCTCCATCAAAAAGTTCTTGCAACAGATTGCAAGCCTGATTCCTCTCCTGCATCCTGCCGATTTCTGAAGGAACTTGCAGAGCCATTATCAGTTCGGGCTCCCATCAATGAGCCTTTCATGTGCTAAAGCCTCCTATTGACGCTCGCTTATTTATAGCAACTGCACTGCACCATTCATTTAAACACATCAGCATTTGTGAATAAAAGATAAAGTGGACTTTGAAGCATCAGCTTCGGAACACACCAGCCAGAAACAGGAGACAAAGCTCTCTAAAGGTGGAGCTGTGATGGGTTATTGTCCCTCAGCTCCCTGCAACCTCACCTGTACCTGCAGAGATGCATCTCCGCTCCCCAAGTCTCCCTCTTTCCAGCCAGCCGGAACAGCACCCAAAGGCTGCAAGGACTCCAGGATTTCTCGGCTTCAGCCAACTCACCTTTAAATGACAACTATTCTTAATTATTTCTTTTGATTTGGTACGTTCCAGGTACAAAACACCTGCCACAGATCTTTGCCATCATGTTCAGTGTTGGCTGTCAACATTTCCATCATCATCATCATCATAATTCTGTTTAATCATCACCTCTCACTGAGGCTTACTAGCAGAAAAAGAACAGAACTATTCACAACCCTACTGCAAAGAAGAAAACAGCTGAAGGGAGAGAAGGAAAAGGGTTTGTTTCCCCTCCAGCTGCAACGAACAGAACTAAGTCACAGGAGTGCAAAGGGAAGCCAAAAAGCATTGAGAAATTCTAGGGACAACATGAAAGATTTAGTGACCATGGTCTGAAGTGCCTGCGCTTTTCACTTCAGATCACGCGTTGGTAATGTCAATTTTTAATTAAGCAAAAACCAACAATGGAACTCCAAGCCTGGCTCTCTGAACAGCAGAAGGGCATGATTGATGCCAAAGGAACTGGGATGCATCCCAGGTGAGAGCATCCAAGAGCGTGGCCTTCTCGAAAGCCCTCCGCAAACACAAGAGCCCACTCGGGACTGAAACAGCCCAATTCAGGGCCCGTCTCATGCCAGCCTAAGGCAGCTGAACCAGGGTTAATTTGGATTTAAGTGAGTGTAAAGGAGAAGAAAATCAAGCCTCCAGGAATCGGCGTTGGCATTCACATGACACAACTCACAATATTTTATACTCTTACAGTTTCAGCTTTTGGCATCTGGGTTTTGAGTTATAAAACATCGGGGTCTTTGTCATTCCAGAAATGAATAATAAGAAAACAACCAAAAATTGAACGTGATCCAAACACATCCAAAAAGCTCAAGATTAAAAAAAAAAAGAAGTTGCTGCTCCTTCAGTCTTGTGCTTTTAAATGTTTCTGTCAAACGTATTTCATGGGGAGAAGCTGCCGTGTGCAAGCTCAGGTCATGGTTGCTGCTACGTGGAGCACCACACACACATTATTAGTCATGCAAATCATGATGCAACTTGAGCTTAAATCCTCACAGCACTCAAATCTCCTTGAGAATAGCCCAAGAGCTCAATTAAGTAAGAGGTTGAATTTCAACTCAGCCGAGTCCGCAAACGGGCACCTCCAACATGCTCCTGAAGTCCCAGTGCTGGGTAGATCTTACCTCGTGGGACGCAGTGGGAACACTCCCACACAGCTCTCCAGGCGGCAGCAAACACTCCAGTGTCCAGATGTGCGCGAGCAGGTATTTTACCACCCATTCTTATGGCGTATACCTTATGTTAGTGATACTTTCAGGACAACTTTTGGATCACAACCAAAGGGAAACACACTCTACAGCGAAGAAACTTGAGGTTTTGTGGTTTTGTTTTTGTTTTTTGTTTAAATTTTATCTTGTTATTTTGCTTTTGAAAAAATTCAGAAGCACAAGCAGGGGAAAAAACAGAGGTAACTTGTGTGTGAACCACGGGAGATGTCTGTCATCTCCGGGTACACAGAACCCAGCCTTCCATGCTGCCTGGCTGTATCGCCGAATCTAGGCGAGCATCACTGATGTGACATATGAGGAACAGTTGATTAGGATAAATCTTTGCACATAAATCAGCATAATGGCAATGTTTATAACTACTGCTTTTGATCAGTCTGGTTTACTCCGTACCATGAGCTCAGCACCGCCAGCTGCCTGCCTTAATTATGTCAAGAGCCCACGCGGGCCAGGCAAGCACTTCCCCCACCTCTCCTAACCCCTTTAAAACCATCATAGTCTTTTCTTTGCCATAGCAAGATGCCAGACCCATTGTCAAAAATAACAAAATCCTGCATTTAGTCAGTCAATTATAAGGAGGAAAACATATTTATTATTTTTTTTCCTGCAGCCCCACAACATGTGATAAAACGCTCCGCTTTCGAAAGAAGACTTCATCGGAAGCAGCGCGTTACCTAGAGCATCTTTTTCAGCACAGAGACTGCAGGTAAACACTGCCTTTCTGTGGGGAAGGCTTTCTACAAGGGCAGAGTAGGTTGGAGATAACTTGCATTTCTCTGCACCGAGCCGAGCAGCATGCCGGCAGCCAGCACGAAGGGCAGCAACAGGATGCAGCAGCTCTGATGGTCTCACCTGGGCTAGAAAAAAAAATACACATCACCCTTTTAACCATTTTCTGAACCCTCTCTTCCCACAAGTGGATTAACAGCCTGCGGGAAACGAGCTAGTTTGCTCAACAGTAAATGCACAATTTTGTGCTAATGCCCAATACTGGGTCGGCAGGAGGACCCCGCTCCTGTGGCCAGGCACAGCAGGCAGCTGCTGCTGAAATCAATATTGCTTATCAATGAAGGGGAAAACATATCCAAGCCTTTGAAGACTTCTTAGCTCATTGTAATGAAGCTTCCTGCTCTAATCTAGCCTGTGCACACAACAAAAACCAGCCGGGCTTCTGTTTGCAACTCCTGCATTTTAAATAATTCACAAAGAAATCAAGAGAGCTTATCAGGGAGCCCCGGGAGCCGCAGTGGACGCGGTGTCACTGCAGAGCCGCTCCCTGGGACGCCGGTTGCTCCTGGTTCTGCAGGACAACCCCATCCCTCCTTCCAGAGAGAATTCCAGAGCGATCATCCCAGGAACAGCCCAGGGTAAAGGATCACTCAGGTACCTGGAGGACACCAGAACCCCTGCTCCGGATGTCCTCTGTGGACTTCTCACACCCCATGGAGAAACACAGAGATTTTAGGCAGCAGACCAGTGAAAAAGCAGTGCTGGAAAAAAAATCAAGGCCTTCATGAGCCAAAGCTGATGCAGAAGCAGACCCTGGTGCACCACATCAGGCCTTGCAGGGTTTTGCATCCCCCTGGGAGCACAAAGCCTGTGGAAACCTCCTTGGTGGAGGGGGCTGCGGACCCTGACCCTGAGGGGTCTGCTGCAGGACCTCTGTGCCAAGCAGGGTGCAGCCGCCCCTAGCACCGGTCACCCCCCGGGCACCCCCCGACCGGGGGTGACCTACAAGCCATGGCTGATGCAGCAGAGTCCTGCTCACTGCCAGCAGCCCTGCTCCATCCTCAGCCCAGCCCAGGCAAGCAGGGGTGCCCAAGGAGAAGACACGCCTTGGAATGACAGAAAGCACACAACGTTGGTGGATGGGTCCACATGCGGGTCCACGTGCGGGAATGGGAAGGAAGACCAGGAAACCCCCCCGGGGAGACACAGCCTGACACCACAGTGAGAATGCATCTTCAGCGCAATGTTTTCCCTTGTTCTCTTACGCTCCAGCATTTCCACTCAACCATGTCCAGCCAAGCTGTTGCTACTGGCCACAGCGCTGCTGCCCCTGGAGCTGAATTAGTGCTTCTTCTACAGCCAGCTCTGCTCTTGCCTTAAGGGCTGCCAGAGAGGGGGGTGGAAGGAGGCTCCTTCCAGCAGCCACCCTCCCGGCATGGACGTGCAATACTTGTATAATTCACTTTGAAGTTCCCAGCCTCCGGGCGTGAAGCAGCAACCACCATAGAGTTGATCTTGCTCTGAAATCTCCCAGTCAACAGACAGCGTTTCTCAGCACTAGCATCTTCCCTGGTAGGTCTGTAAACATCAGAACTGCTTTACCCTCCTCAAGAAATGGCTTTTTTGGAGGTGAGGAGGCAGCAACCCTTCCCCTGGCTCAGACACCTGCACAGCCAGTGGTCCAGCATCCCTCTGAGGCTGCTGGAAGAGGGAGGATGCCTGGCACGTCTCTGCTGAGGCTTCATCTCTGGCACCTTTTTGTTTTGCTTTCCCAGGACATGCACTTACTGCCAGCAGCTATTTTTCTCCTTCCATTTTTACTTTTAAAAACAGGAAAACGTCAGCTTGCTTTCCTGAAAAAAATCAGGAAGTCCAAGAAGCAACATTGTCTAAAGGATCTGTTTTTCAAATGATGAAGAGCTGGGGGAAATCATTCACACCAGAGGAGTTCATCCAGCTTGGGAGCAACTCTCTGGTTCCTTTTTCCCCAGAAACCTCCCTGAGTGACTATGTTCACCAGCCACATGGCAGCAGCCCAGCAAAAAATACAGCTATCTCTGCAGGGGCTCGTCAACCCACAACCTCTGCCCTGGGCCCCCAGTGCTCCCAGTCCTCAGCCCACCCGGAGAGTTCGAGTGTGTCCAACAGACATCACTGCTCAGCACTGGGCTACAGCCCAGAACCTCTGAATCACAGAATCACAGAATGGTTTGGGTTGAAAGGGACCTTAAAGCCCATCCAGCCTCACTCCCTGCCCTGGGCAGGGACACCTCCCACCAGACCAGGTTGCTCCAAGCCCCCTCCAACCCGGCCTTGAACCCCTCCAGGGATGGGGCAGCCACAGCTTCTCTGGGCAACCTGGGCCAGGCTCTCACCATCCTCACAGCGAAGAAGTTCTTCCCCAGATCTCATCTCAGTCTCCCCTTTTTCAGTGTGAAACCCTTCCCCCTTCTCCTATTCCTCCCCTCCCTGATCCAGAGTCCCTCCCCATCTCTCCTGGAGCCCCTTGAGGGACTGGAAGGGGCTCTAAGGTCTCCCCAGAGCCTTCCCTTCTCCAGGCTGAACCCCCCCAACTCTCTCAGTCTGTCCTCCCAGCAGAGGGGCTCCAGCCCTCCCAGCATCTCCGTGGCCTTCTCTGGATCCACTGCAACAGGTCCATGTCCTTCTGTTGTTGGGGTCTCCCCAGAGCGGAGCAGAGGGGCAGAATCCCCCCCTTGCCCTGCTGGCCACGCTGCTGGGGATACAGCCCAGGGTGCAGGGGCTTTATGGGCTGCCAGCGCCATGTTGTTGAGCTTCTCATCCATCATCACCCCCAACTCCTTCTCAGGGCTGCTCTCCAGCCATCCCCTGTCCAGCCTGAAAGACCAGAAACAACTTGTTTCTCTCCAAATTTCTGTGTAGCTGCCTCCAGCTTATAGACGGCACCACGTCCCTCGTGTCCCTCACGCATTTCTGGGACCCCGGGGGATGAGGAGTGGAGGGTGCGATGAGCTGCTGGAGCAGACGTGAGTGGCTGGGTGGGACAGGCCAGTGTCCCACGCACGAGGCATGAGCCAGCCCACTGCAGAGCCTTGGACGGAGGGGCGAGCAAACCCCCAGGGAAAGCCGCTCACGCTCTGCAGCCCATTTGCGTAAATGTAGTACGTTTTCCCCTCCCCTGAGAGCCACAGCCCTTCCCGGCCCCAGCCTTTTAATCTGATGCTCGCATTTAAGCGTTCTGCTAATTAAACAATCCATTGCAGAGCTGCTGCTGCGATGTCCCCACCCCGCCTCGCGCCCCCTTCGCCGGAGCAGGGCAGCGCTATGGAGCGATACCAGCAGCTGCCGGCACTAATAGCTTTGGGAATAAGATGGCATCAGCCCCAGAGAGCACCAAACCCCCACGGCTCGGGGATTATGTTACACTTCAACTTGTCATCCATCAAAACTCAGCAACCGATCTCACCCAGTGGAGGAAAAATCGATAGCTTTCTCTTTCAGCACCAGGGGATGTATTTTGTCTCCTCTCCCAGGGTCTTAATCAAGGGACACGATCCCAGATAACGTATCAGTGATGGTTTCACAGCAGCTAAGGACATCTGGCACATCACAGTGGGTTTTAGCCATGGGCCATTTCTCCAGGTCAAAATTCATACCTGCTAAGAGGCTGACATTCAATCAAAGCCATAGATGGACCAACGCAGGTCAAGCCATGCAGGGCCGTGCCAGGAGGACGACGCCACACACTCCAGGAGCTGAGCTGGAGGCAGCACCAGAGAAAATCCAGATTTGGGCTGAATGGTGGCCCAGCAGCATCCCATCCCTCTGCTGGGGACGGTCACTTCGTTGTGCACGAACGTAGCTGTCTGCCTGCAATGTCTGTGGGACGAGGTGCAGGAGCACGACAGCACCCGGGAACGCCGGGAGAGGAGGCTGGAGACGCAGAGTACTTCTTGGCAGGAAGAAAGCACTCGTAACCTATCGCTGAACACCCTGCCGAGGCTAATTGCTACATTAGACATCTGAACAAACAACACTAATCACCACATTAAACAACTACAATTAATGCTGGGCTGACAAGCAAAGTGCCACGCTGCCTGCAACGCCTCCATCTTCGGTGCCCCGCACAGCCACCCCCGCACCAGGTCAGCCCCCGGCTCCCAACCTGTTCCCTCCAGCTCCAGACCCTCCATCCTGGGGCCATTTCCCCCAACCCTCCATGAGCAGAGCAGCACCAGTGACCCGCTCTCCTTCTTTCGGCATGTCCTCTGTGGAACGCACCTGCAAAGCGGGCAGAGATGTGTTGCCCAGTAGCACTTTGCTACCCTTTTCCAGAGCAGAGAGGGAATACGCTTGGGAAGGGAAAGGTGTTTTAGCACCGCGGTAGTTTCTGAGCTCCTGGAGGAAGCACAGTGGCAGGGGACATACAGGGACACTGTCAGTCCTGACACCGCATGCAGAGCTGGGTCCAGCTCCCAAGGGCAGGCGGTGGCCGAGGCAGCTCACCAACAGCCCCGGAACTCTGCCGGGACCCGCCGGCACGGCCGAGCCTCCCACCAGCCCGGAGACGCCAGGGACAGCGGGGCTGGTTGCACAGCCTCTGGCTTGGCAACGAAGTTCATTCCGTTTATTTACAAAAGCAGCATTTTTTGCGGCGAGGATGGGTTAAAAGCATAAATAAAACATTTTATGCCGCGCTGGATTTTTACAGAAGGAATCAATAGGGTTTTGATTTAGTAATAATGAGAAGAGAGCCCTGTTTATTACCTGTCAAAAGGGCAACAAAAAGTACCAAAGGGTCTCACTTGCCCTCGGCACTTCCAAGCAGCCCCTTGGCGCTGGCAGCGCTCCTGGCTGAGGGAGCAGCCTGTGGTACCCCCTGTGGCTGAGAGAACACCCCAAACCAGGCAAGCAGATACAGAGCTCGCTCTTACACTTCTCCCCCTTTAACTTTTCCCCGCTGGTTTGGGGTCTCTGGCCCTTTTCCCTCAGGTTTTCCAGGTGCTCAGATTGAGGGGGTTTGCACTAAACGCAGGTCCTACATCTGAAGCATTTTTGCTCCACACACAGGACCCACAGCCAAGGGAGACGGCGGGGGACAGCCCCAGCCACCCCCCTGCAGCAAGGTGCCCAAATCCCACAGCCTGGCCATGCTTCCCTCTCCCTGCCACCCTCCACAGCATCTCCAAAACCCCACATCACAGAATCACAGAATCACAGAATCTTAGTGGTTGGAAGGGACCTCTGAGATCATCGAGTCCAAGACTGCATCCGAGACTGCAGACCATGCCAGGGGCCAGGGACACAGGACAGCTAGACCACAGAGCTGCTAACTTCTGTTTTTTAATTCCCCCAAAATCCATCCTGAGTTGACCGATGCTGAACCCAGCAGAGAATCAAGGCGGCAGCTTTCCAGGAATGGATTATGAGGACCACAGGGTGCTGTGGGTGACTGAATCCTCTGCCTCTGAGCACCCATGCTCATCCTTGTGCTGCTACTGCTGGATGGAGGCAGGAAAGCTGGAGAAGTGAAAGAATCCCTCTGCTGGGGGGAGGTCTCACTGCTAATTAGACCTGAAACACAGCTCTGCCTCGCTGCGGCCCTGGCAGACGTCACCCAGCGTTGTCCAGGCGCAGGGGAGCAGGGGCTGAGGCAGGCCCCGTCTCATTAACGCAGCCGGAGTCGGAGCCCCGGCCCATCATCCTCCTCCCAGGTGGCAGCTCTTGGTTCCCACTGGATCTTTGTCACTGGAATGGGAAAAACACGGAAGCACATCCTTGTTTACTAATTTGCTCATCTGTATGTTTCCAAGTGAGGATGGCGAGGGTCACCCCAAGCCTGGAACGGCACCAAGCCCCCACCTAGGGCTGCCCCCTCTGCAGCCCAGGGAGCAGGAGCCCACGGGAGAAGAAAACAGCCCCCAGACCTCTCCACAATATCCACAGTGATTTGCAAATCAAGTCTGCTCACGTAGTCGTCATCAGGTACACGGGGCTTCCAGTTAATTAGTTTCTAATGTTATTAATTACCTGTCTTGCAAGCATTTTACATCAGATGCGCAATGTTTAATTTCATACATAAGAACCCAGAGCACTCAACTTCCAGTATTAATTGGGAGGAATGTTTTTAATGCCCGTCTCATTTTCACAGCACAATACTCGTACTTAGAAGAGAAAAGCTCTGCAACATCCCATCATCTGGCGCTTGGTTATCATCAAGAAGCACAAGACCCACATGCTGTTGCTTAATTAAGTCCCTGTCGCACAGGGGTCTATGGAGGGGTGGGTTTGGTTTTTGTTAAGAAAAAAGACCCCCCGGGTGCTGAGCTCGTTCCTGCGGTGCCCTGAGCCCCTCCGCAGAGAGCAGCCCTCGGGACTCACTGGGCAGCTTGGTTTTTTATTCCTCAGATGTCTGGGTTGGGGTTTGCTCTCGCTGCCTGCCCCCGAACAGGCTCGTCTCACAGCTTATTTTGGGAGGCTGAATATCGCACTGGGAGTGCGTTTCACAAAATGCTTATACTCCCCTTTGTCAGGGAGCTGCACGCTGCTTCCTTCATCAGTTGCTCATCGGGAGCCTGAACGCAGGCAGGGAGGAGAGATAGCATGTGGGAAAACGACACGTTTTAGCACTGTCTGTAAAACAGAAGAGCGCATCTCTCCCTGGGCGCATCTCTCCCTGGGCGCATTTGCCCATCCTTATTTGCACAGCGTGATAAGGACCACAGCCATTAATGCTCTGAGGCACCGGTGTGTGTTGGCAGCCTGGGCCCACGCTGGAGGAGCAGTGTCCCTTGCAAAGACGGTCCCGTGGACTGAAGGAGCCGTCACCGAGCCCACATGGTGAGCTGGCCCTGCAGAGCTGCCCACCCTCCACCTGGGGCCGACCAGCAGCACCCAGCGCAGTCCCAGTCCCTGTGGCGCTGCACCCGTACCCCTCCAAAGCCAAAGCACCTGGTGGTTCCCCCTCTTGGGCCAGCTGGGTGTTATCTTCGCTAACTTGCATGGAAAACCCCCACGATACTCCAGCCAAGGGCTGCTTAAAACAGCTCTACAACTGGGTGAAGTAGGAGAGAGTATTGGCACAACTCTGACAAGGAGGTGCTGTAGAAACTACGTTTCTATGGCAACACCACATTACAAAGCCATTTGGATGTTCATCAGGGTTTGCTAATTCTCTTAAGTCTGCTCAGTCCATAATTCCCATTTATTCCAAGATGATCAGTGTGATCTGCGTGACCCCCCCTGAGAACTGCACAGCAACCTCTTGCTTTGAAAGAGCTCTCCTTGCTCGTCCCACCACGGAGGAGACCTTCTCTCCAGGGACCATGGTACCTGCACGGGGAAGTACAAGATTATGCTCTGTACCTGGCTTAAGGGAGTCAAGAAAATAACAGCATTCTGCAACGCTCTGTGAAACATGGCACGCAGAGCAATTTCAGCCTTAAAATAAACTGAGAACAAAAGACTAAGATCGTTAACAACAAAAAAAAAAACAAACCAAAAAACCCAGACAGTAAAAAGGTTCAGAAGCATAAATCAAGAGAACAGAAGAAAAATGCTCACCAAACCAACACCACCACATGTAGACAATTACCAGAGGAGAGACCACAGCCATCTGCTAGAACATGGGCCCCATGAAGCAACAGGGCAAGTGCAGCACTCCTTATGCAACAAGTGTCTTTGTTTCAAGAAAAATGTGTATGCTGTCACCAAAGTACCAGCCCCTTACACCACCTCACCCCCAGAGGAACAATCTCTTGAACACTGGGTTCCTTCTGAACCCCAGAGCTCCTGGAGGAGGAGGTCCTTCCCCATCACAACTGGGAAAGGGGCTGCACACACTGGATTCACCAGAAGGGCAACTAAAAATGATGTCCCCACTCTCTGGAGTGCCCATTCCCTTCTCCAGCCCCTCTTCTCCCACATTCCTCCTTGCAAAGGGACCAAGGTCCCTGCCCAGGCATCCTGCTCAGTCCTCAGCACCTCAGGCAATGGTTGCAACCAGGTGGGCCAGGAGCAACCACAGCCCTGAAATTCCCATCTGCTTTTATAAAATAGTAAGGAAAAGAAAAATAACCTTTTCACCCCTGGCAGCACGTAGGGTTATGGTGGAACTCAAGGCTGCAGGCAGAGTGGAGGCAGGGATGCCGGCAGGTCTGACAGGACCTCTGGGCATCACCAGATCTCTGGGTTTGCCACAAAATCCATTATTCTTTGGAACAAGGAACACAGAATTACAGAATCGTCATAGTTGGAAAGGACCTCTGAGATCACCGAGTCCAACTACACACACAAAAACCCTACAATCTTGGGCACTAGAGCATGCCCTGAAGAGCCATGTCTACATGTTTCTTAAATACCTCCAGGGATGGTGACTCCACCACCTCCCTGGGCAGGCCGTTCCAGTGCCTGACCACCCTCTCAGTAAAGTAATTCCTCCCAATATCTAATCTAAACCTCCCCTGCCACAACTTATTTCCTAGGGAGAAGAGGCCAACCCCCACCTCTCTACACCCTCCTCTCAGGGAGCTGTAGAGGGCAAGGAGGTCTCCCCTCAGCCTCCTCTTCTCCAAACTAAACATGCCCAGTTCCCTCAGCCTCTCCTCGTAGGACTTGTTCTCCAGACCCCTCACCAGCTCGGTGGCTCTCCTCTGGACACGCTCCAGCAGCTCAATGTCCTTCTTGTAGTGAGGGGCCCAGAACTGGACACAGCCCTGGAGGTGAGGCCTCACCAGTGCCAAGTCCAGAGGCACCATCACTGCCCTGCTCTTGCTGTCCACGTTGTTCCTGATACAGGCCAGGATGCTGTTGGCCTTCTTGGCCACCTGGGCACACTGCTGGCTCATCTTCAGCCGACAGTCCACCAACACCCCCAGCTCCTTTTCTGCCAGGCAGCTCCAGCCACTCTGCCCCAAGCCTGTAGCGCTGCCTGGGGTTGGTGGGACCCAAGGGCAGGATCCGGCACTTGGCCTTGTTGAACCTCATACAATTGACCTTGGCCCATTGATCCAACCTGTCCAGGTCCCTCTGTAGAGCCTTCCTACCCTCCAGCAGATCAACGCTCCCACCAACACAGTTTCAGACCTTGCACATTAAGACCTTGACTTATCGTCCTCTGTTTAGGTTATGGTCTATCTGCACTTTCCTCCAAATCCCTGGGGATCTGACTCCTTTCAGCAATTCTTCAGTTTCCTGCTGGGCGAGCATGGGGACTGTCCCATTTACATCTTGAAAATGGATATAAAGCAACTGAAAGATTCAGACATCAAACTATACGCTACTCTAGAAAAAACACAACGTTACGCTGGAAACTCCACAGACGGGAACCAAGACCACTTTGGTGGTTTATTGAGGGTACACCAGACTTCACCCTCTGTGCTCGCTGGTTGCAGTAAGACACGTGGCCGTTTCACCAGCAACATCTGCGGCTCCATCTGAGCCAGTGAGCTGAGCCACGATGGGCACAGCGCTTTGGGCTACACCAGCTCTTCTCCACTTCCCCCATCCCGTGACACCCACGACAACAAATTGTGGCTGAATAGAATATCCCAGAAATGTCCCCACCGCAGTAGCAGAGGTTACTTGAAGTTAAATATAATATAACATGCACTTAAATATTCATGTGGGAAAAAAAAATATCAGTGTGGCACTTTAGGCACAAGTATTACTGAGTCTAGATGTCTGCTACCAATTTAAGGTATGAGTTTAACATCAGCTATAAAAACGACCCCTGCAAACAAGCTGTCCATTGCCAATAATCTTGCCAAAAGTGAAAAATTTACAGCATACTGTAAGTACATTTCCAAAGTTATAGGCATCACCGTGTGAAGGGAGAGCTCACGAGATACCACAGAAATGTGTCACCACAGGAACACGTTTCTGCTGGAGCAGAGAATGATGGAAAGATGTTTGCTTATTTTTAGCCTCTAGAGGTCACAGCCTCACAGTTAAATCCCTGAAGTCAGACAAGCAGTATCTATTTTTGCTCCAATGCATCATTTATAAGACACTGCAATCTTTTAAACAGCCCAATTTAAGGCCTCAATTTTGGGGACATCAAAAGAAACTCTGGTCTTTACAGCCCTCCGTAGCCCCAGGTGCAGGAGGGGCTGCAGTGACGCTTCAGCTTCTGCGGGTTGCAGGGGTCCCATCCGCAGCCCGTGGTGCTACGAGGACAGAAGTGGGCAGAACTGCCCAAGCATGAAATTGGTTTAAAATGACAAAGTGAAGATGTGTTTTTCTTCGAGATCAAACCACATCTGAGAACACCACCAGGAGTCTATTTAATTCACCTGAAATCTGATCCATACCATTGTTTTTTCATCCCTTTATTTTCCTGTTCGGAAGCCAACACCGACATAGGCAATACTATTACCTGTGAGTTTTTCCACTTGACCAAATGTCACTGGGCAGTTTGAGAGTAAGTTCCTGCAATGGAGAGGAAGAAATGCCTCCCCCCGAGTTGCTCCAGACTGCGAGAGATGAAGCACAGTGACCTGTGCTGTGCCACTCCGGAGGTGCCCCCAAAGCCGCTGTACCACGGGGCCACCCAGCAGCAGCGGAGCCGAGCAATGCTTCTGGCAACATCAACCCAACCACACTTGGCCACTTGTTGGGCCCAAACATGGCAGCTACTTGGAGCTGTTTTAACATTGCATGAAAAGGCCAAAGGCTGCAAGTCCTCCTGGGGAGTGAGGAGGAAGAGGAGGGTGCTTGGATGAGGATGGATGCTGGGCTCCACTGGCGCCAGACGCTTTACTCAGACGCTTGAGTGCCAGACCCACGGTGCCACCCCAGCCAGACTTTGCATTATCAGACTCTACACCATAAATGCATGCTCCAAGAGCTTAAAAGGGCCTTCTTCCAGAGACAAACAAGCCCTCTCTTTTCACACTGTTCCTTGTTTATAAATAGTTCAAACTCATTAATAACTTAAAAGCAGGTGATGATCAGTGTGGTTCAATTACAGCTGCAGCATTTAGTGTATTACCACTCCTTAGCACGCGTCTGCCATGTATTATTATCTTGTAACCAGATAACAGGCATCCCCACAGGGACCTAAACCTCAACTTCCAAGCAAGCAAACTGGGGTTTGTCTAAACCAGAAGTTTTAACACGAAAACACTGGTGCAGGTTCTCTTTCTGGATGTAGAAAAGATGTGTCAGAAAAGCAGAAGCCCAGACCGAAGCTGCACCAAAGCTGCCTCACAAAATGAGGTCCCTATTTTGCAAATCATGCCAGTTAAGCAGTCAAACTATTCCTCTCCCTCCCTTCTGCCTCAGTGACTGCCTACTCCCACAGAAAGCCATCGATAGAAAAGCCAGACTCCAAATCAAGTAAACTACTAAAGGACCTCTCCGAGCCCTTGTACCCATGTCCTGCTATATCCAAATTTCTCTGGGCATATGAACAAACATTAGAAACTCAGGTCATAAAAGAGCACAGCAGCGGCACTTGCTTAACTTCAACAAGGCACCTTCATTTAAAGCCACCCTTCCTGAAATCCTCTCCCCCATCCTCATTCCTAGGCAGAGCTCACTCGGGCAAGACAGCCCTAAAGAACCCAGGCAACTCCAACGCCTGGCAACAGCAGCCAAGAAAACATCCCGAAGGACTAAAAATCAGCCCCCTCTGAACAGCACATTTTATTGTTTAAATAAATGTTAAACTGTTAAAAACCCAAATCCAACAGCAAACGCACAGGCCAAGAGCTTCTGCGCCTCTTCAAAACTCACTGCTGGGAACGAGCTGTTCACTCCTCCCTCCCGCACCCGGCACCGTGCGGTCCCCATCCCGCCGGGCAGCACCCGCCGCCGGGCATCCCTCACAAACCCTGGCTCTGCCACCAGCAGTCATCGTCCCCCGGAAACCTGCATCTGGAGCATGAGGAGATATTACTTGCAATTAGCCGATAACCAGGCTCTTGCCGCACTGAGATCACAGACCTAAAGGAAAAGGAATGAAAATCACAGCCTCTGTACCCCACAGAAACCACAGAGGCAATGGAAACTGGGAGAACTATTAATACAAGAGCCCAGGTTCTGGATCCTTTAGGGCACCTGAATTTGAAGACCGGCAAAGCACAAATGGCATCCTCCTAACAACATGCCTGCGCTTCAAACTGCTCTGATAAAAGGTGTGCAAACGTAGGTACCGCAAAGCTGACAGGTTTGTCTCCAACTGCGACACATCAGATTTCCAAAATTTAGCTCAGCATTTCTAAATGCAGACAGAAGTATATTTCCTACTGAAATCAGCCGCAGTTTGGTACAGGATTTGATCAGGTGCTCGCTGTGATTGCTCCTGAAGTCAACGAACATATTCCCACCTTGAAGACGGGACCCTGCTCCTTCTGGGTGACAGAGCCTGGGGCTGGGTTTTCTGCTGCTCATTTTTATTCCAACAAGGCTGTGAGAAGGGGCTGGCGGAGGGAAATAGAAAATATTCTCTCTCCACCTGTTAGCTGAGCTGACAAAGGTAATTAAAGCAATTGGATCTCCAGTACAAAAAGAACAGAGCATACCCTGCCTTCATTGTCTTTATAACCACTGAGAGGGTTATCAAGCCTTGGAAGAGGCTGCCCAGGGCAGTGGTGGAGTCGCCATCCCTGGAGGGATTTAAAAGACAGGCAGAAGTGGCGCTGTGGGAGATGGGTTAGTGGTGTTTCTGGCAGTGTTAGGTTGATGGTTGCATCTGATGATCTTAAAGGTCCCTCCTAACCTGGATGATTCTATGGAGATGCAAACCATCTCCATCATATTAGCATGGAGATGCTAAAGAGCGCTGGTCCCTGTATCCTCCCCCAGGGAACACCCCTCTGAAAGAGAACCTTTAACAACTCTCCTTTGCATCTTATGGTCCAGGCAGTTTTTCCCCCAGCTTGCAGGCCACCCATCCAGTCCATATCTCCCCCAGTTTGGCTACAAGGATACTACAGTCCAGCTGGTATCGAGGTGGTCGCAATCACCACCAAGGGCCCAGACTACAACTGAGAGTCCTCCCAATATTAGAGCTTTATCCACCTACTCCTCTTCCACCTCTGCCTATCGCTGGCATTCTCTTCTTGGCCCAACTTCTGATCCCGACTCATCGTCTCTCGGCAAACATTTATAAAACCATGAACGCCAGCATAACCCACAGTAGAGACTAAAAATAACATATACTTACGTATTATCTAGACAAGCCATCCGCATTTATATGGTTTGAACTGGCCTAGAAATATATCCTTCTATTCCCCACTCCCCCCAAATATCTGTTTAATTAAAAAGCAGGAACGCCCATCTCAGTACCATAAAAAGAGTACTGCAAAACAGAGTACCGTGCACTTAAATCCATGTGAAGGACTGCATTCTGCTCCATCCCAGCAACGCCTGACTGAGCTGGGCTAGGGGTGGCTTCTTTGGGGGTTGTTGGTGGTGGGGGTTTTAGTGTTTTTAAGAAAAAACACATTAAATCCACTATTAATGGCCACATACAGAAATGAGCAACAACTCTGAAGGCTTACAGACCTTGATACAAATAACCTTTTAAAACCGTGAATCATCTGCCTGCTATCATTTTGAGCCCGATCACTGTTATTTTTGAACCCTCAGGTGAATCACCGTTCATACGTGTACTTAAGGTGGTGAAATCTGGAAGAACCGCATCAGGACAGGCTTTTGGGAACAACCTAACTGCAGATTCATCAAGTTGTGCCTCAAAACCAAAACATCACTCTGCTAAAAATGTCTCAATTGTATGCCTCTGTTCATTTGGAAAGATGATGCTATTGTTAGGAAAATGCACTAATTAGGATTCCTGTGCTAGTTTCAGGCTGAGTTTCTCTTCAAAATCTGCCTCTAGCAAATGCTGAATCCATTCCTTTTGTTTAACTAAAACAGGCTTATCTTTTTCGTTTTTTCTTTTGGTATATTTTACAGCTCTGATTCGAGTAAAAATTTCAGTTTAGAAACCAAAGAGCTCTTGCCAAGAATACATCCCTGTAACATTGCAATTTGATGGTTTGTTTTACTATTTTTTTCCCCACTCGGATGTTTATTTGCAAATGATTAACCATGCTATATATGCACACAACGCGAGTTAGTGGTTTTCACCTATTCTTTGTCTGCGAGGGCTTAGCTACCACGAGCCAACCTGCATATATAATGTATTTTAAACCAGTTGTATTTGCTGCATTATTGCTGCGGAGTTTTGGATGACATCCAAGCATACTAAGTTTAGCTACAAAACTGGCTCTTTTAAAATAATTTCCTTGTTAAGAAGCTGACTGCAGAGCCTCCGGCTGCTGCTTGGCACAGCAAAGCAAGAAGCGGGGTGCTGCCAGTGCCGGGAGGAGGTGGCACCCCATGGGCACCCGTGGCATTTCCCCCCATGGGTGGTACGGGGCAGCCCGGGTAGTGCACACCAGGGGACATCCCAGCAGTGTGAGCAGGGGACAAGCTGGCAGACAGCCTGCTCCTCCTCCTCTTGGCAATTCAGGTGGACACCAGGCAAGAAACCCCTCTGGGCTGGGATGCGGGGGGATCTCTCCGGAGCATCCCCAGGGCTTAGAGGGAGCAAACAGCAGGGAGAGCTGCATGAGAGCTCCAGCAGCCCCTCGCTCTCTCCAAACCCCTAAGCCAGTCCTACCCAAAGGGCGAGTGGGAACAGACCTGAGGCTTCCTTCTCTTTGGTAGGCTTCTTTGATAGACCTCCATACATTGCACCGAGAGGCTGAAGGATGCGTGTCCACACCATGTGGATACACCAGGCTTTTCCCTAAAATTTAACTGGATTCAAAGGAACCAATAGTTTATGAGACAGT
Source organism: Arenaria interpres (assembly GCA_013399435.1). Taxonomy (NCBI): domain Eukaryota; kingdom Metazoa; phylum Chordata; class Aves; order Charadriiformes; family Scolopacidae; genus Arenaria; species Arenaria interpres. The sequence continues at coordinate 27,078 of VXAK01026328.1, forward strand.
AAACAACTGCATTAATATACAGTTTCCATAATGAATTACACAACAAGTATTACCTTTATTACTGTTTCTTACTATTTCTTTTAAGGTTTGTGATTTAAATTAGTGATATTACCAAAATGCCCCTCCCTTCCACCCTTTCCCAAACATTTCCCCCTCTGCTCTGCCCTGGGAAGGACCCATCTGGAGCACTGGGACCAGTGCTGGGCTCCCCAGTTCCAGAAGAACAGGGAACTGCTGGAAGGGGTACAGCAGAGGGCTACAAAGATGATGAGGGGCCTGGAGCATCTCTCTGATGGGGAAAGGCTGAGGGACTTGGGTCTGTTTAGTCTGGAGAAGAGAAGGCTGAGGGGGGATCTGGTCAACACCTAGAAATACTTAAAGGGTGGGTGTCAGGAGGATGGGGCCAGTCTTTTTTCAGTGGTGCCCAGGGACAGGACAAGAGGAAACGGGCACAAACTTGAACGTAAAAAGTTCCATCTAAACATGAGGAGGAACTTCTTTCCTGTGAGGGTGGCAGAGCCCTGGAAGAGGCTGCCCAGGGAGGTGGTGGAGTCTCCTTCTCTGGAGACATTCAAACCCCGCCTGGACACGTTCCTGTGGGACCTGCTCTGGGTGGACCTGCTCTGGCAGGGGGTTGGACTGGGTGATCTCCAGAGGCCCGTTCCAACCCCATGGGATTCTGTGACTCTGGCAGAAATGGAAAAGCTTCCAAGACTTTTCAAAGGCTCATGCTTTGGGTCTTCTGCAAACAAAGACCACAGTAGTTTGGCACCATCCCAGTGAAGCTGTAACACCACCCCAGATGAGATGGTCTCCTGGCTTTAGAATATTACATTCAATTCTTTGCCCCCAGAAAAACCCCACTGCAGTCACATCCCTGGCCTCCGTGTAGAGGGAGGTTCCTTTCACTGACTGACTTAAAGCCAGCTTTTATGAACACATTTATAACTACATTTAAGTTTTATACAGATCATCCTCTATGAGGAAAACTGAACATTATACTAATCCCAATTAGATTTGAGAGCAAGAATAGTCTATCTATCTCTTTGTAATTATTATGAGAATGTATTCAATTTGCTACTTTCATCTAACAGCAATTACAACTGTTTACCAGTTCTAAAGCACATCCTTTAGGAAGCCATGAGTCATCTTTCGTGCTAATCGCTGTTTATTTGGTATTCTCTTCTGAAAATAAAAGGATCAGTTCACAAACCCTTAAACAGAAACGATAAGAAAGAAAAAAAAATAATAAAAATCAAATGAAGTGGTGCATCAGAAAGAGATAAAAAACCTCTAAGATCTTCCACTCGCTAAATAGTTTTACAAAGCACCCATTGTAAAAATCCATCCTTAGGACAAATGCTGACTGCAAATACGACTGTTCCAGGCAGCGCTTTGAAGCCACCTGGAAAAAATTAGCAGCAGCCTAGTTGTAATACAAAAACCTCCCTGCAAGGAGATTTAAGCTAAACTTTAGAAGAGGAAAGATTCCAGCAAAGAGAGGCAAGATAGCCATGAACAGCCCACAAATGAATGCTCCTGGGCTACAAAACAAGCCGGTCTGCTCCTGTCTGACAAAGTTTGGGGGTGACGATTGTGCTCACCCAACAGAGGAACAAACCCCCTCCTGCTTCTGATGCCCTGGGGCACAGCAGGCTGACTGGGCTCCTTGACCTCCATCCAGCATGTCTCCTGCTCTCCTCCCAGCCCCTCGGGTAGCCAATTTTTTTGACAATGCACTCAATGCCAGCAACGCACAGGGTGGCGCTTCCCCTTTGTAGGTTAAATCTACAGAAATGGCTTCAAGTTGCACCAGGGGAGGTTCAGATTGGATATTAGGAACAATTTTGACACTGAAAGGGTTATGAAGCCTGGGAACGGGCTGCCCAGGGATGTGGTTGAGGCACCATCCCTGGAGGTATTTAAAAGCCGGGCTGACATAGTGCTTAGAGACATGGGTTAGTGATGGGTATTATCAGAGTTAGGTTGATGGTTGGACTGGATGATCTTAAAAGGTCCCTTCCAACCCAGACAATTCTACGATTCTATGATTACAGAACCTGCGTAAGATAAATGCATGTTATCACCGGCGGTTAGTAAGGAGGGAAAGGGCCCCTAGAGGTTGTACCTCTCAAGGAACAACATGGTAGTCATCTCTTACCACCACTCACACATGCAAATGAGTAAATGGATGGTGGACAGACAGGCAGGGGATGGCAGCTCTTTGCACATGCAGAACAGGCCAAAGTCAAGCTCCATCTATCGGTATTGGCTAATCTAAAACTAACAGGAAGCAAATTCCAGCTTAATCCGAGCATTTGTGCTAAATTAAAATCCCTCACTAATCATCAACACCTGGTTATTTTACAGAGGACAGGAGCTGGGGAGTCTGTAAGTGATGGGAAGCTGCACATAGCAAGGCAAGCAGGGGACCTGCTGCACGCCACGCACAACAAACCGCAAACCAGTGAGGAACCTGCCAGCTCCATCCCAGCCCTGGGGCTGGAGATGGGCACCAGGTCCCACCGCAGAGCAGCCAGCACCCTCCTCTGCAAACTGCACGGCTGGTCACCCCAGCAGAAGAAAAAGGAAAGGGGAATCCATGCTGCCCTTTAGGCTTCTATACACTATTTGGAGACATGTGGTCAGTGTGGCGTGGACAGGGCACGAGTGCCTTAAATAAATAATCGTGGCTGCATCATAAGATAATGAAGGATCTCAGCACACCGCAGACATGAATAAAATCTCTGTTCCCATACCTCCCTGAGGAGCAGGGAAGACTGCTCCCATGTCTTGAGACTCTTCTCCCCGTCTTGAGAGCTGAAAACAGAGCTGATGCACGTAGCTCCAACAGGAACCGTATGTCCAGATCAGGATCTAAAGCCCCGTCATCCATAATGCTCATCCCCCTCTTGCCTTGGGCCATCTGTCCCCGGCTCCTCCCAGGTGCCTGTGAATCCAGCCCCAGGACAAGCTGGCAGTGGAGCCATCTCCATAGGCTTCACAAAACACCCATTCACACCAGCACCAACCTCCTGACAGCCACCACCCACCTCTTTTCCAAAGCACCAAAATAAACTCATTCATCGGAACACTCGACAGCATTTTCCCCACAGAGGAGGAAGACGCATGGAGGCTTCTTCTGAAAGCAGCATTATTCGGTGCTCAAGTTGCTATTTATTTGTGAGACTATGAAAACGAAAAGGAGACATCAATGTACAACAGGCCCCTTGAGTGAAGCCTGAGTTTATTCCAAACGTGCACGATGGTGGGGTGAAGCCAAGAGATGCTTCACGCAAGGATGACGTGGAAAATCCTAAGTTTTGTAGCTCCAGGACATTTTTTCCTGATTTCCAAGCAGACTCCCTCACTGGGTTGCAGCTCACAGTCCACAAGCCCTTCCCTCACCCACCCACGCTGATGAATGACCAAGGCCAGCAAGACAACGCAAACCATGGGAACAACTCCAAAAACACAGTGGCCAATGGCATTTTTCCTGGAATAAGCCAAACATCAAGCTTTCCTAAATTGCACATTCTAAAAGGGAAAAAAAAAATAATAAAAATTCCTTCAGCCACTACTAAGAATTAATGTGTGTCAGATTTACTACATATATCCAAAAAAGTCCTCTTCTTCTGTAGGAGACGTTCGCAAGGATATGACCTCTAATGCTGGGAGTTACAGCAGGGGGTGGATTTAGTGTCAAAGGACCATCTCCTGTGGAAAGAAGTAATTACAGCAGGAACCCACCTCATGGGGATTTTTATCCAAGGAAAGATTTCAAAATATAAACCAAGAGGTGCTGCTGTTAACGACAAGCGCTGTAAAATACCCAGAGATTTTGCTCTGATCATCACAGGTGTGTTCGGAATTAAGAAATAGTTTTTCAGTTCATAAACAAACCAACAGCTGAAAGCAGCCTGCAGTAAGAGTGACTCATAAAACGGTTATTAATCAAACTGGTGAAAAAAAAAAAAAAACCAAAAAAAAAGAAATCCTTATCTTCCAATCGTCAGTAAAGGGAGGTTTTGAAAGGTCACAGGGTAAAACCTGAAAGTTAAAATGAGATCTCAAAAATCACCAAGGAGAACCATTAGAAGAAATCTATGCGTTCATCCCTCTCTGAAAACATGCTTTTCACGGGCTGGCAGACATCAGAAGCCAAGGCATCAGCTTCAGTAGCTCATCTCTCCCTTCCATATATGTCAGGACAGAAATTAAATATTTGGGACATTCATAATTGAAGCTCCTTAAATCTCAAAATTAAATTAAGTTTTCTTAATAAGCTACACATTATGCACTTCTTCTAAAGGGCTTCTTTTTTTTGAAAGATTTAATAAACCCTAAATAAATAAATAAAACATTGTACATCAAGAAGTCATAAAGTTCAAATAAGATAACCTTGAATTTAGTTTCCTGCACATGGTAATGAAGCTCCAGAGTATTGGAAATTCCTGCTGCTGCGGAGAAAAATAAATTGGGCAGACATGGTGAGTGCTATCCCTTAGTACAAATGAACATAAACAAGATGCAAGAATGCAAAGCCAGCATGTGTGGCCAGCTATAATTTTCTGTGATTAGAGACTAAAATGAAATGTAAAACAAGATCCCAGAGTGTCAAATTAGCGAAAAAAGTCATGAACAACATAAAAAGCGGATTTTTGAAAGTCTTACAACTCCCTATAAAAATGATGAAAATCAAAAGCAGATTCATCTTGCTATTCAGATGAGGTTTCTGCTTAGCTTCCCCTCGCTCCCACTGTTGGATGTGGCAAGGGGAGGCTGGGTGGGGGCTGCAAGGTGAGGGCAGGACCGCAGGCAGCCCCCCCGTTCCCCCTCCCCAGCATCCAAAAGCAAGAGATGACACACAACTGAAGGTTCTTCAGGCAGGAAACATTGCAAAACGAGCACTCCTCCAAGAGCCATAATGCAAAATACTACAAAATTTAAAAGCACTTTAGGGGAGACGTTCCAGGAAAATAATTTGGGGCTAGAGAGTGTTCCTTTGTTCGGATATCCTAGAGGACAACAGTGCTCGGTCTGAGGTCCCCAGAAGCAACATCACAATCACAGGAGGTGACACAGCACCTAGCCTGCACGTCCAACTGGATGCTTTCCATTGAACACAAGCCATGTCCAAGGCCAGAAGTATCTGATGAATTCAGAAGAGCAGCCAGGCTCACCTATGGGGAATGATCAGTCCAAAAGCCTTTTAGAAACACCAGGGTCAAAATAACATCTTCAAACTCTGGTAGATGGAATACACAGACGGATGTGCACATAGAATCATAGAGTAGTTAGAGTTGGAAGGGACCTTAAAGATCATCGAGGTCCCTGGGCAGGGACACCTCCCACCAGACTAGGTTCTTCAAAGCCCCAACCAACCTGGCCTTGAACCCCTCCAGGGATGGGGCAGCCACAGCTTCTCTGGGCAACCTGGGCCAGGCTCTCGCCACCCTCACAGCAAAGAATTTCTTTCCACTATCTAATCTAAATCTCACCTCTTTCAATTTAAAACCATTACCCTTGTCCCATCACTCCATTCTCTGACCAGGAGTCCCTCCCCAGCTCTCCTGTAACCCGCTTCAGGTACTGGAAGGGGCTCTAAGGTCTCCCTGGAGCCTCCTCTTCTCCAGGCTGAACAACCCCAACTCTCTCAGCCTGTCTTCATAGGAGAGGTGCTCCAGCCCTTGGATCATTTTCGTCACCCTCCTCTGGACCTGTTCCAACAGGTCCATATCCTTCCTGTGTTGCAGACTGCAAAGCTGGACACAATACTCCAGGTGTCCTGCTCCAAAGACTAAGCAGGCTCTATCCTGGAAACAATCACAGGATTTGTCTTTCCCAGGAGGCTGTGAGCAACTGCTTGCTCTAATGAACATTTTGACCTCCTCAATTTCTAGCCAAAACCTCTTTATGGCCAGCTCATCCCCACAGTGTTACGCTGCCAGTGAGCATTCAGCTTCAGGTTTGGAGCCTCACTAGCAGATGAAGGTGCATCTGCTTCCCTGCAGATAAACAACTCTACTGAGGAGGCTCCAGACAGCACACTAATCCTTCTAAAGTCTGTTGCAATTTAAGGTCATTAAACAAGTTTAAATTTAACAAACTCCATGTGGAAAGCTGGTGTAGGGGGTGCCTATGGACTGTCCCATCTATCAGCACATCTGTCCATTAGGCTGCTCCCCAACACGGTTCTTCATTATCCCAAGGTTTGGAGAAAGGAGTCATCAAGCTCTGAGTCAGAGTCAAGGAGAGGTGGTATGAAGAGGTGCTCTCTCTCTCCTTCTTCCTTTCCACCCCACACACCCCTTTGGTAGGGGAAGTGGTAGGGTACCAAAGCAGCAGGACTTCATGCCACTGATTTCTGACACTTCAGCAAAGTATTTGCCTGTGACTCCTTGGCAAAGAGTCTAAGTGGAAACTGTGAGTACAGCGGTGAAAATTCACTGTTTGTCACAGTAAAGGTCAAACAAAGCAACGGAGGCCACTTGTTTCATTTAACTTAGAAAGAGGCAGCATTAGGCTAAAGCCGTCCCTGGGCAGCAGATACTGAGTGGGTGGTGCCAGGTGGTGGGTCCCACGGCAGAGGAGCGGTGTCCCACTGCCTTGGTTCAGATGAGTAGGTAATGGCTCAAGACTCAAGAGCTCAAAGGGAAGCAGCACAGAGCACACGACTTCATCAGCAAGGGTCATTAGGAAGCAAGAGACAGCACAATACCAGGGGCCAAATCCAGTTTTCTACAGAAACGTTACTCAACCAAAGGACTTGGATACAGAATTCCAGAATGGTTTGGGTTGGAAGGGACCTTAAAGACCATCCAGTTCCACCCCCTGCCCTGGGCAGGGACACCTCCCACCACACCAGGTTGCTCCAAGCCCCGTCCAACCTGGCCTTGAACCCCTCCAGGGATGGGGCAGCCACAGCTTCTCTGGGCAACACTTTTGCCTTATTTTGAAAAGAGGATCCCAGGCCAGCAGTCTGTGCACCTCCCCTATATTCATGGCTGTCCCCACAACTGCTCGTCCTCCCATGCCAATTCTCTATTGACAGCATAGAGCTCCAAATGCTTCAGCACATATAACTAGCTATAGCCAGCCCTGGTGGCACCACAGCTACATTCTTAGTCCATACCTCTTCACACACCAAGGATGGACTAATTACATGTGAAGCAGCTCCTTATTTACACAGCTTGAACTTGCATCAGAGTGGAGATTTCAGAGCGTGTAGAGCTGAAAAAGTGTCCGAGGCCTCAAAGGAAAGACCCCGTCTCTCTTCACCCCTTTCACCTTTTCTTCTGGCTGCCAAGGGTCCTTATAGCTAACTTTTGTTGGTTTATCACCTCCAGAGGGCAAGAGCATGAAGTATAGACATGAGTCTAGAACTGAGATCACCCAGGGAGCATAGCCTCTCATTAAAGGCAGAAGGAACCTCCAGCAGAAAACGGGAGAAGACAGGGCTGAAGGATCTTGTGAAGCCATTTGACTTGCTGACCTGTTGATGCTTAAGCCCAGGGCGATGCTTAGCCTTTCCCACCTGAGCGTACCTCTCAATTGCTAACGATTTCAGTAGTAGCTAACGGGCTCTCCTTGATCCTTAACTGTTCATCCAGCAGCACTATCAGTAATTTCTTGTAAGACATTCAGGTCCAGTGCACTTGAAGGGGAATGAAAGCGGGAGGTTATGGAAGTCTGGCACTGTCATCGACCTGGTTCAAACCACAGCAAGTCTCTGAACTTATTTTACTGCTACCACAAGACTTTAATATGAGCTTTTCCAGGAGAGAACTACTGGAACTCCATACATAAAGCACTGTGCAAGGGGCCTGCACCATGCTCTTGAACCTGGAAGCAGCATCCGTGATGAGTTCTTTTTGGGATGGATGCCCCGGGAACAGACCAAGCTTTGAAGAGACCCCACCATGATAGCAGAGCATCGCTGAAACACCACAAAGGCACACCTTGTTATCTCCAGGTTTGCCCAGGAGGTTGTACATCACTGGAGGCACAGCTTGGCTCTCTTGAAGAGGGATTCAGGGAAGAGCACAGCTGGTTTCAGCAGCAAGAGAAGAAATTCTTTGCTGTGAAGGTGGTGAGAGCCTGGCCCAGGTTGCCCAGAGAAGCTGTGGCTGCCCCATCCCTGGAGGGGTTCAAGGCCAGGTTGGAGGGGACTCGGAGCAACCTGGTCTGGTGGGAGGTGTCCTTGCCCGGAGCAGGGGGTGGGACTGGATGATCTTTAAGGTCCCTTCCAACTCTAACCACTATGTGATTCAACAGTGTAAAGCCTCCTTAAAACACAAGGACTGTGACTCTTGCTTAGGCCAAAGATCTCTCCAGCCCAGCATCCTAAGGTGAATTTGTCCAGTCTTTGAGCTCACATAAGCTTTGAGTACCCACAGCGATGACGAGTCATTAGGAACCACCTCCCACAGGTTGTTTGAAGTCAATGCCTGCTGGCCCTTGTCATCCTGTGGTTGGTCTCTCCAAGCCGTACGTGGTTTTGCAGGTTTTGATCATGCCCTCGGCCCCCATCATCAGTTTTCCAGCCAGCATGAGCCTTCTTTTGTGTGCATGTCTAAAGCTCAGCCCTGCTGCTGGCGGTACAGCCGTCACAGCCCTTCACCATGGGGTCTCACCCATGCAGAGAGGGACCTCCGCGGTCCTGGGAGGGATGGAACATTCAGGTGTCAAAAGAAGAAGTTGTGTTAACTGAAAGAGGCTTAAGCTGACAATGGTTAGATGCAAAAAAAAAAAA
>VXAK01026328.1:35855-48745 GCA_013399435.1 Arenaria interpres
AAAAAAAAAAAAAAATTAAACTATGAGGAAACCTATTAAACTTTTCTTGTTTTAGCTGCTTACCTGAGGCCCAGAGACACGGCTGGGCGAGATGCTCAGCAGCACTCTGGGAGGGGTGGGAGCAGCAGAGTTGTAACCTGGCCCTCAGGCTGTTTACTACCAAAAAAAAGAAGTTTCTATCTCCACGGACAAGAAATGCACAGACTGCTTCACACACAGAGAATCATAGAACTGTCTGAGTTGGAAAGAACCTGTCAGATCAACTAGTCCAACCATCAACCTAACTNCCAGGCTGAACACCCCCAGCTCCCTCAGCCGCTCCTCACAAGACTTGTGCTCCAGACCCCTCACCAGCTCCGTTGCCCTTCTCTGGACACGCTCCAGCCCCTCCATGTCTTTTTTGTGGTGAGGGGCCCAAAACTGGACACAGCCCTCGAGGTGGGGCCTCACCAGTGCCCAGCCCAGGGGGACCATCACCTCCCGAGTCCTACTCCCCATGCTGTTCCTGACCCAGGCCAGGATGCTGTTGGTCTTCTTGGCCACCTGGGCACACTGCTGGCTCATGTTCAGCTGGCTGTCTACCAGTGCTCCAACATCAAATTGGCATCCTCACCATAACAAGGCTGGTGGGACAGACTAGCATCCTCCTGCTTTGGAGGCTGGACGGGGCAGAGGCACCAGCAAGTCTCGCTTTCCTATAGCATTTGCTGGGGTATCTCTCAGCCCGACCTGCAGCCACCACGAACATCCTCGGGGGAGAAGGCAACTGGTGTCAAGGGCTTTTACATGGAAGAGATAACACCAGGCAGCAAAATCACTCTCCAGAAAAGTTGCTTGCAGTCCAGTGCTTTCATCAGAAATCAGAAAGCTTTTTTTTCTCTCAGAGAGAAGGCAGCGAGTAAATACAGAGTGGTGGGAATAAAAGTTTTAAATAGGATTCTCCACTAATGATTTAGTCTTGATCATTTCCATTTTTCCACCTCTGCAGGACAACGGTCCCACAGCTGAGGGGAGCATCGCATGATGATGCTCACACAGCACCTGGAAGGGTATAAGGTCAGGTCCCAGCTGAGCTCTTGGTACATTATTTTTTATAAAGACAAACTTAATTTGGAACTATAAATATCCCCAATTTACAATTTTGTTTAAAAAAAAAATAAAACAAAACTTTAAAAACTTTCACCAGATAGTATTTTATTCTTTTTCCTAGCAATTTGGAATTCTCCATAGTGGTTATTCTTTCTTTTTTCCTTACAACAGAAAGTTTTCCTCAGCCCCAAGGAAATCCCTCCACTTAGAATGGCAAGAATAAAGGAAAATGCTTCATAGGCAAAAAAGCAGAGCGCTACAGAAGCATTTTTATATTCTCTTAATCAAGAAGAATTTAAGCATTAGCAAGCTACAAATGTTAGAGAACTAATTTCACACACTTTTCTTTCCTCCAAATTAGGCTCTGTTAATCTTTAAACTAGAAAAAAAAATAAATAGCATTTTGCATTTTAAATTACTTCCACTCCTGTGCTGGGAAGCCTCAACGAGCTACACTGAAATTCTCCAGCGAGCCGGACTGCAGAAACATCTTTTAACACACACACACAGAATCCACACTTTGCGGTGAGCCTGACGATACCCTCCTCCTCCTTTCAAACCCAAGTTACATTTCTAGTAATTTGGCGAGGCTTTTTAAATGACATTTTAAGCGTGAAAATCCAGCAGCTTATTCCCGGCAGAAGGGCAATGAGGGAAAAGACGTGCGGGCACCAACTTTCCCAATTAATTGGGGTCCGGTGGCACACAGAGCCACGCAGGGTGCGAGGAGAGCCGGCTGTGCCACCAATTAGCGGTTCCCCTCGTTCCCCGGGTGCAGAGAAATGCCGCCGCGCTTCTCCGCGGGTAAGGGCGGCAGCGGGCACCTTGCGGCGCCGTCGGGCAGGGCACGCCGGACTGACGGCTCGCTTCATTAAACACACCGCCCCGCCAGCAGCCGCAAGGATTTCATGGGGTGTTTTGACAGGCAAAGGAGAGAGGAGCCCAGAATATTGTGATTGTGCTATTTCTGATTTTACTTTCACTGCAACTTATATAAAACATGCCCTAGCGGCACTAGTAGGTTTTTAACATCATATATAAAGAAACTCTACATGGAAGAGCTCCACTCACAGAAAATAGGTTTAAACTCGGGTATAATCCCATCCGGAGCTCCCTAGAAGAGAACAGGCAGCAGCATCCTCTTCTGCAATGAGTATTTCAGGATCTACTGTCCTCTTACAGGGAAAGGTCCTCAAGGGTGGCCAGAACACAAGATTTTAGAGCATTTAAGGAGCGGAAATACTTTCTTGCTGGCGGATCCCACCTCTTGAGCCAAACAGGTGTGGAACTTATTCTATATGAAAGCCTTGCACATTGAGCAGAATGCCCATTGCTCTACAAGGAAACACCCTAAAATCACCCCATTAGCACAGCAGAGACCCCACGCACATCACCCTAGAATAATTCTCATTCATATGGTATTTTCCTCAACTTTAAAGATGCACCCTTGCCATGGACACCTTTAATGGCAGCACTGTACATTGCCAGTGAAAATCAGTGTTGACATCTCCACTTTAAGTTTAAAGGAAAATGCAATTTACAACTAACGTCCTTCCAGATGAAAGAAATCTAGTTATCTTTTATGAAAGCAATTATTTAAGCTATCAGAAATAAAACAAAGCAGCAACATCTCAAGTGACAGGTCCCAAAACTGATGAAACAGAAAGCAGATAATACCCTTCTTTTTTTTTTTTCCACCAGCCTGTGTTAAACAGGAGTGAGAAGAAGGGGAGGGAGAAAAGCCCCCACCTATTCCAGCATAAATTATATTGACACGTTCCATACCATCTGCATTAGGAGTCCAACACTTTAACCCACAGACAATTTGTGCCAGGAGAGAGCCCTTCCCACTTCCCCAGCGCTCAGAAAAGCACGTTAATCTCAGGACCCCAACAAAATGCTGCCGTGTCCCCTACCTGGTAGCTTAGCAACTGCTTTTATTCCTTAGGGCCTGTCTAAGAGGGGCAAGGGGGATAAAACAGCACAGAGGAAGCAAACGTTGTGTTTGGTTTCTTTCCGAGCGGCCGAAGACCAGCAGTGGTTACGGCCAGGAAGGATGAGGAGTGCACAGAGAGTCTCGGGAAGCGGCGGGTGGCAACCCCGACCCAGCCACCCCGCTGCCTCCCCGTCCTCGAAGGCATGGAGGAGTCTCACCACGTCTAGAGCACAGCCAAAGTAGAGCAAATGCATTATTTATTAGGAGAAGCTTGGGGGAACTAAAAGAAAAAAAAAAAAGAAAAAAAAAAAAAGATGCTTGGAGACTCCTTCTTCCCTGCAGCTCTCCAATTCTTTGGCCACATCAAAATTCTTCCTGCTTAATCTCCGCTGCCTGCTTGAGAGGGAAAAGAAAAAAACCTGACTAACAAAAGGCAGAGCTTGCCCAGGCCCAGCAGGGCTCTGCCTCCTCGGCACGGAGGGCCAGCAGGGCTCGCTGCCAGCACGGCAGCCCGCAACCGCCCCGTCTCCCTGCCAAAGATATACATGTTATTACCAGAATACTTCACCTGAACAGCCTTAATAAAATACGAGGGGATATTAACTAAGCTGTAAAAATCTATAAAAATTCTGCTTTACAAGAGATATTTACCTATGAATCAGCAGTTGGGTAAATTCATTATTCAGTAGGCTTGTTATTTACAGTGTCTTACAGCTTTGTAAATTATTTATATGTGCTTGTCTCTGTCTGTGCATGATTTTCCCTTTAGAGAGGAGAAATGTTTATTATCTCCCACACAGGGAGGCTGTTTCAGTCAGAGGTAGGGTATTAAAGCATCCGATGCTCAGCTCTGGCTTTCTTCTCATCTATGCCCCGTTACGCTGCTGTGTATGGCTGCAAGCACACCGGGAGGGGGATCCCAGGGAAACCCACCCCAGCCTCTGGGAGCCTTCAACTCAAAAAATCCAGCGGTTTTTTTGCCCCATGTAGGCGATCACCCCTTTAGACAGCAGCCACCGCGGGGCCACCGCGTGCCGGACTCCAGGAGGAAAAGGAAGTTTAAATTTTGTTTCACGTGGAAGTGTGAAACCCAACCATCAAGCCAGATTCCTAAGGGGGAACTTTTTAGCTGCTAAGAGTAGATCGGGTTTTAAGATCTGCTGCCTGATCGGCAAGCGCATGTATTTTGTGTAGCAGATGCCAAGAAAAGCAGCGGAGGGGTCTGGTCTCCATCTCTTCAAGCAGAGAGCTGGACCACAGCTCCAGAAAAGCCATCCAACACCCACCTCCGCAGCATTGCCGATGCCTGAACCATGGAAGAGTCAAAAGCTCTCTTAGAACTAGATGAACTTGAGCGTCCCTTCCAACTCTAACCGTTCTGGGATTCTAAATAATGTCAGCAGCAGCTCAGGGGATTTTTATAAGCATCCTAAAAATCGGCTGGCCACCCAGCTCGCCCTGATCCCACCTGCAGGGAAGGCTTCACACTCCTCCCGTAGCTGTAACAAGTAAGATTTGGCACCACCTCCCTGGAAAAGTGACTCCGGTGACCCGTCTGAACCCACCTCTCCTTAGTAAATCAGCAGAAAATAAAGTTTAAACACGTTTTGTTAAGGCACCTAGCACGCTTAAGACTTCTCATCGACAACAATAAATAAAAAAAAAAAAGTAGTCATCCACATTTCTGTATTAATTAAATCCCAACCTCCGCGCAAATGCATCTTGGTGCCCGGCCAAGATAAGCTGTTTGTAGTAAACACGAGCGGCGGCATTCGCCGTTCCCAACACAAAAATACGTGCAGATGGACGTGTGCTAAACCGCATCATTAGCTCGCAGTGTGCCTGCCTGTGCAGCGAGTGTGACAACAAACCCAGAGCAGGAGCGCTAACAACCGTAAACAGCACGTTTTCAGACTTCTATCCACTGATGAAAGTGATTTACTTTAGAGACACACAAAAAAAAAAAAAAAAAAAAAAAATCAATCTAACTTGGGAAGTTTGAGAAGACCGATTCTCTTGCTGATCTGAGTAGTGATGAGAGACCTCAAAAAATGGAGTAAGGAAAAAAAAGGACTTGGGTGAGCTTCAGTGCAAATAAAAGGTACCACAAAGGTACCATCGAGGCATCCCGGGAAGAGCAGCCCAAGGGACCGCCAGGGCAGAGCAGAGACACAAAGGGCCAGATGGTCACTGCGACCCCACGGGGCACCTCTAATGGTGGTGGCAATCAAAGACCGAATTTGCTCCACCAAACGGCAGGAGGAGCAGGAGCTGAGAGCTGGAGGAGCCCTTTGCCAGGCGGGGAAAGGCTGGGAGCAGCTTGCCCAGCGCTGGCACGTGCCAACACTGCTTTGGGAGGTCTCGCACCACCACCGTCTGCAAAGTGCCCACCTCAGGGTGGAAAAGTGAGTCGTAAAAGGAAATGACTGAAGCCGTGTCTAACTTGATTAAATATTAAGAACGTTTCTACGTAAAGTCAACATTAAATCATTCTCATCGCATTACCAATTCTTTAAATACTATTGGCAATGTCAGGCTTAAGTTACGACCATCCACACCAACAAGGAACTATAGTACTTTTATTCCCACTAAAACTCCAAAGTTTCTGACCTCTAAGAAGTCGGTCACACAGCTATTCTTTCTTTTTCACAACCTACTGATCGTGAAATGTTAATGAAACTGCTTATAGATATAATGAAAAAATAATTTTCTCCCTTGTGCATGAAGGTAATGCGTTTCCCTCCTGTATCAGAAACCACAGAGCCCAGAGACGGCCAATTCTGTGCTCTCACAAACAGAGTTCCCATCTTTGGCTTGTTGTCTTGTCATCTTTTCTTTAGCAAATGCTCAAAATGCAGCCTGCTTAGTTGTTACACATTTTGATGATGCTACGGTTTGTCCCTTCATCACGGGCTTTCCAAGATAACAAAGATTCTTATTAACAGAAGCTTGTTTTTCCTTCAGCTGGCTGGAAAGTGATTTTATTAGAAACATTTTCAGTGCCTCAAAGCCTGCACTTACACCGGGGCAACAAATTTTTCAGCGGGGCTCCTGCATGAAAGCAGTGCAGCTGCAATACCAGAATTTGAAACAATAATTTGTGTTGGGAATCTGCAGAGCTTTTTTTTTTTTTTTTTCTAAATACAAGAAGTAGTATTCTCAAATGATGTCATAAATACATTTTCTTACTCTCCCACTATCAGCTGAAGATCCCAAATACTTCTGTTCATTAACTGTTATCCGGAAATGGGATTTTAGCTTTGGTTTTAAAGAGAAAACCTTTTGATAAAAGGTTTGGTGATGAAGTTCTACAGCATTCAAGCCCCTGAACTGGACTAAGACAAGAAGGTGACTTCTGGACGTCGAAGCCTAGCAGATCCACCCTTTGTGATGGTACCTTGCTCGTCCCAGGCTCTCTCAAACAGCTCCATTCTCTCAGACTTGAAAAACTAACTGGAATTAGATAAAGCAAGGTATTTACTTGGGTTTTCTTCCTTATGAAAAAAACCAATGAGATCTACTAACCCTCAGATTTTCAGCAGCATGTTAAGAACAGGCAATCAGTCCAAATTTTTCACATTCTGAACTTCCTCATTAGAAGAATAATCCTAATGCAAAGGGCATTTCAGTAGTTCTCGTGTGCATCAGATACGCTTCAGATAATTATATTTCAGTAGAGCTTTGCAAATGCTATTTTTGTGCACAGTAATTGAATTCCAGTTGCTTTACAAAGAGAGTTTGAGACAAAAATCACAAGCGAAACAACAGTAATTAATATATCAAGAATGCTACAAATCCTAACACACACATATAAATCTATACAGCTTATTAAATATGTATGCACAGACACTGGATTTCTTTCCTGCCTAAGAAAGGAACACCAAATCTGATGCAACACAGCCATTCTTCCCCCGTATATTTTATGGCTACCAGCCCATGAGAATCACTTTAATAAATATAAATGCAAAAAAACCCCCCAAGA
Source organism: Arenaria interpres (assembly GCA_013399435.1). Lineage (NCBI taxonomy): Eukaryota > Metazoa > Chordata > Aves > Charadriiformes > Scolopacidae > Arenaria > Arenaria interpres. The sequence goes on from VXAK01026328.1 coordinate 42,863, forward strand.
TTTAAGTCAGTTATTTAAATGAAGGCTGTTGCTTGCTAATCTAACTCGTGGCTAAGCTCAGCAGTTTAAATCAATCAAGCCTAACATTTTTAAGAGGCCGGACGCAAGCCTGCCCATCGTTAGCCCATCACCCCTGGGCTTTCCTCGCCTTCTTGGTTTTACGCAAAAGGAGTGAAACCCTGACCCTGGAGAAATCAGTGGGATTTTTGCCATCTTTTTTTTTTTAATGCCTGTTGGTCCAGGAGTGCCTGGGAAGCCAGTGACCCAGCCTCAGGCTGTGCACAGCTCCCAGCCAGCTCTTGGCAGCCAGTCCCTCAGCCCTGGCATCAGGGAGGGCAATTCAGTCCCCGGGGCAGGGGGACGGCGTAGCTGAAGGTGTCTGGGCCAGCCAGAGCCGGGCCAAAACCCGGGGCGAGCAAAAGGTGCCCACAGCTCCCCGCAGATGTGCTTAAAGGATTTCTCCAAAGGCAAGAACCACGGATCTCATGCCACCACCAGCAGGCAGAACGGAGCATCCCTAAGACATCACTGCCTGCTCAAAACCCATAAACTCTAAAGCCTGGAGCCCGGCACGGCAGCAGAGGGCTTTCTGTGCCAACTGCTTTGCCCCTTGGTAACAGCAGGGAAACAAATAGCGCTTTTCTCTCTGCCTTCCCCCTCTGCCCCAGCCGTAACACCCCTCCTCTCCTTGCAGCTCCCTTCCTGGGACCCATCCGGGCACTGGGGCTCCGGGTGGGCTTTGGTTTCTCACGGCGAACAGGAATCATTCAGCTGTCCTCAGAGAAAACCTGGTTTCCCAGCTGTGTGTATCGACCGGGTGTATCTGCAGTGCAGAAGACTCCGTAAGCAAACGGAGAACGATGCCAACACTTCTGCCTACAATCTGGCCCCTATTAATTTAAAATTATTTGAAAACTCCAATGAAATACTGAATTAAAATGTAATTGCAGGGGCTGGGAAAGGTTGTGGCACTAAAGCTCTTATGAAGCTGCTTCATCTACATGACATTTTGGCAGCATTTACTGCCAGCTCTGCAGTTTAAGTGTGGAAGCTGACAGCCAAAGGGAGAAAGATCCCAAAGCTGCATATTCTGGGAGCATCACCCCCAGCTGCAGGATAACCACGCAGCGCACCACCACGCGCAGCCAGGACACTGGCTTAAGACTCCCCTGCTGTACGACACTTCATATAAAGGAAGCGGTGTTCCAACGACAGCAAAAAACCACTGTAAAACCAGAAAAACTGCTCTTGGTTGGTTTCAGCATCCCGGCTAAGACTCGGCGTGTGCAATGTTCTTGTTTCACCCCTGTAGGCACATCCTGGCAAGCGTTTTCCTGGGAGGTGCAGTGTGCCACAGCCGCTTTCTCTCTTTCAGCTCGGTTATTTTTATCCCTCATGGACTCCCCAGCCTGGTTTGCCACAGCGAGGGAAGCGGCGGAGCAGAGGCAGCTTCAGCTGATGGAGAGAAATGCTCCTAAAGCCACGGTCTGAAACGGCGTGGGCAGACGCTGAGTTAGATCCATGTTCTCCCACTCCTGTTTCATATTCATCATCATCCAGCAGCAGCCACCAACGCGCTCTCCTGGAGCTCAGCCACACATGGTCCTCCTGCTTCCCCCCCAGCACGTGGCGTTTGCCTTGGCTGTGCCCAAACCCCTCTGCGCCCACAAGGGAGGCCGGCTGCAGGAATGACACCCCACCACGGCCACACATCCCACCATGGCCACATCCTTCTTCCAACCACGCTCAGCACGGCCATACCTCTCTGGTGGGTACCAAGGGGGGTGCTCTGCTGCATCAGGTCACATCCTGCACGCGCTGCAGCAATAGTTAGTGAAAGGATAGCAAATATATCAGATACACAGCCCCGGTTGGGGAACGCAGAGCATTTCTGACCTCCCCAGCATCCATCTGGCTGTTTCACATCAGCGCAGACAATAGCTTGTGCAGAAGCGAGAGAGCTTTCTCACACCCACCCTCAGCCACACGTATAAATAGAGACTGGGCTGCCCAACAGACATGGAATCTTACAGCAGCTCCAAGTAACTCAGCATCCTCCCACCACACCACCAGCCTCTCCCTTGGACACCCATATAAAGATGCCTTTGCAGGCCCATCTTGAAAAAAATATAAATTAAAAAAATAAACCATCCCACGAGTCCAGCAGAACAGAGACAAGTTGCAAGTCAGCAGATCCCACATGAGCCTCACATTTCAACCAGGTTGCTCTGCCCACAGCTACCTCCCCGCATCTCTGCTGCTCAACTGGGATGCGAGGAACCAGCTGGGCTCCTACACCACTTAGCCACATCCCTAAATAAATCCTCATTATCGAGCAGCACCTCGCTGGAAGGTAGCGGGATGCCGCTGTGACAGTCCCATCAAGCAGACGGGTCAGGGAAGCACTGGTGGGGGCTTGCCCTCCTCCCAAACCTGTCGCTGTGCACCCACCAAGGGGTGACCCAAAGATGGGCGAGGGGCTCAACCGGCTTGAGGTCCCTGGTCACAGGGACAAGTCCTGCCCACACTGTTGCTCCACCACGTGCAAGATGACTTGGCTGCAAGTTGTCTTTCATGCACACTTGCCAGAAACACTGTGGCTGTTGTTTTATTCAGCCTCAAAAAATGCAAAGACATTTCACAGAAAGGGGTTGGAAGGGACCTCTGGAGATCACCCAGTCCAACCTCCTGCCAGAGCAGGTCCACCCAGAGCAGGTCCCACAGGAACGTGTCCAGGCGGGTTTTGAATGTCTCCAGAGAAGGAGACTCCACCACCTCCCTTGGCAGCCTCTNTCCTGACACCCACCCTTTAAGTAATTCTAGGTGTTGACCAGATCCCCCCTCAGCCTTCTCTTCTCCAGACTAAACAAACCCAAGTCCCTCAGCCTCTCCTCATCAGAGAGATGCTCCAGGCCCCTCATCATCTTTGTAGCCCTCTGCTGTACCCTCTCCAGCAGTTCCCTGTCCTTCTGGAACTGGGGAGCCCAGCACTGGACCCAGTGCTCCAGATGGGGCCTCCCCAGGGCAGGGCAGGGCAGAGCAGAGGGGCAGGATGACCTCCCTCCACCTGCTGGTCACACTCTTCCTGATGCCCCCCAGGATGCCATTGGCCTTCTTGGCCACAAGGGCCCATTGCTGGCTCATGGGCATCCTGTTGTCCGCCAGGACTCCCAGGTCTTTTTCCTCAGAGCTGCTCTCCAGCAGGTCAGCCCAATGTTTGCCAAAGACATGGCCAACATACCTCTTGTCTGGCTAAATATACTCATTCCTGTAACTCTTCAGGAAAAAGCAGATCCAAAATTCAAATTAATCAAAGTCTATCAAGCCCCTAAACAGCAGCCCCTCTCAGCCCCCAGCAGCCCAAGAAGGATGCAGAAGGCTTCACAGAGATGGATCTGTATTTATAGACACATATCAGCATAGAGGACTTCACTGTACAGTAAGTCCCTGTGAGACAGAGCCCGAGGCAACACTGGCCACAGACAGTTATCGACTACGAGTCAAAATGAAGAACGGCCTGTTTTGAACCGAACAATTTTATTACAGTCTTTGCTATCAAGACACAGTGGCTCTGAAGACTGGCTTCAGTAAGCAAATCTCCCGGCTATCTGTCAAAGGCAATGCCAGCATATTATTCTACGGGGTTATTCAAGTGACCTTAAAGCAACTGTATGGACCTCTGATATTTTTGCAGGTCAAAGACTGTCTTCATACATTCTGAAGACATACAGGAGATATATGGCATTGTGTCAAACGATGATTTTTTTTTTCCTTCTTCCAACCAAAGTCTTTTAGATCATTTAAGTCATCAAGAACATGGGAAGGTTCTAGTTGAGAAGTACCAAGACACCATGAACCTCACTTAATCATTTGTGCTTTCTACACCCACAAAAAAGTTACAAAAACACCTTCCAGAGCCCAATATCCTTGCAAACCTCATGAAGTTCAACCAAGCCAAGTGCAGGGTCCTGCAACTGTGACATGGCAATCCCAGGCATAAATATAGGTTGAGTGGAGAATGGCTGGAGAGCAGCCCTGAGGAGAAGGACCTGGGAGTGCTCATGGATGAGAAGCTCAACATGAGCCGGCAGTGTGCTCTGGCAGCCCAGAAAGCCAACTGCATCCTGGGCTGCATCAAAAGAAGTGTGGCCAGCAGGGCAAGGGAGGTGATTCCACCCCTCTGCGCTCGTGAGACCCCACCTGGAGTGCTGTGTCCAGCTATGGAGTCCTCAATACAGGAAGGACATGGACCTGTTGGAATGGGGCCAGAGGAGACCATGGAGATGCTGGGAGGGCTGGAGCCCCTCTGCTGTGAGGACAGGCTGAGAGAGTTGGGGGGGTTCAACCTGGAGAAGAGAAGGCTCCAGGGAGACCTTATAACGGCATTCCAGTATCTGAAGGGGGCTCCAGGAGAGATGGGGAGGGACTCTTGATCAGGGAGGGGAGCCATAGAACAAGGGGAAAGGGTTTTAAATTGAAAGAGGGGAGATTGAGATTTCACAGTAGAAAGAAATTGTTTGCTGTGAGGGTGGTGAGGCACTGGAACAGGTTGCCCAGAGAAGCTGTGGCTGCCCCATCCCTGGAGGGGTTCAAGGCCAGGTTGGAGGGGGATTTGAGCAACCTGGTCTGGTGGGAGGTGTCCCTGCCCAGGGCAGGGGGTTGTAACTCAATGATCTTTAAGGTCCCTTCCAACTCTAACCGTTCTCTGATTCTATGATCCTCTCAGTCTCCAAAGCTGATTATTTCACTTGACTGGGCACTAATACCAGTTTCACCGCACAAGTATCATCTTCCAGAGTTAAACTGAATTCCCAACATGGCATGGAAACTAAATATAATGAGGCAACTACCATACACCACTTTTAAGAACATGCTCCTGTGCAGCATTAGCATGACAATAGCTCAGCTTCAGCTCTTCATTCTCATGGGCAGGTCTATCTTACCTACTTGGCTCGGGCCATATCCACCCTTACTAACTGATTTGTGCACAGCACCAAGTAGTGATTTTCTGCAAACTTGTCAGCCTTCCGAGCAGCAGTTATACCCAGGTAGGCAATAAAGCCATGAGCCTGCTCACCAAGAACTCTTCCCACCTGTCAACAGATGCTCAGGGCAACACGATGAATATCAAACAACCACGTTTGAGTTAAGCAGATGCTTCTTGCCTTTCTAATAAAAAAAGCCAACCACCACAAAAAAAAAAAAAGCAGTTTATACCTTTCTGGATGTGATGGCAAATAGCAGCGAGTACTCCAAATGCACAGCTTTCTTCATAATACACCCACTCTTTTGTCACAATACTTCAGCAGAAAAATAATCACATTCATTGAAAGTTTTGCAGCTCAGGCCTAATGGCCAGCCCTTGCCCCATGCAGGTGAAGGAACACATGGATCTGCAGAGGCTGGGACCTGTCTGGCAGCTGAGACCCCAGCAGGCACATCCTCACTCATGGGATAAATAACATCCCAGTGGCATTTCCCACAGCAGAGGGGCAGGCGCGCAGCCTCCGTCCTCCCAAGGAACCAATGAAGAGGGTGGAAGCATAGCTTATTCCCAATGGGAAACGCATTCAACTGAGCTATCTTGCCAAAGCACAACATATCTAGCGGGAATGTTGATCCGCATGAGGATAGGGAGGCTCTGCAGAGAGACTGGGATAGATTGGATGGATGGGCCAATGTTAACGGTATGAGCTTCAACAAGGCCAAGTGTCAGGTCCTGCACTTGGGCCCCACCAAGCCCCTGCATCGCTACAGGCTTGGGGAAGGGTGGCTGGAGCTGCCTGGCAGAACAGGACCTGGGGGTTCTCATTGACAAGCGGCTGAATATGAGCCGGCAGTGTGCCCAGGTGGCCAAGAAAGCCAATGGCATCCTGGCTTGTA
>VXAK01026328.1:51919-89411 GCA_013399435.1 Arenaria interpres
CTCTCATCATCTTTGTAGCCCTCTGCTGTACCCTCTCCAGCAGTTCCCTGTCCTTCTGGAACTGGGGAGCCCAGCACTGGACCCAGTGCTCCAGATGAGACCTCCCCAGGGCAGAGCAGAGGGGGAAGATGACCTCCCTCAACCTACTGGCCACAATCTTTTTAATGCACCCCAGGAGACCACTGGCCTTCTTGGCCACAAGGGCATGTTGCTGGCTCATGGGCAACTTCTTGTCCACCAGTACTCCCAGGTCCCTCTCTGCAAAGCTGCTCTGCAGTAGGTCAACCCCAATCTGTACCAGCACATGGGGTTATTCGTCCTGAGGTGCAGGACTTGCCCTTGAACTTCCTTAGGTTCCTCTCTGCTCAACTCTCCAGCCTGTCCAGGCCTTGCTGTACGGTGGCACAGCCTTCTGGTGTGTCAGCCACCCCTCCCCACTTTGTGTCATCAGCAAACTTGCGTGGGGCAGCAGGTCAACCACTTGGTCTCTGTTCAGGTGCCACTGCTGCCCCCACAACAGCCACTGGATGGGCCGCTGTGCCACGGGGCAGGAGGGAAGGGTCACTCCTGCTCTCGGGCACTGGCAGGTCAGGAGAAGCAGAGAGACCTGTCGCGTGGGAGCGGTAGTGCTGCCGTGTGATGGCACAGGACAGCAAGGCTTGCTCTGTAGGGAGCTGTCGTCCTTTAGATCATAGAATTGTCTAGGTTGGACGGGACCTTTAAGATCATCTAGTCCAACCATCAACCTAATTCTGATAAACAAACAAACAAAAAAAACCAACCCCAAATCAACAATCCATCACTAACCCATGTCTCTAAGCACTATGTCAACCTGCCTTTTAAATACCTCCAGGGATGGTGCCTCAACCACTTCCCTGGGCAGCCCATTCCAAGGCTTAATAACCCTTTCCGTGTCAAAATTTTTCCTGATGTCCAATCTGAACCTCCCCTGGCGCAACTTGAGGCTGTTTCCTCTTGTCCTAGATAAGACTAAACAATCTAATTCAAAATACCAGACAATCTTTTCAGGAATACAAAAGCCCTCTGTAGCTTGTTTGCTTGAAAACTTGTCTGTTGGAATTATTCTTCCTTCCCCATCGTTTCCCCCCCCAGATCAAACACAAGCCTTCCGAACCCGCTCATCTACAGCTGCTGTTTGAGTCCTTCAGGCCGTGGCTCACACGCCGGCAGGGATAACCTGCCCCATCCTCCTCACCTCTGCTCCCCGCCGCCTGCCGCTGGATTGAACAGACACAAACCAGCTTGTGCCAAGTTTAAAATTCAGCTAAGGATCTGGGGGAAGAAAGTACAACAGTGAGAATATTTTTGTCTTAAAAAAAAAAAACAAAAAAACCCCCAAACTTTACATCTCAGATCGCTTACAGACTTCCAGGGTTGTTCCCTTGCAACACACAGCTCGCTGCTCACTTTGCTTAAAGGATCCTCCCTCTCTTTTTACACTCCAAGGAAAGGTTTCCTTTTAAACAACTAAAAACTGGGGCTTTTTAAGACCGATTTCCCTTTTCAAGGCAGTAAGGAAATGGATTCCTTTTAGCATGCTTCATGCTTGAAAAGGTTACAGTGGCCTTTCAAAATACCACACGCTGTGCATTCTGTATAGCATTAATGACTTGGAGGATGCACTGATACTTTCTAGTACATCTTAACCTTTTAAAATTGGGCCTTCATTGTCTTACCTTAATAAGCAGTTTGTTCACCTTATGTCATTTATGCCTTGCAAAGGCCACCCTGGCTGAAAATATACATTAGATGTAAAACCACTTGTCTTGCACGCGCAGCTCAGTGCACGTAACAGCGAAGCAACGGACTCAAATAAAATATGCTTATCCTCTCCTCCCATTATTTCTCTCTGCCGTGACTAAAGCTTCCCTGTAATCCCAGATGAGCGAGCAGCTCCCTGGCTCTTTCCTGCACTCCTTCGAACCGCAGGGCAAGCGGGCACGACAAAGGTGTAAGATTTTATTCACTGCACAGAAGTCGACCGGCCAGTGCAAGCACCGTCGGGTCTCTGGGAAAAGGGGAGGGCGGGAATCGATAAGAAATCAACAGTGATTAATGCTGTTTGACAATCTTTTACATTAATCATGTTTCCCTGCTCTTGAGAATGCAAAGTGGAAAATCTATAGTCATAAAAGTGTAATTGGGAACACTCTTCCTGCTCGCACTTAGATGAGGGAGAGAAAATCTTAAAAAAAAAAAGTTTAATAATTAAATGTCTCATTTTAAGTGATGCACACAATAGCACTTTCTTATTCAAAGAAAACCTGGAGAGCAAGTAGTGAACCAGGCATCCTCCCTGCCTGCTGCAAAGAAGCCCTGCCAGGTTAAAGAACAATCCCTTTGTCTGATCCCTCAACTCCACCATTAACAACCTGATAAAAAATTCATAAAAACACACACCTAGCAGAAGTTAAAATACAGCCACAACAAGGAGTCAATCACTCTTTCCGGAGAACAAGCTACGAGATGCCATGGAAAGCAATGATGTCTTCATTAGCTTTTACAGTAAACATCCCTCTTGGAAAGCAGCCTTTATGATCCACCAAGGGCAATAAAGATGTCTCTGCAAATTGATGAGACAAATACTTTAGAGGTATCGTTTCCTCCAGAGCTGGGGAGGGGAACAGAAGATAATTTTCTCTGAAATCATATAGAGGGGAAAAAAATTATTCATCGTTATCATGGCAAGTTCACACCTGTAACAAAATTAGGGTCAAGCACAAAAAGGGCTTTAAGCAGATTAGCAAAGAGTAAAGAGAATTTCTGGCCAGGCAGGGTGCACTGAGACACCCGGAGGGGAATGGCCTTGGTGGGCACAGCCTGGGCTGGATCCCACCCACCCGGCTGTACTCTGAGGGCTCACCTGTACCCGTGAAGATTGTTCTCTGCCACACTAGCTTTTCACTATTAATTTTGGGGAGCTCCCGAGTGACACAACAAAGGAGAGGAAAGTATAACAGACAGAAAACAACAAGCATCTGATACACAACAGAGCTGATCCAAGATACTCCTCGCACTAATCAGACATGATGCTGACCAACCACATACGGCTTATACATAAAAGCCATTTTTGAGCAAAGACTGAGTTACCAGAAGCTAAAGAAATTAAATTTCCAGGTCTAAACATGCAGTCTTAAAATTGAATTTTTTCCAATGCAAGTGACCTCTGCTAGTACGGAAATACAAAATGCGTCTAAAGGAAAAGTACACAGGAATAAGGAGCTCAAGAAGGATACTCCTATTATGAAAAACACAGCTGCTTTAAAAAACAGCACTGGAAGCAACTGGAAACCAGAAGCACAAGTGGGCAGCGTTTGTCCAGCAGTGAACCTAAGCAAAAGAAGAATTTGTCACTCTTTCTGTTACAGCTATGCTGCCACAGCAAGAACACCGCACCCTAAAATGTGACATTTCTCATAAAATCAACTCCTTTGAGTGTAACCTTTATAGAGAGCAATGGATTCACCTTAGCAGCTCTTCCACGCAAGGATCCAGAAGGTTCATATGCTTTCCTGTACCCTTCCTACCACAATCCGCACGCACTGGATGAGCCAATCCAGTTTTGCAAGGTGTATTGCTTAATTAATAACTTTGATGTTGGCAATTAAGGTGTGTTTGAGAGAAGATAATGAATATTTTTTCACATGAAAGCACCACCTTTTTAGTCTTGCAAACCTCTATGCAAACTATAATTGATAGTTTGGTTTAACGTGGAATATTCCTGCTGCAATTATGGGGTTTTATTGCTCTATGTTACTGCACTTTGCACAAAAAAATATTTTCGTTATCATAAATTCCTTTGCTAGCAGACTGCTTAGGATGGGAGTGGAAACGAGCAGCAGCAGCTTCAGTGCTGGAAATCATAGAATCACAGAATGTTTGGGTCAGAAGGGACCCTAAGGCCCCCCCAGTGCCACCTCCTGCCCTGGGCAGGGACACCTCCCACCAGACCAGGTTGCTCCAAGCCCCCTCCAACCTGGCCTTGAACCCCTCCAGGGATGGGGCAGCCACAGCTTCTCTGGGCAACCTGGGCCAGGCTCTCACCACCCTCAGAGAGAAATCTCAGCTTATTTGCTGCAATACAGCAGTGGAGGGGGTCTCATATGAGACGGTTGTGCCCGGCTCGCTACAAACCTGCAAAGGACCTGGGACACCTGCAAGGGCAGCACACAGCTCCCCGCTCCGAGGCACTGCAGATCTGCTTGTACTTTGCACAGAGAAGACAAAAAGCAGGAGACCTTTTTATGGGAAAGAGGAAGAAACTGAGGCAGAGGGCACGTACACGATTTACCACGAGTCCCAGGTGTTTTGTTGAGGAGCTGAGGTTCAAACTCAGACCACCCTTTGCTCCAGGGACCCCCAAGGAGCAGCAGTTTGCCCGGGAGGCGAGGAGAGGCAGTGCTCACCGGGATGCTGCCCAGCCCGTCCTGACTCTGTCCCACAGGCAAAGCAGTAAGATTTCAGCTCCGGGGTATCGACGGCTATTCCTCGGACTGGAAATGCTTACTGAAACAGGGTTTTCAACTCGCTGCCAGATCAGCTCCAGGAGCGAGCCTGCAAAGAAGCAGAACAGGACCGGCTTCCTCTGTACCCCAGCACAGGTCCTGGGGCTATCACACTCCTTGGCTGCCTAGCAGGTCTCCGAAGGTATCGTTAATTCTCTCTCCGTATTAGCCCAAGCTACACCGCGAGCTACTGTTCATGGTATGAAACATCTTCCCCTTCCCTTCCAAAAAACAGCATTTCTCAGACCAAAACTACACAGCACTTCACTACCTGGCTCTCCCACAGCTGCCACATGGTGCCAAACAGGATTCCCATTTTGTCTGTGGCTCCCACCTGCAATGTAGGAAAGCAGCTCTGCAGGACCGGAGGGTTTACACGGGAAGCCAGCTCTCGAGGTCTTTAGGGTCCCTGACCCTAACCCTTAGACCCACTTTCAAGGGATGGTCCTGTACTACCAGGCCATGCGTTCTCACCCTGTCACTGGACAGGGACACTGTCATCTCCCACCACCTCTTCTGAGACCACTAACAACTTCCTGCCGCGTCCTCTGCCAAGATCCAACCACTGCTAACTGGAAAATGCCTTCCCCAGATCCAACAGAAGTTATCTGCTCTCAGGAAAGAGGACATTTACTTCAGTTGAAGAGGAGAAAATGCAAGAAAGTTCAGAGGGTCTCAGACAAAGCATCTTCCAGAGCTCCTTCTGTGCCACCACCATGCCTCGTTCTTGACCCAAAGCCCTTAACCTGCCCTCTGCATGCCCAGCACTGCACACCTGCAGCTCCCAAGCTTAGAAAGAGGATTTACTGATGGAGAGTCGCAGCCTGCACTTTAATCCAGACAGCAAAACCACAGGAACTGGGGTTTCTGAGCATGAGATTTATACCAAGTTATTTTAATGCCAGAGATGGTTCCCCGAGGAAGCAGAGCCCTGAGCTCCAGCTGCACTTCGCACCTCCACTGGGACCAGGAGGACGGCTCACAGAGCCACCACAGCTTCTGTGGGACCACCCCAAACCAGGTGGGGTGAGCCCTGCGTCAACTTCCCCAGCCTAAGCAGTATGAAGAAAGTGCTTCAACACGAGGTACACAAAGCTGCTAAACAATTCGGAGAGACTTGTTCTAAAATAAGTCTCGGAGGAAATGCCAAACTTCACTTTATTAGCACTTAAATAAATTTAATGCTATCTATAGTCGCAGCTCTAACTATAGCTACAGCTGAGCAACCCTGCGGAGTTGCATTTTAAGACATTCCTTAACTAGAAGCAATTTGCACCAAGCTGTGTGAGGTGCTGCTTCTTACCAAGAACAGAAAGGTAATTTGCACTTTTCCCCTCCTCATACTGTTTAATTTCCTTGAAGGTTCAAAGCCTTACCTGGCCATTAATACAACGATACCACTATGTTTGCAGAATTGCTGTAGACTGTGATCATTAGAGCAGCTGTGCCAGAAGCACAAGGTTCCCCAGTTCTGTCCCAAACCTCTGCTCTGCACACCTGAAAAAGGACCATGAAATAATCTCACGGTACTCCTGACCGTGAATACGCTGCCCATCGTGCGTATGCCAAAGCAAACCACCCCATTTCTAGGATCTAAACCTTTGTACTGCACCGAAGAGAGACTACGTTACGGAGAAGCGATGGGTCCCCCTACCAACTGCACATTCTGGGAAGGACCATTTCTTTCCAAATGCTCCTTTCCATGTTACACTGCTGCACAGCAGCCCAACTACAATTTTTCCACAGTGAATTGGGCCCTAATTACTGAACAGTTTGTGAACAACTGCCCTTAAAATGTTAACAGCTGAAATGATGATAACAATAATTCTGTTTGCAGTTATAATGGCCCCCTCATTAGAGCCGCTTAATTAAATATTTTCCAAAACTATCCCAGAAAAAGAGCCTGCTCTCTCAACTGTAAGAGCAGAATCCAAAGCAGCCGCAAGGAAACAGTGGCTTTTTCCAGTTGAAGTATTTCCTACGGCCAACCACGAGGAGTGACCTCACACATCTCTAACACGGCAGAATTTGCCATCATTAATCCGTTCATTCAATAGGAAAAGATGCTGCAGGTCTTCGTGAGCATATTCCCCCGTGAGCGCTGCGCCATAAATTAGAAACGCTTAAATCTTTTACACTTATTTAGCCTTTATGCTATCTCTCCACCACGTTCACCAAGTGACTTTGTAGGATGAAGCAATAATTTAGCATTCTCTCACAACCAAGTCAAAAGGAACAAATGTGCCTCCTTCAACACATGCACAGCAGGATACAAGGGGAGTTTTCTTTCACAGAAATGCTTTCGGCATAAGCGATGCGAAGGCACACGTTGTTCCACCTTCCCAGCTCCCTGCCCGCATCCTTGTGGGGCCACATCTAACCCTCTTAGCCATGTACAGACAAATAAGAGCCCTCACACTACCTTCCACCCCACGCAAACCAGACTAAATAGGTATCACCTAACACATTACCATTTGCTACCCATTTAAGATCTAATGGCAAACCATGATAGGTTTACTCCAGCACAACCAGCTGTTTACAACCTTGCCATTCATTGCTAAAATATCTTGAGACCCACTGATGAAAATCAGACCATTCTTGCCATGATACACATAGAAAAAAGCACTTTAGCACTGCCTTACAGCTTACACTGGGTTGTTAACTTCTGTCAAGTGTAGAAGGGGAAAAATCTGGATTATTTTTTATACTTGTCCCCAGGCATTTGCTGTCAGGGCTGGACAGGTCTTTGGTCTGACTTGGCAGATGTGCGGACAGTATCATATGGATTTAATTTTGCTGTATCAATGCACTTGGCAATTTAACAGAGCCAGCACTGCCTCCCAGACAGGAGCATCCCTAGCTCATACTGCTGGCATAAGACTTCACCTTAGTGGTCCTGCAGTAAAAACCAGGTTCAGGAAGCTGGCAGATGAAAGGATGACATATACACCTTTTTTTCCTTCTTTTATTGGTGCACTGATTCATGCCATGGCACACAGTAAGCTGGGGAGATGGCTTACCAGAAGGACACAGCAGGAGTCTACAGAGAACTAATACTGCTCAGACTCCCCAGGAAAGGGTTGCACAGGCTGGGGGGAGGAGAAATACGTATTATCTGACTCAATCATAGGATGTAATTCTTGAGTATTTTTATTCTAAATTCGCCGTTTTTCCAAACCTGCACAATGTAAAGGGGCAAACTCAAGTGAAAACTGCCCGAGCTCGCTCTAGGAGCATTGCATCTTCAGTAGCCCACAGTTGTTCTTTTATGAATTCTCCCTGTTCTTCCTTTTTGGGGTGAGCTCAACCTCAAGTGAGTTATAGCACTCCTGACACACGAGGCAGGTGTCCTTTGTCATCACTGCAGTTGCCAGAATCACGATGTCTTCCTGGGCAATCAGTGATGTTCCTTGTCCTCCCAGGAACTCTTGCTTTCCTTCAGGTCTTTGGAAAGCTGTTGTTAAAACCCATTTTTATGAATGAATGCTTTCCAAAGTGCTATAGATAGCAGCAGAGTTAAAGCATCCATTGAATCCTCAAATAGGCACTTGGAGGCAATATGCAAACTCTATCATAATCCCTGAAGGGGATTACACCTTTGCAGTCTGACTCAAAACAAATTTCCAACTTGATTATGCATCACAAAAAGGTCCATCCTGCTCTACTAATCCCAGAAAAAAAACCAGACTAGCTTGGACAGGTCTGAATACATTTTTATTTCTTCTCCAAATACAACTTCAAAATATTTAGGGCCTTTCTGCCACCTACATAAGCATAAGTAATCACCAACTGCAACTTCTCAAAAGCCATAGCTGTTTTATCTTGAATTCAAACTTCAAATTAAAGCAAATTTAACACCTAAAAATTGTCAAAGCCCCAACATAAACTGCCTTTAAAGGACACAAACATCTGGTTGGGAATTAAAGTGGAAGGACATTCAAGCCAGGGCCAAGAGGTCAGAACCAGTGCCTTTCACAGTAATTTTATTTTGGCAAAATCTATGTTAAAAGCCTTCACTGAAACCAGTAATGCCTTCCTGAAGCACAAGCAAGAAACACAGAGCCACGAGCCAGAAAGCCAAAAGTGAAGATGCTAAGAAAAAAGGAATTCTCTAGAAAATGAATAGGGGAGAGGAGAGAGCTGTTGCGAGAGGATTTTGCAGCTCGCCCAGCAGGAAGGACTGAGCCCACGCCAAAGGCACCCGGAGAGGCCGTACAATACCCACAGAAATGGGAAGGGGTCCGAGGAACCTGTGGGGGGCAGGCAGCTATGAACACCCCCAAATCCCCCAAATGTGGGGCTCTAACATGTGCAGGAGCACTCACCAGATCTGAGCAGTGCTGCTCTCCCTGCAAACTCTGTCGGGCAAACATCTGTCAGAACCTCTCAGCTGTTTAATCACATAAAATGTTTCCTCTTCATTTTTGGCACCTTATACTGAAAGAGTCTATCGCAAGATGCCTGTGTATCATGCTCTATCAGCGTAACGCAAAAGAAAAGCTGTTCATAAATAAAGGAGGCGCTGTTTGTGCCAGATATTAAGATTTCTCATGTGCTTGCTAGCAGCCAAACGTACGTAACAGCAGAGTAATTACAAATAAAGCGTGAGCATATGCATGGTCCAGGGAAAGAACCCATAAGCAGTTCTGCACCGTGCTTTAATTTCCTCAAACATTATCTTACTAACGAACAGGAGGATGATGAATGGCCACTTTCCTCCACCCGGCCATATTAGGACTGTTTCAACTGCTGTATCTTGTTTACTGTTTCTGGCCACCTGAATGTCAATTTTTTTTCAAAACAGCACTTACTCAATATTGATCCTAAACCCAGCCAAAAAAAAAAAAAGAAAGGAAAAAAAGGCGCAGAAGAAGGAAGAAAAGTATTCCCCCAAATTACTGCTGGAGCTCTTCAACTCAAGAGTATCTCTTTGATAGATTATATATATTGAAGATCCCACCAAGTATCAATTTCATGGATATGTTACAGGGTAAACTAACAGGACAGCAGTGAACAATTCCCACTGCACCTACACCTCCTATGCAGAATTTGAGTAGGGAAACCACAGAAGCGCTCACTCTCATTAGCATTGGTAAAGGAAAGAGCAGAATCATAGAATTGTCTAGGTTGGAAGAGACCCTTGGGATCATGGAGTCCAACCAACACCCAACATGGAGTGGTTTGGAGAAGACTGAGGGGGGGATCTGATCAACGCCTACAAATACTTAAAGGGAGGGTGTCAGGAGGATGGGGCCAGTCTTTTTTCAGGGGTGCCCAGGGACAGGACAAGAGGGAACAGGCACACACCTGAATATAAGAAGTTCCACCTAAACATGAGGAGGAATCTCTTTCCTGTGAGGGTGGCAGAGCCCTGGAAGAGGCTGCCTGAAGAAGTGGTGGAGTCTCCTTCTCTGGAGACATTCAAACCTGCCTGGACACGTTCCTGTGCAACCTGCTCTGGGTGGACCTGCTCTGGCAGGGGGTTGGACTAGATGATCTTCAGGGGTCCCTTCCAACCCCATAGCATTCTGTGATTCTGTGGTTTCACTAACACAACATCAAGTTCTTCTAGAAACTGCCATCTCTTTAAAACGCGTGAAGTTTAATCACAGGTTGAAAGCTGGACGTGGGGAGGTTGATTTGGTTTTCTATGGAGCATCTCGCTGCTGAAGACTCCTGGTCCTGACACCCACCCACCCCAGCTCCAGCCACGGCCTCCAAAATGATCGCCAAGCAAGCTGATCCCAAGCTTCCTCCCTTACTAAGGACCCACTACAATTCAGCAAACTAGCAGGAGGGAACAAGCAGAAGATTGACAATGGCTGAAATTCTCTTCATTGTTTAAGTCTTGCCTTTTTTCCAGCTTTTTGTACAAGCACCCCGCATTCTCAATAGCAAAGAAATATTTGGGGTTTTGTTCCTTTCGGCAACACGGCATATTAATTCTCCAGGTCTGTCACCAGAAACGCGAAGTGCTGAGGAACAGCACTGCACCCAGAGTGGTGACCACCCACGACCTCCAGCCATCCTCTGCTCCTCGACCAGCCCTTCTCTCCCAGGCTCTGATGCACTTGTCTCTCCAGCTGCCTCCCCGTCTTCCCTTCATCTCTACACTCATCGAACATGCTTTTAACAAACCACTTGAGATCCTCACAGCCAGGCTGTGTCTAAGCTTTGCTGATTCTTTCTGTAAAAGATTTAAAGAACAGCCTTTCCTACCTAGCCACACATAGCAGCTCCCACCCAGGGACCTCTCACCTCACAACTCAATTACAGCACATTCCTCTCCTCAACCTTGACAAAAGCATCTTGCCCTGCTGATACCCACTCAGAAAGCCGAGCAGAAAGATCCTTTTCTCAGACAGCAACTTCAAATGCATCTCCATCCATATATTGCCCCCATAGCTGCTTCTCTACCAAACCAGCTGTTTGGCTTCAGATTCAGGGCCCTTCCCACCCATTCCTGTCTGCCACCTCCCAGCCCTGTCAGGAAGAGCTGATTCCCACCTCCAAGCTGCCTACATCATCCATAAGCCAAGTAAACCAACCAGCCTTTGGGCTTTCTCCCACTGCAGGCCACTCTATAAAGTTGAAGTATCTGGTAAGCAACTCCCCTCCTTATACAAAAACACTTTGAGGTGTCTACAAGAACCTTCAGCCTCCAGCTCTTTTGAGTCTCCGTTGTCTGTGCTACCAACAGACATAGTTTCCCTGCCCTTTGGAGGTGGGACCAACACACACCTCAGAGCACCTCCATGGTGTACGCTTCCAAAAGTGAAGGGGAGAGCAGCTGGATCCCAAGGCTGCACTGCTTTTTAACAGTAAAAAAAAGCAAAGACCACTTGAAATATATGCATTGCAGAGGGACCCTGCCAGACAACCCCCTGCAGCACTAAAGGCTGGGGGCAGAGTGGCTGGAGCTGCCCAGTGGAAAAGGACCTGGGGGTGTTGGTCGACTGTCAGCTGAACATGAGCCAGCAGGGTGCCCAGGTGGCCAAGAAGACCAACAGCATCCTGGCCTGGGTCAGGATCAACATAGCCAGCAGGACTGGGGCAGCAACGGTCCCCCTGTACTGGGCACTGGTGAGGCCCCACCTCGAGGGCTGTGTCCAGTTTTGGGCCCCTCACCACAAAAAAGACATTGAGGGGCTGGAGCGGGTCCAGAGAAGGGCAACGGAGCTGGTGAGGGGTCTGGAGCACAAGTCTTGTGAGGAGCGGCTGAGGGAGCTGGGGGTGTTCAGCCTGGAGAAAAGGAGGCTGAGGGGAGACCTTCTCGCTCTCTCCAACTCCCTGAAAGGAGGGTGTAGCCGGGGGGGTCGGTCTCTTCTCCCAAGGAACAGGCGATGGGACAAGAGGAAACGGCCTCAAGTTGCCCCAGGGGAGGTTTAGGATGGATATTAGGAAAAATTTCTTTATGGAAAGGGTTGTCAAACATTGGAGCGGGCTGCCCAGGGAGGTGGTGGAGTCACCATCCCTGGAGGGATTTGAAGCCAGGCAGATGTGGTGCTGAGGGATGTCGGTTAGTGGTGGTTTTGTCAGTGTTGGGTTGATGGCTGGACTCCATGATCTTAAAGGTTCCTTTCACCCCAGACAATTCTAGGATTCTGTGACAAGCCAGTTTTAAAGACAAGCACTACTTTTTACAAAACCAGACCCTTGTGCATTTTCCACTGCAGTGTTTCTGGAGATGGCGGGAGGAAGGAAGGAGACGGCACACCTTGTGCTGCCCAAGAAGAGCCCAAACCACTCAAGTTTTGCTATTTCGTTAGGGCTCCACTTATGAGTGGAGCTCTATGAAACTACTTATGAGGAATTCATAGCAATAGAGTCTTTTCCATCCAGGGATCCTAGAGTAATTTGCAGATCTAAAAGACTGCATTACTTGCATATATTACTGAATATGAACTCATCTTAAGTTAGTGATGACACTAGAGGACTTTTAGGCACTCCTTCCCTCCACACACATCCTTCCCACCACCAACTTATTTCTTCTCCTCTCTTTTTGCCATTTTTTTGTCTATTTGCCACATGCACACACTGGCACGGAAACTTAGAAGTCCCCATCCCAGCAGCTTGCTTAGGATGCGGCTGGTCAACCCCACTCAACAGTGGTGATTGAGCACCACCAGTTGTATGCCATGAACAGTAGCATCTGAATTAGCCCACAAGTCTGCTTAATCACCAGTCTGCTTAATTACAGCAGAAAGGCTCATTTATTATTCCCTTTTCAAATGTAACTTTTCCACTTTTGTAGGTTTTTTACCTTAAAACATTAGCATAACTGGGTTAACATCCATGAAGAATAGGCAGTTAGTTTTATGGATGAGATTAGCTAACAGGCTCCAACAGGTTTTATGTTTGACTTTCGGCTGATCTGGACTCGTTAAGTCATTTACCTGGTCTCTGCTGCAAGACTCATTACCTTGCTGCATACAATTCCTTGGAATTTTTATTTTTTTTTTTAATTTGAAGTCATACTTCAAGAACCCCTTAATTATTTGTGGCCTGACAGAAGCTGTAATACTAGCCTATTGATGTTAATGAGAGAAATACAACACGCACAAAAATTCTGCCACTTCGTGCACACTGAAATGAAAGCGAGCAGGTTAACTTTAGCCTGAAAGACTGTTTTAACTCTAAATTTGGAAATAGAATTTAATGGTGCACAATGAAACCTCAAATTCTGCAATCAGGCAGGCATTATTGGAGCAAGAGAATGTTAACTTCGTAACAGCAGGAAGCTTTATGAAATCCTCCTTTAAAAAAAAATAAATAATCAAGCTTAAAAAAACCCCACTCACTGTAAAACACCATTTTGCTCTCCTTCCACAAATCTTTGTGATTTACTTTTGAGTCAATAACTCACTAAAATTAACAAGATGAAATTATGTTTTGACAAGTTCCAGTGCTGATGAACAGATTTTCAAATCACGAATCCAGCTTCACCTCATTTTTCCACCACAGCTGACAGTCGAGAAGTGAATCATTCATTCCTTATGGCCTTTGTGTATTTTATCAAATGCTACAGGGAACAACTAACTTCGATTCCCTCAAGTAATTTCATAAAATGCCAAGCTTAACGTTCTTTCACACGTTAATAAAATTAAGTTCTATAGGAAAGAAAATACTCGTCTAGCCAAGCTCAACCATTTTGACCATATGTTGCCATCAGACAAACCTAACCTAAACAGATCTACTATACATCATCCTGCCACTCAGAATACATATAGAATACACCTCTGGATAAGCTTTCCAACCATTCCTTGGCACAGTACAAGGTTGTCTTCTGCATGAGGCTTGGGTCCCACCTCACTGAGCAGATGGGTCTGACGGCTACACCTCATTTAGGATAAATAAAGGAGTTTATCAGTCCCTGGAGCCAAGGAACTGAAACGATCACAGTCCACTTGGAGGACTAGCACACACAAGTAGCACATGTCCAAAACTTAGTGGAATCCAGGGGAGTTTTGCAAAGCCTCTGAAAGAAGCTGAACAGCCAGGACAGCAGCAAGAGCAGGCCCAGAAGGTGCAGAGCTGAGACCAAGGGGAGAAAAAACAAGGAGCATCCCTAGATTAAACGTTAATTAGAAAGGGTGAGCGAGGAAACTCTTCCCTCTGGTCGATTTTCTCCCGAGTCCAGGAAAACGGTGCTTGGATGGCCTGTATTCATTCAAAAGGCCACACAGAGATCTCTTGCTTTTCTGTCAATCTCCCTTCCTCGGCCAAACAGCTTGGAGGACCCTAGATTTTGGGCAACTGGTCAAAAAGGAAGTTACTCCCTTTGGACACAAGTCAGATACCTGAAAGTCTCTGTGTTTCCCCAGTAAACCAGAGCTGTCAGGATGCCTGCAAGCTCCTTCTGCACAACAAAACTCCAGGGAAAAAACAGACACCAACTTGGCATTATAGTCACTGACAGAGGCAAATCTTAAATAACTCTACCAAAGTCAATGGGCCTGTAGCAAGCAGAGAACATGACCCCTGTGATAACACACCAAATCCGTAAAAACTACAGTTTTGTGTACTGACCGGGTGGTTTTAAACTGTTTAAAGTGTTTAACTGTGGCATCTGGGTTACTGTCTGAAGTCAGCAATGACAGCAGGCTCCACTGGCTCCTGCACCCACAAGGACATCATCCAAGGTCAGGCAGCGTGCGCGTTTGAAGGACACCTCCTCCTCTTCCCCAAAACTGACCATCTCCTCCCCTTGCGCCTCTCCCAGGAGCAGCACCTACTGAGCCCTCTGAGAGACAGAGAGGCTGCTCCACGAGCAGCTGCAAATGTTTTATTTATTCTGAAAATTCAACCAGCACAGCTGTGCGATCTGAAATATGACTCAGTGGAGTTAGCGTCTTACTGCAGGCAATCACATTTATTATAATAAATAACTATAAATAAATAATGAGGCTGCTTAACAGAGACACGGGTAACCTGTCTAGACAACGCAGAGATGACGTACTCTGCACTGGAACGTCCTCCAGGCTTCAACAATAAATCTTGATTATAAATAATATATATTTAAAAAAAAAGAAAAAAAACAGGGCAATGATTGCTTATTTAAAAATACTAAAGTCTGCTTCCCAACATTGCCGGCATGCACCTAGCAAGTTTAGCTAGTAACACCTCACTCCAGCAAGCCATCACCGTAGCAGACGCTTAGAAAGATCAGGCAAACACTCCAGCAGGAAGAATTCCCCATAATTTACTGCCACATAAAACAAATTCTCGTCTTTGGAGCAGCAAACGGTACTGCTCCATCAGCAGGCTGGCCTAACCGCCGCTCAACAGCACCCTGCGACCATCACCCAGGCCTCATGGTGGTGGTCACAGAATCACAGAATGCTGTGGGGTTGGAAGGGACCCCTGGAGATCATCTAGTCCAACCCCCTGCCAGAGCAGGTCCACCCAGAGCAGGTGGCACAGGAACGTGTCCAGGCGAGGTTTGAATCTCTTCCAGGGCTCTGCCACCCTCACAGGAAAGAAGTTCCTCCTCATGTTTAGGTGGAACTTCTTATGTTCAAGTGTGTGCCTGTTCCCTCTTGCCCTGTCCCTGGGCACCACTGAAAAAAGACCAGCCCCATCCTCCTGACACCCTCCCTTTGAGTATTTATAGGCGTTGATCAGATCCCCCCCTCAGTCTTCTCTTCTCCAGACTAAACAGACCCAAGTCCCTCAGCCTTTCCTCATCAGAGAGATGCTCCAGGCCCCTCATCATCTTTGTAGCCCTCTGCTGTACCCTCTCCAGCAGTTCCCTGTCCTTCTTGAACTGGGAAGCCCAGAACTGGTCCCAGTGCTCCAGATGGGGTCTCCCCAGGGCAGAGCAGAGGGGAGGGGAGAACTTCTCTTCCCCTTCCCTGACATTTCACTGCCTGCTTAATGGAGAAAAGCAATGGCCAAACTAATAGCTGGAACACATGACCTTAATTAATTAGCAGAGCTAGTGGAAAATGCCACGTCTGCATTGTCAGTGCCTACTTTCAAGGACCCTCTGCCTGCGTCAGCAGCACAGAGACGATGGGTCCATTAGCGTTTGCCCCGGGATAAGGACAGATGATGCAGGAGTGGCTTTAGCTACCTGGTGCAAGAGAGGCAAGGTCTGAGGGAAAGGAGTAACCTCCTGCGAAGCCGTTTGCAGTGAAGGTCTTCCCTCTCCATAAAGGCCTCCCCAATGACTCTGTGCTGTGCTCTAGGAGAAAGCCACCAAGCACAAATTTCACTGAATTTTTGGAGTTGGAAGGGACCATAGAGATCTCTAGTCCAACTCCCCTGCCAAAGCAGGACTACCCAGAGCGTGTCAGAGCATGCCACTCAGGACTGTATCCAGGCGGGTCTTGAAAATCTCCAAAGAAGGGGACTCCACGACCTCCCTAGGCAGCCTGTACCAGGGCTCTGCCACCCTCACTGTAAAGAAGTTTTTTCTCATGTTTGAGTGGAACCTCTTATGTTCCAACTCATGCCTGTTACCCCTCGTCCTCTCCCTGGCAACCACTGAAAAGAGTCTGGCTCCCTCCTCCTTCAAACCACCCTTTAGATACTTGTAAGCATTGATAAGGTCTCCCCTCAGCCTTCTCTTCTCCAGACTAAACAGACCCAGCTCTCTCAGTCTTTCTTCATAAGGGAGATGCTCCAATCCTTGAATCATCTTTGTTGCCCTTCACTGGACTCTCTCCAGCGGTTCCCTGTCCCTCTTGAACTGGGGAGCCCAGAACTGGACGCAGGATTCCAGTTGTGGCCTCCCCAGTGTAGAGGGGGAGAATGACTTCCCTCAACCTACTAGCCACGCTCTTCCCTATGCAGCCCAGGATTCCGTCGGCCTTCCTGGCCACAAGAGCACACTGCTTGCTCATTCTCATTTTGCTGTCTACCAGGACGCCCAGATCTTTCTCTTCAGTACTTGTCTCCAGCAGATCCATGCCTAACCTGTATTGGTGCCTGATATTCTTCTTCCCCAGGTGAAGGACCCTACACTTTTCCCTGTTGAACCTCATGAGGTTCTTCCTTGCCCAGCTCTCCAGCCTGTCCAGATCTCGCTGGATGGCACCCCCTCCGGGGTGTCAGCCACCCCTCCCAGTTTGGTATCATCAGCAAACTTGCTGAGGATACACTCTGTCCCCTCGTCCAGGTCACTGATGAATATGTTGAACAGGACTGGGCCAAGTATTGACCCCTGGGGGACACCACTGGTTACAGGTCTCCAGCTTGAACCTGCTCCATTAATCATTACCCTTTGGGTCCTATCACAAAGCTAAGGTCAGCTGCAAAGGACCAGGAGAGCAAGCAGATGGCCGCCTGCCACCTCACCCATCAGCAAAATCATTCACTTCAATTGCATCATGAAATATTTCCGCACTTCTTCCTCTCTCCCTCTCGCTGCCTTCTTTCACCCATGAGCTGTGTCCATTTAGGTTACAAGACCCATTTAGCAGGTAGCGGGGAACAGCTGGGAAAGGAAACAAAAAAAAACCACCAAACAAAAATGAGCATCAAACCAGTACCTTTCCTGATGTCTCCAAAATCCTAGAGGCAGTTGCAACGAGCAGTACTCCTCTGGGAGTAACACAGAAAAAAAAAAAAAAAAAAAAAGAATTCTTATTCTATAAAAACATCCCCTGCCCTTGAGCAGGCCTGCAGTTACAATCAATTTCAATAACAAACTTTATCAATACTGGGTACCACTCTTCAGGAAAAAAAATCTTCCTTTGTCCCCTAAGCCTTGCACCTGCCCTTGGAAGAAAATCCCAGTGCTCGGAACTTGATAGAAGTAAATTCCACAAGCAGCAGCTCTGCTCACGTTGGCAGGATGGCCAGGAGGAGCTTGAGGAAGGCTTAGACAGACATCTGGCTTGCAGGATGGACACGCGTTCCCACAGGCACTGCTTCGTCACTCAGTCCTAACATTTGCTGAAAATCTTGTGCATCACAGACATGAAGAACCCCAAACGCAGCTACTCCATTTTTATTTCCATGGGTCATATTAGGGAATGAAATATCTTGTCGTTTAGCAACGAAATTCATTTTTTAATTTTTTTTAAAGTACTGTTATTGTTACCACCTCTAAACCATTAAGACATGTCCAGATGCTGCATTGAGCATGCTTTGGATATCTATAATAAAAAATTAAATCCCAAATGGGCTACATTTTTTCAGGGGACACAACTTTACCAACTTCAGCTCAGGTATCCTTACAATTTAAGTCTGAATTCTCCCTCCAATTTTTTTTTTTTAATTTAAGATCGGGTTCCTTCAGTATCCACCGCACGTTAGATTTATGGTGCTAATCAAACTTCTCCAGGTAGAGACAGAGTTTATAAATTAATCCTGGGTAAAATAAATAAATGCATCACCCAATCTCAGCCACAAACATTCCTGCCTCTGATCAAGCTGAATTCCAGGACTGCACGGCACGTATTTCAACAGGGTGAAGTGGCAGGAAAGACGCAGGCTCTCCCCGCACCCAGCACGGCCTGTTTGCATCGACATGACCTCAAAGTGACAATGCAGGTGGCAGGATGAAACCCTGTGCCGTAATGCAAGAAATGCAAGTTGCTTTGCCGTTCCTTCGTGCCTCCTTACCCCGGCGGCAGAGGCTGCTGATGGCAGGGCAGGAGGACACGGCCATCAGCTCCCCGCTCCTGGCGCTGGCACAACTGTGGTACCCAGCCCCACGTCCAGGGGCACAAACTGCCCCCTCCTGGGCTCCTCCGATGCTCAGAGATATTTATAAATAAGTGCCCGCAACACAAGTTGTACTTTCTTGTTTTATGCTAGCTACAGGCACCTATAAGAAGTGATCAATAGTAGTCTGTGCCATATCCTAAGAACCCTAAGATACTAAGTGCAGGAACCATCACAGACAAGGCATTAGGGCTTTATACAGGCTGAACTCCTGTATCAAAAGCTATTCATACACTAACTCAGCAGCGATGGAGTGTTCCTCTGCGAACAAAATTGGCTGGGTGGCTTAAACAGGACCCAGGGCGAGAAGGTGGCAGAAGTGTGAGGAGCTCCACTGCTCAGTTTCAGGTGCGGCTCCACGCTGAGCCAGCTCCCAGTGCAACCAGTGCAAAGGAACCGCACCAGAGCCACGTCCAGGCGTTCAAGCAAAGGCTCCTCTGACCGCATCCCTCCCCGCGCCGTGCCACCACCCACCTCCCTGGGGTGGTTTGCTCTCCCTGTTTTTCCTCCCTCTTCTTCCCCCCCCCGCCAGCTCCTGCTCGGGCCATTGCCACCATGGCCATCACAACATCAGTGGTGAGAACTTGCACTTGGACATCGGGGGAATGGCTGGCAACACAGCCAAACAACTGTCTGCAGTGGGGGCCTAGATATTTTGTTCCCATGAGAATATGACTATAGGCCAATTATTTTACTGTATAAATAGTGGACAGCCCCAGAGCCCTTGGAGCTCTCCTATACGGCAGCAGCTGCACACCAGGATCTCCCCTGCTGTGAGGACGCTCGCTTAAGGTTCTGCTCCTCGAGGTTGAGAGATTCCTTGCCACAACAGATTCTCGGTGAGTGATAGCATGCTAAATAGCATGCTAAACCTTGAAATCTTAGCTAAGTAATATAAAGGGTTGATTGCGCATATGTAATCCTTTAGACATAAACCGTTGATGAAGTCTGGGACCAGGAATGGATCCAGCTGCACCCAGACTCCTCTCTGAGAAGGAGTTCAGAAAGCCAGGGGGTCCCTTCTGAACCTCGTGACTCAACGGGAGGGTCTCCCTGACAGAGTGTCTGATCCTGTCCTCTATGCAGTAAATAATAGAGTGTGCCTTGACATCGAATCTCATAAAACACTATTGCACTTACTACTGGTTTTGTTAAATCACTGTTTCACCTTAATAAATATTTCACTGCTTCTCTCTTACGAGTGAAGTTAATCACTCCACCCGCGACACCTCCCTCCTCAGCTGCGCCAGGGCACAAAGGCTTCATTAGTCGCCATCAATGCCCTGATTTATCATTCTTTAAAAAGAGAGTTGAAGCACGTGCTGTACATCTGATGGGCTTCACTTAAGCAGAGACCCTTTGTTGTTGTCGCAGGTACAGTTTAAAGAGGAGTACGATGTACTTTCCCCATTAAATGAAAGCACAGCAGTCCAAATCCCTGCCTTCAATTCCACAGTGACATTCTCTCTCTTCCACCATGGACACAATACGATTGCCAATTAAAATGCGAAAGCAGAACGCAATGCGATCCTGAAGCAATTAAACAGGAAAAAAGTCTTGAGAGCGGGATGAACACAGTCTACCGTGGGAAAAAAAATAATATTAGTCCTTTAAAAGCTATGGTAAAAAACTGTAGGACCAGATTTGATCTTAAGAAAATGTTAGCAATGATACATGTGCTCAGTTGAGTTGCCAAGAGGAATTAGTTTAAAAGAAAAAAAAGAAGTTAAAAAAATACACTTAGAAAGCAATAATATAGTTCTGGTTTATGTGCTGTCACTCCTGTACACTGTGGCATTACAGAATGCTTCAAAGATCATGAAACGCTCTCCCATCACCAAAATGAAGCCCAGCAAATTGCTAATGATAACTGTTAAAGCAAGATGTGGAAACCCAGCTCTAAAAATGAGGAATGTCAAAACCTGCACACTTGTTTAACAGCCCTAGCCAGGCAACCAAGTGCTGTTCACAGGCTTGTTCTCCCAGCACAGAGAGGGCAAATCAGGAATTACTAATTACGAGTGTTTAAGGAGGATGCAGTGACATTTCTTTGTAAGGCTGGAGCACTTTGTAGGTATCACACTGGCTTTTAACTCTCATCCCATCATACAGCTCTAATGAGTTTTGTGGTCCCAGCATTAGTAGCATGGAAAACAGCTGACACTGCAAAAACCTAGCTCTTATCATTAAAGCTCACAGGATCCTGTTCTTCAGCCAAGTTAAGATGGAGCCGGTGTGGGGCATGGATCACCCCCTTCCCAGGGAGGCCACCCCTCTGGGGAATAGGGCTCTTCATTCAGTCAACAGGATGAGCACTGTTGTCCTTAACAGGGACAAGTCAGGCCACAGAAGCGTTACCCTTGCAAAGTCTATAGCATATGAGATGGGGTGGGCAGCATCCAAATTTTGGCTACCCAGCAGCCAGAGTGGGCAGTGCTGGAGATCAGGCCACGTGGCTGACAAATCTGGTGGCCTTCCACGACAGCACTGCAGAGTTAGTGGATAAGGGAAGAGCAACTGATGTCATCTACCTGGACTTGTGCAAAGCATCTGACCATCCTATATGACATCCTGGTCTCTAAATTGGAGAGACATGGTTTTGATGGACGGACCACTCAGTGGATAAGGAATTGGCTGGATGGTCGCACTCAAAGAGTTGTGGTCAACAGCTCAATGTCTAAGTGGAGACCAGTGGCGAGTTGCACTCCTCATCGGTTGATACTGGGACATCTGTGTCAGTGACACGGACATTGGGATCGAGTGCGCCCTCAACAAATCTGCCGATGACACCAAGCTGAGTGGTGCGGTTGACACACTGGAGAGACGGGATGCCATCCAGAGGGACCTGGACAGGCTAGAGAGGTAGGCTCGTGTGAACGTCATGAAGTTCAACAAGGCCACATGCAAGGTCCTATACCTGGGTCATGGCAATCCCAAGCACAAATACAGGCTAAGCAGGGAATGGCTGGAGAGCATCCCTGAGGAGAAGGAGTTCGGGGTTTTGGTAGATGAGAAGCTCAACATGACCCAGCAATGTGCACTGGCAGCCCAGAAAGCCCCCCGCATCCTGCGCCGCATCAGAAGAAGTGTGACCAGCAGGGTAAGGCGGTGGATTCTGCCCCTCTGCTACACTTCCCCTGCAGTGCTGCCTCCAGCTCTGGCGGCACCAACATCATGGACCTGTTGGTCCATGGACGTGTTGCAGTGGATCCAGAGAAGGCCACGGTGATGCTGGGAGGGCTGGAGCCCCTCTGCTGTGAGGACGGGCTGAGAGAGCTGGGGGGGTTCAGCCTAGAGAAGAGAAGGCTCTGGGGAGATCTTAGAGCCCCTTCCAGTCCCTCAAGGGGCTCCAGGAAAGCTGGGGAGGGACTCTGGATCAAGGAGGGGAACCATAGGACAGGGGGGAAAGGTTTCAAACTGAAAGAGGGGAGATTTAGATTAGAAATGAGGAAGAAAATTTTCACTCTGATGGTGATGAGACACTGGCCCAGGTTGCCCAGAGAAGCTGGGGCTGCCCCATCTCTGGAGGGGTTCAAGGCCAGGCTGGATGGGGCTTTGAGCAACCTGGTCTGGCAGGTGTCCCTGCCCAGGGCATAGGGGTTGGAACTGAATGATTTTCCCAATCCTTTCCAACCCAAACCATCCTATGACTGAACCCAGCAGCACCCCAGGACACAGAGGACAGACAGTGTGGGCCCATGCCAGGTCACAGCATCCCCTTTGATGTATCTGATGCCCTTCAGATGCCTCCAGGAGCATGCCGAGGACAAACTGATGAAGTCATAACAGAGAACTCCTTCCCCAGGTAGTACAGATTCCTGACTACCTGGCTGCCCGTGCTACAGCTCCTGGAAAACTTCAATTTCCATACAATATTATCTCTTCGAAAACTTACCTTGTGCTCTTGAATGAAGAGAGATCCTAAAGTAACTTTCTAAACCAAAGAGAATGAAAGGGTTAGATGATCTGTGTATTACATAGGTTTTAAACTGTTCAAACTTCTGGGCAGCTGGTAAGAAGAAGAGGAGGTCTGACCTGAATTAGCTAAAAATTCCTAGACTTTTTACAAAGCTTTACTAGTAAACTCAGCTATCGATCAAGGCACTGACCCTTTCAAGTTTGTACAAACCTAGAATGTCAATATCTCTTCCAGGTATCAAGAAGAACTCCATATCTAGGCCAAGTCTCAACATTCCCAAGTAACGTTCCTTTTAAAATGTGCTATTAAAATACTGACAGTGAAGCAGGTTCAGGTATCCCGTGGACATCTCTAGCACTGACCACTGCAGAAACAGATATACCCAGACAACTAAGATGACTGAAGAGCTTTGGGATGCCCAACTGCATGAGCTTGTCCCTTAATCCAAATTTTGTTCGGAGTCTCTTAAGACATACAAATTTAGTGTGATTTACTTGTTCATCCTGTAAATCTCAGGTTTACGCATTTCATTTTGACAGCGTCTACCCTGGGCTTAAAACCTGTGACACAGAGCTCCAACAGCCTTCACGTGAACTCGCTCTCAACCCACCACCTGAGAGAGCGCAAGGAAACACACAACTCTGCAGAGGTCATAAAACCTCCACTCAGCAAACAAAAACCACCAAGATGCAGGTCACTCAATTCAGAGCAATCGTTTCCAACCCAGGAGGTCAGAGAAGGTGCAGCTCAAGACCCTGCACACAACTCTCATTGGGTCAGACGTGGGAATGGGCAATCAACTGCATCAAGGCAAAAATGTGCTATTTTCAAAGTCATTTTCAAAGTTGATACTTCCGTTACACAAAAGTTGCTCTAATTATTAGCTATAGCTCTACAGTCTATGGTGCCTTCTTCAAGGAACCCGCAGGAACATCTCCATTACCTAAGTCTTGAGGAGAGCAGCTCCTTGCTGTCCCACAGCAGGAGCAGAGCCCTGCACCGTGCCTGCTGCAGGAAGGAGAGATGGCCTTGCAGTGGGACTGTCCTACTCTGGTTCCATCAGTCCCTGCCTCCACCTCCATCAGGAAGGGGGACAAGCACACCAACCCACTGCCACCACCAATCTTCTGGATTTTAATTAAGCAGAAAGAAACAGGATAAAACTCTACAGGGGAAAAAAACTGCCTGCTGATTTGCTTCTTATGACAAGTCGTTTCTCCAGCATCTGCCTATCCTTTTGCATCTTGCTGTACAAAATGTCTTTTTCTTCTCTGGGAGGCTGGAGGAGCATCTCACAAGAAGGATGACCAGATTTCACAATATGTGGGTTTGAAGGTTGGTGTTAAATTTGACACTGTACCTCCAAAGTAATTGTGACTAACCACTAAATCACCATGTGTAATGGATTCCTCTGAACATTTATAGCTAACAATTCCATTATGCTCTAATCTGGAAAACATCTAAACGACTTTCCACAAAAATTAGAGGGGAACATAAATGTCTTGATAAAAACAAGATTCCAGAGATATTCCACTTAACCACAGTGACTTCTATAATATAATGTCTAGTGCAATAACATCCATTACAGTGCAGTCATTTGTTATTTGATATTTAAACCCACACTTCACAGCATCAATCTGGAGAGCATTGAGTCTGCGTGAAAGGTGAAACAGACAAAACCCAACCTCTAGGATGGTGCTGGGAGCTTCAAGGAGGAGCGAGTGGCAGCAAGGGAGCCGAGCAGCACCAAGAGGCAGATGGAAGCTGCCACCAAACGGGAAACTCCAAGTCACCCTTGTGCTCCTGAATGCTCATCCCTGCACTCCATTTGAAACAAAACCCCCTCAAGCCCATGGGAAAACACTGCGCTGAACATCGCCCTTGTTCAGCTTCATCCTCTTCTTAAATCCATGCTTTCCAAACCCTGAAGGTCTTGGGGGGTGACACAGCCCCGGAGGGAGAAGCACCACCTTAGAGATTGTGGCTGTCCTCTCTTGTCTAGAAAACAATGTCAATTTGACGAGGACAGAAAAAAGGCTTTATGCAATCAAAACCCGCAATAAAAATAATACAATTAACGAAGAACACAAGAAGCAAAAGAGGGAAGCATTACTGATTCATTCAGTTTTCCTGGAAAAGCCTGAACTGTGGTTAAGTGGAGGACAAGCTGAAATTTTCCATTAGTGGGAAAAAAAAAAAAAAAAGCAAAGCTTGTTTACAGAGAGAAGGGAAAAAATCCCTCAGGTTAGTGTTCAAGTACAGCAACAACAAATTTTACCACAAAATCTCTGCTAGGCAGATACTCACCCTGCTCCAAGCTTAAGGAGCAGTGGAGCTTGCAAACAGGCTGCTCTTGTTTAACACAAAAACCGTGCAGAAAATAAAAACCAGTAAGAGAACCCCAATCTTCAAAACAGGAGAGGGAACAGACAGCCTTTCGACATCCCTCTCAGCATTTTTAACCCCGGGGAGGCACATGAGGAGGGAAGGCAGGCAGCAAGGGCTGGGCTGTGGGCACCGGGGGATGCGGCTGCTAGAGGTGACCCCAAAGAGCTCAATGGCACTTGCAGCCTCGAGTGATCCTGGAGTGATCCGAGCTCACTCTGGGCCAGGGGACAGGCGTCAGTCTAGACCAGGGACTTAAAACCACTCCAGCAGCACACCTTCCTGAGCTGTATTATGCACTTCTACACCACAACCAAGGATCAAAGCCAAGCGATGCACTAAGTGACTGCAGCATATCCCAGCCCTGGTACCTGCATTAAAGTGAAGGCTTTTGTTCTTAACAGAAAGGGATGTTTCATTTCAGCTGCTCAAGCAATGATGAAAAACAACTTGTAAAACAAAAGGATGTTGTACACATGAGCTAAAAAGCCTGTGTTCTGCTCCCCCCTTCTCCGAACATCCCAAATTGACTCCCACCAGCTAGCACACTGTAGGCTTTATGACCACTTACACTAGCACGGGTCACGCCCTTGGGACACAACACGTTCTTCAGCATCTATAAATCCCACCATCACCCATTTCCAAAAGAAACTGAGTCTCCCAAGACCCGTAGCAGAGCCCAGAACAAACTCCCACAAATACAAGGCGGCAATGATTTCTCATAGCACAGAAGTGCCACCGCTGCCTTTATATCACATCCCAGATGCCTGCTGCCCCTTTCCCTAGGAAATTCAGTCAGTCCTCTGCCATAACCAAAATGATGAGCTGCATTGTAAACGATGCAGCCCCAGACAGGCAATCTGTCTGCAAACGCTCACGTGTCTAATGACTTCTACTCGCCCTGTGTTTGGAGGGAGGAGACCAGGTTTCCACCCTAAAGCTGTCTCCAGTAAGGAAACGGGTTCTAGGCAAGCTGCACAGGCAGAGGTGAAAGTCACAGGAGACCGGTTTGGTAAAGCCTGCTGCCAAATAAAAAGAGCCACCTGCTTCACACACTGTTTGAGTTTCTCTTGATGACCAGACTTCAGCTTGAGCATCCACCATCACGAGATGCCAGGTCCCAGGTTTAGCCAACCTAGCCTCCCTTATAAGCCACAGGTACAAGTACTGGGATTCCAAATGTTCTGAGAAACATATGAATAACCTTAAAAAGACCTTTTTTAGGAGTAAAGAGGCCAGAATTTCACTTATCTTGATAGAACATCACATAAGACACTAAATATTTTACCGTAAGAGAAAAAAAATAAAGCATGATACTGTGCATTTCATACCCATAGCTCTTCTGTGAATACATGGGTTTATTGTAGGAAGCAATTCATTTTCATGACTTCAGGTGACACGTGAGGAAAAGCAGAAGCAAAACTGTCCTGCTAATTCCAGGAAAATCACATAACATGACGGGAAAAGAAAAAAACCAACCCCTTAAGACAGGAAACAAGAGAGCCTTAGATTCCTTAAAAAAGCCTGTATTTGCACTTTCCAAAGTACAGTTAATTTGCAACGTTTAATACGCAAGTTGTCGCCAGCCTTAAACCTCAGTTCCCAGCCCTCAGCCCTAGGCGGGAGAGCAGCAGAAGGGCTGAGCCGGCGGTCAAATCCCCCAGCACGACTGCTGAGCCGCCGCAGCCGAGGCAGAGAATCTGCTTATATATTTTACAAATAACCAGATCCTTCCATAATCCAGGCTCTGAGAAATTTTTATCTCGCCATAAGCTCAGCTATTCTTAAGTCCTTTCTGTGGGTTTTTTTTTTTTTTTTTCTGGTTGGTGGTGTTTTTTTGTTATTGTTGTTGGTTTTTTCCCCTCTGTGCTGCCTGATACACTGACCAATTTTACAAAAGGGATTGGCAGACGGGAGGTCCAGATTCAGGTCAGATGGAGCTGGCCTTTTGGGTGTGCCCTCCCAGATGCTAGTGGAAAAGAGGTCTAAAACTCCCCTTTTCCCCTACAGCCTCAAACCAAACCCACCCAGGGAAGGCAACTACTCTTACAGCCTTCTCCCGCAGAGGTCTGGCTGTTACATGGAGCCTGAAAAAGCTGCTGCTTCTGGTTCTCCAGGTCTCCATCCCAAACCTGACACACTGGTCAGGACGGACACCGTCACGTGGGCACATCAACTTACCCAAGCTGCTCTCTAGGTCTTTGGGTCCTGTAACAGGGAATCTCAATTTTCACTTCTCTCAGCAAGTCTCTAGTCCCTACACCCCCTGCTCGCCTCGGTGCACACGCAGCTGCGGCACTGGCCAGTCCCAAGTTGCAGGAAAAGGAGAACTACAGCAGGGAAAAAGAAATTACAGCATCCCAAACGAGAGCAAAGACACATGAAAAATCCCAACTCTGCAGAGCAGGAAACTTCACCACTTCGGGGCAGCAAGAGGTGCTCACGCTGTCAGACTGACCCTTATTCTGCAAAGTGCTTAGCAATGCATTTAAGCACTTAAATATATTGCTTAAGCATATACTTAAAGTCGTTTTGTTCACACAACAGCATTCAGGCTTGACAAGACATAGTTTATGCGCATCTGAAACCTGGTGATGCACAACCTCCTTCCAACCCCTTCTCCAGAAGGATCAGCACTGTTCTCAGTTACGTGCCTGCAGTTAAATGTCCTGGTAATAAATAAAATTTAAAAAAAAAAATTCAGAGCAGATTTTCCCCAAAAAGCTGTAATGCACCAAACCTCAGGTCCAATGCCCTTAACCACGCTCACAGATGAGGATGGTTATTCACACACTTTAGCCCTCGCAAGCAAAAAAAGGGCTCAGTAATCCAAACCCAGGGCAGCGCTCACACGTTTCCCGTGCAACGTTTTCTCCTTACTGGATTTCTTGCAAAATTACACGTGGTAGCGCGTTTAATATGCTGCAAAACACCGGGTGATAAGCCAGCTCACACAACCATTGCCCAGTCAAAATTCACCCCTGGCCATCACCCTCCTCTTCTGCAGTTCTGCACCACTGCTAGCAAGCTGCAATCTCCAAACTCCAGCAGCTCTTATCAGCTGAACCTCAGCACTACCCCATAAATCCAACTCAGTGAGGAAGTTGCCTCCATCCATAAAAAAAAAACCCAACTCTGGGAGTACTCATATTCCAACCCAGAACGCTGCTGACATCCAAAATGCAAGTAGCAGCACGGAAAGTGAGCCAGTAGCTTCTCAGGAGAAGCAGCTGCAGGTGCAACTACTCTTCTCATTTGTTTTCTCCGTCTCTCCTCTGGAAATGGGATGAAAAAAGGTATTTATAACTCTACTTTGTAAAATGCGTCAGTTAGACCATGTTCTTGAATATATCTGAGCTGTTCCAGAAGCAGGACTGACTTAAACGGCTATACAGGATAGTTTTGCAAACTAAGAGCGTTCAAGAGATCTAAGGAACGGACTATAGCTTCTCTTAGGTCTCTGCTACCGCTGCGTTCTG
Source organism: Arenaria interpres (assembly GCA_013399435.1). Classification (NCBI taxonomy): domain Eukaryota; kingdom Metazoa; phylum Chordata; class Aves; order Charadriiformes; family Scolopacidae; genus Arenaria; species Arenaria interpres. The sequence goes on from VXAK01026328.1 coordinate 80,404, forward strand.
TCTAGTCCCCTCTGCTCCAAGCAGATGCAGCCTTAACAGTCCCCCATCGCAACCAGACAAAGCGAGAGCTTACAGCAGAGCAGTGATGTTCTGTTCCTCCCGACTGTGGTCAGGACATCTGGTCTTAAGATACCCAGCGTCCCCGATTTAGGAGAGTAGGTGCTAGGATCTCTCACTATGCTTTAATCCAAAGCAGGGCAGCAGGCTCACAGCCACACCTTTAGTGCACGCGTAGACCGTGCCTTAGGACAATTGTTCCAGGCTCCCGATCTCCCCAAGTGGTTCCTTCCAAAGAGTGGAATCAGAGACTGCATCATCCATGAAAGGGGGTAAAAACTAGACCATGCAAGAGCTCCGTTGCAGAAGCACCAAGCGGTGTGACCACATGCCAGCAGCTGAGCGTTCAGGGAATTACACAGACACGGTCAAGGCCAAGAGGAAGAGGACAGGCATGGTGATGGATATGGGATAAAATCTTGGCTTCTCAAATCCCACTTGCAAGTTCAGCCATCACTTTTCTCCCATGCAGACCAGCGCCAAGACAACAAACCCCAGCAGGAACCCACCACCAGAGAGCCAAACAACTGACCTTTGAGTCAACTTTATTTGAAAGCCAAAACTCTACTCAACGTTTCATTGACCTGAAGTTATTGGAAATCACCAATATCCAAAAACAACCTCTGCTGAAGTTTCAGCCAAAGATGCACAGTTAGGAATAGAATGGAGAGACCGTGCCAACACAGAAGGTTTCTCCTCTTACCAGTGTCTGACTTGCAGCACACAAGAATTGAAGGAGTTAAAGCCTAAATTATGCCATTTATGTTTTTGCAAGTCACTCAGCTATCATCAAGCAGACACGTCCTGTTGCGTCTGACATTTCCTTCAGCGCTTTTGTCTTACTTCGTGCTCCCTACTGCACTGATTAGATCCAACACCCCCACAGAAAAACAAACAGCTCTGCCAAAGGCAGAAGCCGCACAGCCATCTCTCCTCACCATCTACCCTTGGCAACATCACTTCCAGGAGGAACGAAGGCTTCTCCTCTGGGAGCATCGCAAGGAGAGATGCCTCCACCCACACCTAGCCCTGTTAAAGTCCTCCGTGGGCACTGGGTACCGTGGGAGGACGACTGCCGCAGCACCTTCCCTACCAAGATGAGTTTGCTCCCAAAGAAAGAGAGAATGTTAGCACCTGGTAGGTTTTGCTCAAGCAGGACACAAGCACGTTCCCAGTAACTTTCTTTAAACCCATGAGGGAAAAAAAAAAAAAAAAAAAGGAAAAAAAAAAAGCCAGCCCCAGAATGACTTCGGATTGCTCCAGGGAATAGCTTTCCCACTGGCGAAAGGAGATGCTCTCCCCTCAGTTACTCTGAAAAAGCAACTCTCAAAAGCAGCTCTTCTGCCTTTGACCAAGGAAACAGCGTTTGTCTTAATACAGGGATTAAAACAGTTGCTTTACTCTGAACACAAGGAAGCTTGGAGAAAATAATCAGTCACAGAGAGTGCTTTACTCACTTGATTTGGGTGTTTGCTGAGGGATCCCACAGTTCAAATAGCAGCCTGGATGCACAGATTCCCACCGCTGGGAGCCTGGCAGTGTTTTAATTTACCCAACACAAAACAGAGTAAAGGAAGAATTGATCTTCCAGCTACTTGAGTCTCTGAGAGCATCAAAACTTCACAGTCCTTTTGATTATGGGAAATTAGGAGCATTTGCTACATGGTCTCATGAAAGGCATAGTCTTCTTCACGCTCTTATGGAGACGTGCAAAATCGTTTAATGCCACAAGATTATCTCCCTCATAGCTGCATATATTTAGTTATATCACATCAAAAGTTCGGCTCCTTCAGAGTTGGATAAACAGCCCAGAACCGAGAAGTAACATGATTTGAGTCTCACCCCTAGTGGATCTTGTGACTTATAGGTCTCTAAAAACTAATGATTTTTTCCAAGAAGAGGAAGGTGGAGATTTCACTCAGAGCTGTATATAAGCAATATCTTAAATGGATTCTGTCTATAAAAGCATGAACAGCTGAGGAAGGAGGCTAGAGTCAGGGAAGAGCGAAAAAATGGTTCTAATTGCAACTCATTCAAAACTATTATCTTGTTATAGGCATATATAAGCTATCCACCCAGAGATACGCCAGTGTTTACCAATAGACCTTTTATTTCAACAAAAACCACCCCTCTGGATGTTAAACACAGGTCCCACCCAATGAAAACATATTGAAGGAATTATACATTTACTGTTTACATCAGCAATGTGAACTTAAACACAAAAAAATAGGATTGCTTTGGCATCTTAGTCTCACATTAGCAAACGCAATTATCTTTCATTAATTTTAGAGTGTTCACAGTAGAAATTAAATCATTTCTTCATGTCTGTTTAAGAAAAACTTTACTGTGTTAATTATTCATAAATACCAAAGTCTGCTACTTATTACTCATCACAAATGTGATTCATTTCACTAACGCCTGAATAACTCGGTGCTACCCTATTAGTCCCAGAACACACTGTACAACTGCCAGCATCAGCAAATCAATCACAAACAATAATCCACGCTGGCTCTCCAGTGCCGGCTGCCAAGGAAGAAGAGGAGGAGGAGGAAGAGGAAGGCAGGCCTTGCTTCCATCCACCAGGCACTGCCGGGATGAGCGCCCCAGCCCCGAGCTGGAGCCGGTCTCCCAGCAGAGGAAGGCAGCGACTGGGGACATTCCATCCCTATGCTTCCCCGCTGCTGCCCAGCGATGGGAATTAGCTGATGGAGAAGAGGGGGGAGGAAATGGGGAATTAATCCTTGCAAGTATGTAAGAAGCCTACACGGGTAATTCCAAGAAAGGCTGAGTGGCGAGGGCTGCTCGGCCAGAGTAATCCCCGCCGAGCCAAACAAAGCCCGGGCGCCATTTCTGCAGCGAAGTGGTTAAATAAGGAATTACCCACAGGTTTTTTTTTGTGTCCTGGCAGCCCCTCAGCAAGGACAGAGCAAGCCCAACGCCGGGACTGCACACATGGCAGGCTGGACATTGTCACCAGGAGGGGAAGAGGCGGCTGAAGAGCTACTTCAGCAATAAAATAGGCTGGAATCTGCTAGAGTTACAGATTTTTGTCCCGTTTCCTCAGCCTGGCCACTTAAAAAGAAAAAAAAAAGATCTCTCAAAGTTGCACCAAATTAGAAATACATAAGTATTTTATTTTATTTCCCATATTGAAGTCAATAAACGGCCAGGACTTGGGACACAGCTCTCTCCCCCCTCACACCCTGAGCCAGCAGCATCCCAGACCCACCTCCTCTCCGGAAGATCCATTCCCACACACTGCTCTCGGCCACAGATTAATTATTCTGCTTTCTAGCAAGTTTTGTGAGCTAATTTGGGCTGGTGCCGTACAGAAACGCTGCCTTTATTATTACAGTTGCGGAGAAAGTAAATTAATGCAAAGGATTGCACACAGAGGCCTAATCCATTTGAGGTAAATCAATGCATTGCACATTTAGATCGCCCTGCTTTCCTTCAGAAAAGTACATTGAAGTGATTCATTAGGCACTGAACTGTTCACAAGAAACAGACCAATTCTCCTAGGCATGCCAGTGCATCTCTGCTAGTTAAATTTAAAAAGCAATCAAATCTACTAATAAGTCCTTTTTGCCGACATTTACATCAGTGGAGAACATGATTCCTGACAATTCAGATTAAATAAATGAGGAACAAATTAATCTCAGCACGCCTCAGAACCAATGCTCAACTTGTTAAACTTAACACTCTGTCTTTTAAGAAAAATAAATAACCTACTGGTGATGCCTGACTTCCAAGCACCTTTGATAACCTTTATTAAAGGTCATAAAGTTATGAAGAGGAATCATAAGGAACAATCTGTGTCTATTTTAACACAGTTAATGTGTGTATTTATAGTTTCGTCTTAATATTTATTAATTCCCAGAAAAAAAATAGCAGAAAGGCACCTTTTCAAGAAAAAGTAATCGTGTCTTAGTACAATGGCACCGTGCCTCAGTGTTCATATTCCCAATCTTTTCTTTAGGGAAGATCAACCCCGACAACAAATGCAATAAATAGAGCAAGGAATTCTTGCTCTACTGCTATCACTAGAATTTTTTCTTGCAACAGCTAATATCTTCTCTCTACCCACAAAAAAAATTTATCTGAATTTAAAAGAAAAGGCAGTAGGAAACCTATACTTTTAAATAACTAACAGTCAATTTGCACTTTATTAAAGATTTAGAGGCAAGCTGAAGAGACCTAATACGGAAAATTATTTTTTTTAATCCCTTGAAGAAGTCCCACACTTTATCTGCAAAACCAGTGATATCAATTTAGAGAGCTTTGCAAGTCCAACAGTCCAAACTTAAAACACACACGAACTTAAGTTTACAGCCAAGACCTTCGAGGTCAGGCCCTGTAATGGGATTAGGTGAAGGAACTACTTGCATTTATGAAAATAATCCACTGCCCTTCCCCTCAAGAGCCCCCTTTTCACTCTGCAGGCTGTCCCACTGCTTCCAACGCCCCCGAACCAGACCCAGCCTCACCCCCAGCGGGTGCCAGTCGGGGACATTCCGCCGCCGCAGGTAATATTCCCCGCATCCCTCATCCCGCCGCCGCACCCAAACGAGCAGGGTCATTAGGAAATCCTGATGATAAACGAAGCAGCCACTGGGGCCTGGCAGCATCTCTGCAAATGCTTTTTTTTTTTTTTTGGCTTTATAATCATTGCAGAGTTTTTCCTGGGGAGTTTCCCCAGTGTGTATCTCAAGGGCAGGCAGGCACCCTCCCGCTGCTCTGGCCAGGGCCCAAATGACAGCAGGTCCCCCATCTGCTCGCCCACAGCCTCCAGCTCAGCCATCCTGGTCCCCTTCTCTCCCCGAGCTGTCCCCCGGGTCAGGCTTCACCCCCAAAGTGGCAGCACTGGGGGATCTCACCCTTGAAAACAGAGTCTGCCGCATCAGCATCCAGCAGTTTTAAGCTGTCCACCTCCTGCCGAAGCCTTTATTATCCACCCCAAGCCTTGGGGTGCTGTGTGACTCTACAGCATCTCCTCTGCCTACAAGGAGTCTAGTGCCCCATTACAGGGCTTAGCCATCCCCCAAATTCCACCACTACAGGAGAAATAACTGAGCTCATCCCCTTACAGAGTTATACACCACCTTGGCTGTTCCAACAGCAGCTGCCGTAGAGCAGGCATCTCCCTACACAGCGATCCCCCCAACCATGTGATTTTCCCCCTCCATACTTCCAGTTTACTGGGAAAACCCACTGGCTCCAGTGGGACCTGAGCTCACACCAGGGCTGATGGCAACGCTTGCTGTGGCCAAGTTGCCTTCTGCCCGGGGCTCTGCCAGCAGCCCACCCGGCGAGGAGTCGGGCACACCACAGTGGACCACAGAGCGGAGGAGATTTGCAGATACAAATCCCACCACGTTTCCAAGAGCACGAGGATTAGTCTGTTCAGCCAATGGAGACACACACAATAAACACTTTCAGTTTGCTGGGAAATGTTTTAATGCATCTTTTCTTTAGATTTTCATAAGACCTAGGAGACTTTAATTAACCCGTAGGGACAAGACAAGAACATCCATGCATTGCCAGGGGCTTCTGTCCCACATCACAACCCCGTGGTGCACCATCCCTGGTCCTGGTCCTGGTCCAACAGACCAGTACCAGCACTGCAACATTTCTTCTGATCTCAGACTTTCTGTCTCCAGAGGCAGTTCTGCAAGCTTGTTCTCCTCTCAATGGAGAGCATCTCCTGCTTTAATGCTAGCCAGGAGGGACACCAAATACAGCCCAACCTTTACCCACAGCCATGTCTCTCACCCGACAAGGGTACGAAGCCACAACATCACTTCAGAATGTAGGGATCCGTACTTCCTCCCATGTCTCATTACATTTTCCAGTTTAATCCCAAGGCCTTTTGTTTCTTGCAATGGAGCCTTTGGATTTATTGCTATAGACAAGTTCGGTAGATACTTCCCATAATAATTAGCCAGCGCTGAGCGAAATCTCAGTTCTGCGATGCTCTCACGCACGGTTACTTTGGATGCTGCCTCCGTTCAGCGTGCCAAAAGCTTTGAGGCTTCCACAATCAACCAAGTGACCCAAGTCCGTCACTCATGACTGGGAAAAGGCACATTTTCTCCTTTCTCACCGCTGATGCCAAGCGGCAGAGACAACCCCCTCCTTTCTGCCACCACCATCAGCCCATTCCAACAACCTCCTCAGCAGCAAATCCACAGCGCTCAAAGCATCAGCTGCACCTGCACCTTCCCCTTCCCAAGATCTCCCTGCGCCCCAGTGCGAGCAGCACTGGTGGAACAAGCAGGAACGGGAGCATACCCCAATGGGACCCAAGGAGGAAGAAGTAATCCCCACACCCATTCATGTTCCTCTAGGGGAAGGAAGGACCAAAGGAGGAGAGGGAGATCTCTTTAGCTACTTACTGCGGAGCGCAGGCCACCACGACAAAGCAATGCAAGTTTTGGGAACCTACATGCTCATAGACAGAAAAGCACCACTGTGTTAAATCCAAACCAACCAACCAGTCACAACACCCATCCTGAGTATTCCTGCAGGAAACATGGCCTCCAAGCTGACAATTCCCAAAGGAAATAGAGGCGGACTAGCCATGGGATTAAGAGCAGAGGCTGGAGGATGAATGCTGCAGGCAACAAGGTCCTTCATGGGCACAGCCTCCAGGCTGATCCCATCAGATCGTATCGGGGGATGCTCTGTACCTGGTTGCTGAGGTCCAGGATAGGGAATCCTCCAGACTAACAAAGGCACTACTTTTAAACAGAAGAAAAGGCCTCTATAGAACAGCTCTGCTACCCAGCGATCTGACCAGGAGACTCTCCACATCCCTCTCAAGGCAAACCTCTGCGCAGAGTAATCCCACAGAGGTGCAAGCTAAAAAGTTTGCTGGAACAACGACGACCCATTTGGCTATTCCCAGACAAGGCTACGCAGCACAAAGACAGTCACTACAGATTGCATTACAATCCGCCGAGCAGCTCAAATCCCTCTTACAGCAGGTCTCACTTTGGAATAACCTCAATTATAAATGCAAGACATTATTTGGGATAAGAACTGTAGCTATTAAGCAAGCTGTGTAATTTGGCTACTGAACCTATAACATCGTTTCAAATTCTTTGTGAGAACAGACCTCTACCTAACACAAAATCATCCCAGCTTCATTGTCATCCCTCTCTCCTGGCTTCAATCCCAAGTCACAAGCCCGAGCGACCTCTCAGAAGTCAGCTATGACAATGTAGGTGGATTGCTGGACAAGGAACCATCGCTCTGAACTCTTGGGCAGGTGCATGAAGCACTTCTGTTTTGAGTCAGAAAAGCCCATTTGGCAATCCAACAGGAAAAAAAACAACAAAACCACAAAGCTAAAACCTACAGACAAGCCTCAGTTCTCCAAGCCCAGACTTCCCTTCTGCCTAAGGTGGTGGGTTCAGGAGAAGGACAATCCCCATTTTCCAGAGGGCACGACTAACCCCGACCTGCCTCTGGGGAACGAAGGGAATGCCTGCCCCACAGCTACAGCTCTGCAGGCCAGACCCATCTCTGGGGGAAGAGCAAGACACATCACTGGAATCTGTTAGACAAAAGAAGGTGCACGTTATGCAATTTCCATTTCTGCTGGCAAACAACATATTTACAGGACAGGTAAAATAAACCAGGCGGCCTGCAAGGCTCAGCACCCTGCGCCCGGGAAGCCGACAGACCCAGAGGGCAAGGAAGCGGTTCCTGATGTTTGCAACCGGGATGTCACAAAAACGAGACAATTAAATTTTAAAGTAGTAGGGGAAAACAAAAGAGCAGGGATCACAATAGCCAAGTCTCATAAAGAGCTGCTTCTTGGGCGCAGGAAGATAATGACGCTAACCATTTTTCTACTAGATGGCAGTGTAGTGTCATGCTATATAAAAGGAATTCTAGGAAGAAATTGCCTTCTATTTCAAGTGAATCTGTGCTTAGACTTGACTTCAGATAGCACGATATATAACAGTACCCTCATCGTACGGGGACCTGCTGTTAGCCTGACAGGAGTGATACCCCCCCGCTTCTGATTTCCAAGCAAAACAATGTGAAAAGACACTCAAACCCTGGGCTGTTCTGCCACCCGGCCCGGCTGCGTGCACAGCCGGGGACAAGCTACTCCCTCGGTCACAAGCGAAGGCAGGCTGTGGTCAGGGAGCTCCAGGAGCAGAGACAGCAGCTCCTGGCTGCCGGGGCGGCTGGGCTCCCGACGGGCAGAGGCAGCGACCACCCAGCTCCGGCGGGGCGAGGGGAGCGACTCCCAGAGAGAGGCGCAGGGACGGAGAGAGCAACTGCCACTAAAATTCAAAGTGCAAACCCCAAGTAAACGAGGCTAGGGCTGAAGGACAACGCACGTATCCAGCCGCAGGAGTAACCTCTCCTTTGCAAGGCCATGAGCTGAACTTCCGAGGTACGGCTGGGAGGGGAACGCTGCCAGAGCCCGGAGGGACAGGGTGTGCACCCGGGGAGAGACGGGGGGCAGGCGGCTGGGGGACCCCCGTGGGCCGGGGGGTGTCCCGGAGCTGTGGGGCTGCCGGGCCCGTTCCTGGGGCGCCCTGCAGGGTTTTGTTTGCCCCCCCAGAGCTCACCCCCCGGGCCGGCCCGCAGCCCGCTCCCTGTGCCGGGCTGCTCGGTACCGACCGGGCCNCGGTCCCGCCCGGCCCCCCCCGCCCCCGCCAGCCCCCGGGGGAAGGCCCGGCCTCACCTGGAGGGCCGGAGCCGCACCTCCTTCTTGCTGTCCACCACCGAGGGCACGCAGTTGGTGAGCTCGGTCCAGTCGGCGTGCAGCCCGCAGCTCCAGCCCGTGGAGAAGCGGGAGAAGAGCCAGGTCTCCCGCTTGCCGGGCCGGTGGCAGGTGCACTTCTTCTGCCCGGCGCGGCACTCGCAGGGCTGCTCCAGCTGGATGTTGCGGACCAGGTGGCGGCCGAAGGTGGTGCCGCCCGTCTTCT
>VXAK01026328.1:90451-108920 GCA_013399435.1 Arenaria interpres
CGGCGGGCCTTCTGTGCCGCCAGCCGGGCCCTCCAGCCTGGGGCCAAAGCTGCCCTTCACTGTTGGCCGTGGTGACCGGTTACCGGCCGCACGCTGCCACCCTTTGAGAGACCCACCGCAATTTCACAGAATCATAGAATCATTCAGGTTGGAAAAGACCCTCGGGATCATCGAGTCCAACCATCAACTCCACTCTACAAAGTTCTCCCCTCCACCATATCCCCCAACACCTCATCTAAACGACTCTTAAACACATCCAGGGATGGCGACTCAACCCCCTCCCTGGGCAGCCTATTCCAATGCCCGACCACTCTTTCTGTGAAAAATTCTTTCCTAATGTTTGGTCTAAATTTTTTGTCCCTCAGTCTAAATTTATTGTCCTTCAGACAATTACTCCCTCACCCGATGGCCCCTCCCCAGCCAGGAAAGGGAATCGGGGGGAAAAACAAGGAACCCCGAGGGTTGAAATATAAATAGGTTTAATAGGATAAGACTAAATGGGGAGGGGGCTTTGAGCAACCTGGTCTGGTGGGAGGTGTCCCTGCCCAGGGCAGGGGGGTTGGAACTCAATGATCTTTAAGGTCCCTTCCAACCCAAACCAGTCTGTGATTCTATAATAAACAATTAACACTAAAGAACCACTGTCGATCCCGATACCAATATAAAATCCACCAGGACTGTCCCAGCCCATCCCATCCCATCCCATCACGCCGTGCACTCCCCGCAGGGACAGCCCATGTGGGACCCTGCGAGCGCCGCAGCTCCGGGAGGAAGGGAAGGGCTCAGGGCTCCGGCACCGGGGCAAGGAGTTCTCTGGAGCCCAGCCATCGAGGGGGAGAGAGAGAACTCCTCAGCAAACTTTCTAATTGATATTGGATGTGCCGTTCACGGTATGAAATAGCCCCTCTGACAGCTTGGGTCAAGTGCCCGGGTCTCGCTCCTCCTCATCCTCACACCTGGGGAGCTCGGAAACACCGAGACCTTGAAACCTGCACCCCGGAGCTGCCTGTAAAGTAAGTATTTTCCCAAATTCAGACACTAGAGTCTTCTAAAAGTGTAGCTTTCCCAAGCATTAGAAGACAAATTAGTCCTCAAGCCAGGACACATGCCAACTGTGCAGCACAGCAAGCGACCCTGGGTTTTTTCCTTTCCCTCTTGGGTGCAACTGATGTCGTGGCAATTAATGTCTGGGAAAGCCGCAGCCTTGCCAGTGACTGAGAAAAATCAAATATAATATGAGGCTTGTGGCTAAAGGAGGTTCTCAGCCCATGCCTGGTGTCCTTCTGTCCGCAGCCAGGGCAGGACCTGGGGTTTGCCCACCCCCAGTTTAACTGACACGTCTAACCGGTGGGCTCAGCTGCAGGCGTGACACAGAGGTGCTGCACCTTGCAGCACTCCTTCTCTCTCACTAATCCACGATTTCAGGTAGGGCTGGAAATGCCCCAACTTCTCCTTCCCCCGGAGCAGGGGGAGGGAGCAGTCGTCCCCAGCGCAGCCCCCCAGCTCCCCCAGTGTTTCTTGCGACGCCTCTGTTTCTCTGCCTGGCCAATCAGCCAGGAGCTGAATTTTCTAATATACACAGCAGACAGCCAAGAAAATAATTTGAAAACACTCTCCCAGACCTTTACCCGTCATAAAAAGAAAAAAAAAATATTAAAAAATGGCCTGCCTCCTTTCTCCTCCTCTCACAGTGCTCCTGCAATTCACATTAAGTAATTTCAGCAGGTACATGTGGTGTTTGGAGGGAATGTCTTTATGGTTTTCATCCTTGAGCAACCTATCCTGCCTTTCCCATTTTTTTCCAGTTGTCTCTAATATTTTGAAAACATTTACACTCACAATAATAGGCAATTTTATCACAAAGATTCTAGGCATGAGAACTACTGAGTTAATTTGCTTCTGTTTATATCTGTCTCTCCAAAATGAATGGATTGCACCATTTAATGAAAATGCTGTGTTCTGAAATTCAAGCCTTAAAATTATAAAGACATTTCTGTGCTTTATATCCATCACTCTCTCACAGTCCTTTATATAAAAAAAAAATACATTTGCCTCCAGCTTTATTTATTTTACATTATGAAATAACAAAGATGCGTGCTGGGTTAAAAGCGATCCTGAATGCTAATCCATGAGAATTAAAAGAAGGGAATAACGATGGCCTAATGTCTACACTAAATTAATATATACTATAAAAGACATGATGCATTCTGGGCTGGTGTTCCCAGCAGAGCCATTATTTTGGAATGGGCTAAACAAACAATGATCATCCTTTCACCGATGAGTGATGGTCTCCAGTCTGCTGCCTTCGCACCCATGGTATGTAAACGATGCTCCCTAACTTTGATCCAGGGACACAAGACGTTTGCTTAGCCACTAAAGGAACCAAAATAGCCCCGAAAGAGATAACAGTAGGGCAAAACAGAGCCGTTAAGGTTTCACAGCACAGGCAAGTTTTGGCGGCCGGGGTGGCAGCTGGTTTAAGTTAAGAGGTCAAGCAAAAAGGCCAAGCACCGAGTAAGGCTGATGGAAAAAGCCTTCTTCCTGGGCTCGTGGTATCCCCACAGACCCCAAACTCACAGACCCCATTCCCACTTTCCCCTGCTGACACAGGGATCCCCCCCACCTCCCCGTGTGTGTGCAAGGCCATGCCCGTACTGGCAGATGGGTACGGCCACCGCTCTTCTTCTCTCCCACCCACAAGCATCCTCTCCCGCCGGCTGGTCCCCACTGCCCCCTGCCCCTTCAGNCACTGCCCCCTGCCCCTTCAGCAGCTGCCCCCCACCCCAGCACAGCTTCTCCCAGCGCCTCCAGTCCCAGCCCCTTCCTGCTGCTGCAGATGCAAGGGCAGGGTCCAGCTGAGCTGGTGCAAGGTCTCATCTTGGGCTGACACACACCCCCCCCCCCTTATTTACCCAGGGAAACATCCAGAAAGGCAGGGGCTTGTGTGCGGAGGCACCAGGTATTTGCCCAGGGACAGATCAATACAACGCCTCGTGCCTCAAGCCCCGAATCGATCTTTGCAGCTTTAGGAAACTATTGTTAGCTCTTCGTGTGGGACTGATCATCACATCCCTGTCTATTTCCTGCTTCCACACCGTCTGAATTTCACCTCTGCATTTGGCCGGCAAATGGTGACTGCTTGGCCCCAACAAAAAGAAAACACGCATCAGCTTTGAGGTAAGCAGGCTGCCGGCGTGTAACTCCGAGCTGCATCAGGCATTGATGCCTCCAGCTTATTGAGGGGACCCGAGGCTTCATCCAGTTCAACCAGAGCAGCTCCCAGCACCACGGGGCGCAGGCGGAGGCAGGAATGGGCTGTGGCGGCCCCAGCCAGGGTAACCCCGACTGCTGGGGAACCCGCAGCTGCTGGGAGGATGTAGGTCTTCCTCAAATCAGAGGGGAAGCTGTATTTGCACAACAGCACAATTAGAATAACTTGATTAAAAGAAATGCAAACGAGCCATTAACTTCGCTTTGCTAAATCTCCTTATAATGTGCTTCTTACAGTACCTGTGCAGGAAGGGGGGGGGCGGGGGGGAATGAAATAACTGCAGAAAAGCCTCCCATAACATGAAAGTAGGGTATTAATTAGAATAACAAACACAACTGCCACCAGCCCAACTGCTGTAGCTTTCTTTTACGGACTTTCTTTTCTCCTCTCTCACTGGAGTGGCTGATGGCTGAACAGGCTTGTGGCCGAGCACTCAAAACCACTCTCCTCATTGTGGCTCCTCAAGGTGATGGAGCGGATGCTCCAGCCTTGGCCTCCACTGCCCCAGGAGAACTTCTCCCCCCCACCACTTCCTTGAGACCCGTGCAAATCCAGGACTTCGGTAGTTTTACTTCTCTGTTGAGGCTGGGTAAAACTGGATTATGGAGCCAAAAGATACCGCCGAGGGACAGAGAGCGTGAAGAGAACCACCCTCTTGCCTGAGGAAACAGGGCTCAGAAAGAGTGAAAAAGCACAGAGCAAGGAGATGGTGGTTGCACTGGGGGGAAGTCGAGAGCAAGGAAACGGCCAGCAGAGGACCAAAGAAATGCTGTGGTGGGAGAGGGACAGATGCTCTGCTGGCACCTCACAGAATAAGGCCCTTATCTAGAAAATGGGAATGCAAATGAGCAAAGGCGTGGAGCAGCGGGGTGATGAGTAAAACTAATTAGAAAATGAGGCTTGATTATTCATGGACTTGACATATCAGAGAGCAGCTAATCAAAGGAATAATACAAGTTTGCATATTCTTTGTAATGTGGGCATCAAAGCCTTGCTTCATGTCACTGTGGCATCACCATCGCTCATTCCTAAAACCAAGCACGCTTGATGTGGGCACAACGTCTCGCTCTGGATCACGCGATGGATTTTGGAGAGCCTGAGGTGTCCAAAAGCACCACTGTTTTTTCCAGCTATTGAACTGATCTAGCAGTTATCTCTACTTATAGGTCTTGCCTTCCTGGATACAAACATAGCCCAAAGCTCTTTGGCTGTGTAGGAAACTGGGCAGCCTTTAAAAGCTTGAGTCAAAGACCTGGAAACTCAAGGGACCCACCTTGCAAGACAAACGCAGGGTAATCTCGTAGGGTTTCTTTTTGCTGCTTGCTGCTGGCTAAATAAACTTTGTAGAAATCACACAGGGGAAGATGGACTCGGTGGGAAGTACTTGCACAGTACATGCTGGGTGCAGGGAACTTTCAAAAGTACCTCTTTCCCAGCACATGGCATCAGAAACCATCCAGCTAGGCTGTTCATTGCAGCTAATCTTGGATTTTCACCATCAGTCGGAGCCAGACAAGAGGCAGGCTAGCTTTCAAGTTACAAGGTGTAGGCAGTATTTCTATTTCACACATAGATCTCGGTCCCGTGAAAGGTTTTATAGGAGGACCTTGTGTGGGGCTGGCATCTGGACGTTTACCAAGCTTCTGGGCAACAGAGAGTGAATAAACGATACTGTCCCATCACCACTGATTCTTATCCCAGCATGAAATTGGCTGGGAAAATGCTGAAACATCAAATTCCCTTTTGATGAGGACAGCCTGGGACAATTCCAGGGAACAGGATCCATGGGGATGAAAGGGCGCTCTCAAGTATGCCTCTGATTCAGTGGGAAACGGGAGAAGTGGGCATCGCTCCTGCCAGTGTTTGCTTGTCTGAATAATTACTGTGATGGGTATATTAATACCATCTGGCATTAAAGCCAAGGAGCAACCAGGCATTGAAAGAGATTACTGGTGAGGTGTGTGAAGCAGCCTTTTGGAGGTGCTTATGAGCAGATCAGGAGGAATGAGAAGGCGTGTGAGCCAGCGAAGCCCAGGGCTGCAGGCCATATGGTCCAAGGGACATTTTGTGCCCACTTCCCAGATATATAATGTGGACCTGGTGTATCTGACCTGCTTTAGAACAAAACCTGCAGCAGTTGCCCGATTAAGGTAGGTAAGAGACTAACCCGGATAATGTGGAGGGATGTTCAGCGGCGGTTTCATGCTGTTAAAGGACCTGTACAAATATTGGTTGCATCTTCCTAAAACCAAGGGGGAAATGATTTCACATGGCCCTGAAAGGAACAGTGGGAAAAGACATAATATTACCTAATTCCATCCCAATAGCTAGTCCTGTGTGGAGTAAATACAGTTGGATTTGGTCCAAAGGCATTCAAGAAATCTGGAAGCTGAAATCTGCCCTTCACAGTGAAATTGTTCCAGTTTATTTGCACTGGTTTTGAAATAGATTTAGCTAAACTGGTACCACCCTTTTGCCTGGACGCTCTTCAATCCTTGGGTAGTTAATATCGATTTAACTTAATTTGTTGTCATTCTGTGTACAGACTGCATCTCGGATGCTGTACAAATATTTGCTTATTGAGATTGATGCTGAATTCGGGCAACATGGTCTTGTGGGATTGACCTGTGGGAGAGGGGAGCAGACACAGGAGCAAAAAATAAATAAATATGGCAGGGAGAGATGAGTTCATGCAATTACTTAATTTGTAAAAGGAATGAAAGAATAAACAAAGGTGAAGCGAAAAGAACCTCAAACATTACCAAATTATATATAAAAAAGGAAGCTTTGAGGCCAGCTTCTTCCCAGAGCCTCCCGAGCAGCAGGGCTGAGGAATCTTCGGAGAGTGATCTTGTAGGCCAGTGAAACAAAAAAACCCGCTTGTTTCACGGTGCGATTTTGCAAAAGCAGATTTACCAGGGATAGCAGATAAATAATTCACATTTCTGAAGATGTGAAGAGGAATTTTCTTTCCTTCATTTCAAATGTAGTTCTGCCGGTTGCAAGAGGGCTACGGCAAACAGCCCCCTACAAAATAAAAACGAGGGACAAAGCCAGAGTTTCACTTTCCAGTTATGTGTAAAAGGACTCCTAGAAAAGAAAAAGCTCACCTTTCTCTGCAGCCCCCTCCTCCACTGCCACAAGTCCACGGGGAAATAGAATATTTGTGTTCTATTACAGTAAAACTTCTGGAATAAGAAAATAAAAATCAACATTTAAAGTCTAGACAATCCCCAGCTGGGCTGGATGTAAATAAAGAATACTGAGCGCAGCAATTTCTCGTTGTTTCCTGAAAACCCTTAGGGTCCACAGCGTTACAACACTTGGCCACAGCTAAAAGAAAACCAGGGCAGAAAACCTCCCAATCCTAAATTCTAGCCGTTGGGTCCCTTGGCCTGGGGCCAGGCTTCCCTGCCCTGGTCTCACTGGAGGCAGGGGCTGCTCCACGAGTCCCCTCTGCCAGAGATGCTGCCGGTCCCACATGTGCCTGAGCTGCCACTTCCCCAGATTAAAATAGTAGCAGCTATTTTAATCCGCTGCTGGAATACATCTGAAGAAATTCCTCACAATCCCTTTCTTCTCTTTCCCAGCTGACGCAGAGCCGCCTGTCAGGGAGCTGCCCTACAGGAGAGCGTGCCCTGGCTGGATCCATCCTTGCCTTGGGTAGGAGAGGTGGATGTGGGGGGTACCCGCTCCGTGGGGCAAGCACCCCTTCGGCCGGTGAAGGCTGAGCAGCACGGACTGGCCCCATCCTTGCCCAAGCCTCCTGCTCAGCACTTTGGAGTAGGTTTCATAGAATCGTCCAGGTTGGAAGGGACCTTTAAGACCATCGAGTCCAACTATCAACCTGACACTGCCAAAACCACCACTAAACTATGTCCTTCAGCATCACGCCTGCCCGGCTTTTAGATACCTCCCGGGGTGGTGATTCCACCACTTCCCTGGGCAGCCCGTTTGGGATGCTGCAGGCCCCTGGGAGGGATGGCTGGGGACCAGCATCAGCCCCACCACAGCCTCAGCTCCCCCCTCGCCCGTCTGGTGCCACTGGGAGCTCTTCATCCTCCGGGCTGAGGGCCACACATTTGCCACGTGGATGGTAAGATCTAGTCCAACGTTGCTTAAATAAGAGAATCACAGAATGATATGGGGTTGGAAGGGACCTCTGGAGATCATCTAGTCCAACCCCCCTGAAGAAGAGAAGCTAATAAATGACCTCTCCTTTGTCTGGAACCTTTGTTAGCAGCTAATTGAGCCAATCAGAAAACATGTGGGCAGAGGAGAGAGGGTTAATGCTTTTGTTCCTCCCCTGTCAGGGGTGGCAGGGCCCACTGCTGTTGTGTGTACACCCCGTTATACACAGGTGTTGTGCCTGCAGTAGATGACTGTAGCAAAAATTACCTGTGCAGAGAGATGGCAGAGACAGCTACTATTTTAATGCATGGGGCTGATTCCGCATCTTTTCCTGCTCATCTTTCCCTATTAAAGATCAGCAACACATAACAAAATGGTCCTACATGCTAAGGGGCGTAAGGCAGCACCTCTCAGCATCAAAATTCGGCAGACCTCCTACCAGGAAACGCATCCTCCAGCCACACAGAGCTTTTACAGACCTGCCTGGGTCCCAAGCGATATTTTTATATAGCAGCGGTAAATTCTTGCAGTCGTTTGTGTCTGAAAAATCTCCAGGAACAAATTGATACATTTCTACACACTCTTGCAACCCGCCTGATTGATGGCCGCTCATGTTTTTAGAGGTCTGAACTTGGACGGTTTCAGGCTCAGAGCCCCAGAGATGGAGCTCCCAGTGCAGGGGCTGCTGCAGCCATCCCTGCAGGGGAAACCTTGATGCAGGGCAGGTTCTCCTTGAGACTGTCCAACCCAGGATTACTCACCCTGCCCCACAGGACTTCCACCAAAATATGCATTTCCCCAACAGATCGGTGCTTTTTACACGTTTTGTGGGGCAATCCACCATCGCCCTCCCTTAACTAAAACGTTTGAAGCACACGTTGGGTTATGAACTGTCACGTCTTTGCTTGCAGTCCCTACCAAGCGAAAAAAAAATAAATTTCCTGGCCAAGGAGACTATCTCCACTTGCCTCCGGCTGTTGGACCAGCCCCGTGGGTTTACATGAGCTGAGGAGTTCCAGGAGCTCCCTCTAACTCTGAATTTTCAAGGCACTTTGGGTAAATTAATCTGCCAGAGACCTGGGACTGGCCATGGAAGGCTGTGACACTGTGCAGAACACTGTAACAACCAGAAGAAAAATAACTTATCAAAAATACTATTTTCTTTCATGCAAAGAATCAAACTTTAAATGATCCCATCTGTCACATTCATCCGCACCGTGTTCCATTGGCTGGATTTTGCTCATTAAGACAAATTTCAAGCCAGCAGATCATTTTTACCTTCAGGGCTTTGATGAAATGTAGCGTTTGGGACTTCCTCCCCTCTTCCATTTTTTGAAAGCCGTGAGGAGGAATAAGTGTATTTCTCTTAGGCTGCTTTGCTATTGTATGGAATGGCTTTGACCTTCCAAAAGAGAAAAACACTACATTCAAGTTCCTCCTCCTTTCCCCCATGGGACTAGGAGCTGGCCAAGCCCCTCCAATAAAAGTTCAACCTTGCATCGTAAAACTCTCTTTTCTTTATTACTCGCTCTCCTCAAAGCTTCCCCAGCAAACCTCTAGCCCTTTCAAGACGTGGGCTGGAGAGCTTCTATGTTGTACAAATGGTTCAAATGTCTTTGTTTCTTCCCTGAAAAGACATAAAAAAGATTTGTGGGATTCCTTGCCCTGTAACCAAACAACTGTATAACCCTGCAGTTTGCATGTTACGGCTCCCCACGCTTTTAGCCCCAATGAATTATTTTACTGTAAGTGCAATTATGCATTGGAGTGGTTTCATGAGGAACGTGATAAATCAGCAGCAGCTTAGAGCTTTTAAATCAAGGCTGGGTGTTTTCAGTGGGGTCCTGCTCGGTGTCTGGAGTGCACAGAGGCTCTCAGTGCCTTTCCAGGAGGGTATATAATCCCATGGTCATCATCAGACATGGTACTCAGGAATTAGGAGAGGGGCGGGATGGCCTTTGTCATGCAGGATGTAGGATTAGTTGAATTTAATGGTCTGTTTTGGTCTTTAAATCTATGAATAGGGGAAAGGAAAGAGAAAAAAAAAACAAAAAGAACAAATGTCCCTGTTATAGCCAACATATTTTTACCTCCTGAAAGCGGATCCAGAGGGACAGCAGGCAGCTGGGGCTGGAAATGAGTGCTGGGGAAAACCAAGAGCACCCCTTGGTGCACTGTCCCCTGCACTAGGACCCCCACAACGCCCCCGGACAGCCTCTGGCAAGCAAACCCAGGAGCCCAAACCCACTGGGATTTGCTGACGTCTTGCAGAAAACAGCAGATGTGAGGACATGCACAATGCTCAGCTGCTTTTCAATTTTTTTCTCCCCCCTTGAGGTCATTTCAGATGTTCCAGAACTAGAAAACTAATGCTTTTCCTATTTCTAAATTAAGCTAATTAAAATTTTAATCTGGTGGACATTATCTTATTGCATAATTAGAAAGGCTTACAGTGCAGTAGTTTGGTTGGTACCAATCCTTTTTGGTTTAAATCGTGTTTCATTAATTGAACAGGGCTTAGATAGGTGCTTATAAGGTAATAAGCTAACTATCTGTTCTTAACAAAATACTCTATTTTCCCTTGTAACTGTACCTGCTCTGAGCCTCCATGCTTTATGCTATAATAGCTTTCCCCTAGCAAAGCACGGGCGCTGACACCCGTGATCCGTATGGAAATTTCGGGGACTCTGGGCACCCCTGGTAGACACTGCTGCAGACCCACCCCACATAGCAAACACAAAGGATGCTCTGGAAAATGGCAAATCCAAACTCTACCCTCCGAATGGCCGATATCATCTGCTTAACCATGGGATATGGCATAATTAATTACTCCCAGCCTTTATTAAGCCCCAAAGAATCTTTCTATAGACTAGACTGGTATTACTCTGCCATACATTTTAAAGAGATTACTGTTAATTAATTTAACTCGTCTGCATACCTAAAACTCAGCTAAACCCTCTATTGTGCCATCTGCTGTCATTTCAGACGCGTAGGACTTCCAAACTCCCATAGAAATAGAAACGGATTAAAACCATCTACTCGGATATAAAACAATTTAAGAAATAAGTTGCTTTTCAACACCCCCTGCAGTGCCCTGTGCAGAGCGGGGCCAGGGAGCCGCCCGGGCTCGGCACATCCCCATCCCCGGCCACAGTCACCAAATCCGCACGGGAACCGGCACAACACCCGAGGCCGATGGGCCCATGGATGGGTCGAGGGCTCTTGCTGCTACCACGAATGAAACAGTAAGTAATTACATTAATAGAGCCAGGCCTTCCAGTTGGCCAAGTCATGGTAGCTGGAGTATTTTTTGTCAGTAAACGGTTTCAGGAAAAAAAACCAAAACAAAACAAAGCAGCAGCTTTTTGTCAAAACCAAACAGCTCCATGCAGCAAGCATCTCCCGCATAAAAATTTCCTTTTTCTTTTTTTCATCAGAACAGCAGAAACGTAATTAGGTATAAAAATTCTTGTTTTTCTGCAAAACACACACAAAAACCCTCACAAGAGGGTTTGAAAACACTGCTTACTCATTTCTCAGGTAGCAGCTGCTTCTGAAAATATGAATATTTTTAGTAGAAGGCTGCAAATAAGGTTAAAGAAAAAAAAAAAAAAAAAAAAAAAAGCAATTTTCAGCCAGCTCAATTGCCAGCTCCCCTTCACACGCTGGTTGGGGATCAGCCATGTGGCAGCAGAGGGTCTGCGGGGCCGTGGGACGTCACGCCGTGGAAGCGAGCCAGAAGGTGCAGCACCCTCAGAGCAAGCCCGCAGCTCGCAGCGCTGGTTTAGGCACAGGGAGCGTTGCTGGAACCTGGGGACGACCCAAGGAGCTGCCATCTCACAATGCTGAGCTCAGGCGCTCACCTGCTCTTTCAGGTCTTAGAATCATAGAATTGTCTGGGCTGGAAGGGACCTTTAAGATCATCTGGTCCAACCATCAACCTAACTATGATAAAAAAAGCCACCACTAACCCATGTCTCTAAGCTCTATGTCAACCCGGCTTTTAAATCCCTCCAGGGATGGTGCCTCAACCACTTCCCTGGGCAGCCCATTCCAAGGGCTTTCCAAACCCTTTCAGTGTCAAAATTGTTCCCAATATCCAATCTGAACCTCCCCTGGGGCAACTTGAGGCCGTTTCCTCTTGTCCCATGGCCTGTTCCTTGGGAGAAGAGACCGACCCCCCCTGGCTACACCCTCCTTTCAGGGAGTTGGAGAGAGCGAGAAGGTCTCCCCTCAGCCTCCTTTTCTCCAGGCTGAACACCCCCAGCTCCCTCAGCCGCTCCTCACAAGACTTGTGCTCCAGACCCCTCACCAGCTCCCTTGCCCTTCTCTGGAAACGCTCCAGCCCCTCAATGTCTTTTTTGTGGTGAGGGTCTTGTTTGGAGATCGGCACAAAATTGTTCCACTGCTCCAAAACAGGCAGCACTAAAGCAGAAACCGTTTCCTAACCGGTAATTCATTTCCAGCGTAGTCGGTAACTCTGTGCAAAGTGAGGCCCGGCAGCCCGCTCTCGGTTTAATTTGTACCACTGGTTTTGTTCAGGACGCGGTCCCTATGTCGCCACCTCTCCAACACCTCTCCAACACTGGCATTTCCCAGGCTGGCAGCCAAAGGGATGCCGGGGCAGACATTCCCGCAGACAGAAAGCTAAAGGTGCTTGGCCTTACGTTTGCTCTACAAGGGGCTGGATGGAGGGCAGCGGTTTGCGTCCTGGCAAGGGGTCCGAGCCACCGCGTCACTTGGGCATCAAGTTTGTTTGCAATGAGTGTACCGTCATCAGGGGGTTGGACTAGATGATCTCCAGCGATCCCTTCCAACCCCATACCATTCTGTGACTCTGTGATCATGCTCATGACAGGGAACAATCTCTGCTGACACCAGACCCTCCACCTCCCTGCCAGCACAGGGGTGTCCCTCAGTGAGGTGATGAGGGATCAGTCTGCACTTTCCTGACAGTCTAAACCCGAGGTATATTTTCTACAAAGGGAAGGGTACACAACCCATTGTGTTACCCTTCTTGAACACCCTTCCAACCTCTCCTTCAAAGCACTTTATGAGCTTGGCCATGGTTTTGTGTAGCCAGGGCATGAAAACCACCCAGGGTGCAGATGTGCCACAACCCCAGCAGATGATCAGGGACACATCGCTCTCACAGGGAAGTCTTTCCTGATGCCCGGTTTCAGCCTCCCAAGCTGTTTTTCACTGAATTTCACTGAATTTTTAGAGTTTGAAGGGACCATAGAGATCATCTAGTCCAACTCCCCTGCTGAAGCAGGATTGCCTAGAGCATGTTGTTGCCCCTTGTAACATCATTTGTCTTTTCCAAGAAGAGTTTGGGTACAGATAGCTGTAGGCTGCTGTTAATTCACCCCTTCATCAGTCCAAACCAGCCCAGCCCCATCAGCCAGAGCCTTGCAGAGTAGGCATCTCAAGCCCCTGAACATCTCCATAAGGCTCCTCTCCAGTTTCTCCCCTTAAAATGGGATCAGCCAGATCCAGCAGTAGAGAGTAGAGGTCTAGGTTTTCCTCCTTACTTTATAGAATGGTTAGAGTTGGAAGGGACATTGATGATCACCTAGTCCCACCCCCTGCCCTGGGCAGGGACACCTCCCGCCAGACCAGGTTGCTCAAAGCCCCATCCAGCCTGGCTTTGAACCCCTCCAGGGATGGGGCAGCCACAGTTTCTCTGGGCAACATGTATGTTGTACTTCACAACATATATCCCACTCCCTTGGAGCCAGCCAAGCAAGGGCCACCCCAGGCCACCACAGAGGGTGGCTGAGGCATCCAAGTTAAGGGGCCAGAAAAGAGAAACTATGCAGTTGTGATTTATCCCATTCACTGAGATGCCTGAAAGCTGCTGCTTGGGCAGGCACTAAAGCAGCTTTGGTGCCAGTGGCTCAGCAGATATTCACTATTTGGTGGCATCCAGCTATGCCCTAAAGCCTTCGCAGCCTCCAGCCTGAGCAAAGCCCTCCCTCTCCGCTTAACTGCTTAGTTTACATGGCAAAACAAATATTCCTGCAGCACACCAAACAATCTTGCTGTCGGGCCTCAAATTTCAGTGTGATTGGTAATCAGTGCATCAGCCATCAGAAGTGGGTTATTAAAATATCTGTCATGATGAACAATGTAAAATAAATGCAGATAAATTGTATTACACTGGGTCATTTAGCTTTAAGCGCAGCAGCCTCTGTGGGGATTTTTTTGCCACTTAAGTGATATGCAGCATGAAACAGCACAAATAAATACAGATGTAGAGAACATTAGATACACTTTGTAAGAGCAAATTATGTACGTTCACATTTCATTCTAGTTAGATCAAAATTAGATGTTTTTCCTCCATTATCTCAGTGGATACACTAAAAGCCAGTGATTTATGAAAGAAACCGGTGTGAATGCCATTATAATTGATTAACCTAAGAGACTGGTGGCCTACTTATAGGTATACAAATATGATTATAATTGTGCAGTAAGTAATTGAATGTTCTGCAGGACTTCTTTATAATGTGACTGTAATGCATAAAAACAAGAGGGAGACAAAAGGTTTCAACCCTGTGTGATGTGCTGAGATCCTAGGAGAGGTGCTGAGTGCTTCCTGCTCCTGTCAATGTGAGTAGGTGTTGGGACCTTGCAGAATCAACCCCCTCCTGAACGGCAGCATTTCCCATAAATAGACTCGCTCAGACAAAAGGCTCGCAGCTCACTTTGTGGCTGGAATAACCTTCGACACGCTGAGTGGATCTCATCGCCTGGGAGATGCCGCACACAGACCCTCTCCTGATTCATCAGTACCGGAGCACCTCCTCAGGGATTTCCCTTGGGTCAATATCGGGGAGAGGCAGATCCAGCCCAGAAAGCACGTGGCTACAAAATGAAGCCATGGGTCCGTATTTCTGAACCACCCCTTTGCAGCAGGACTCAGCAGTGCTGCAGTGGGTCTGGGACTCTACCAAACCTCGGGTCTCTACCAGCTGTGACTGAGAGCCCACCTCTGCTGCTGTGTCTGCTAACGGGTACGAGTGTCCATGCTTCCTTGTGTTACAGTCACAGGTAGGACATGGCAAAGAGCAAGAGCATCTCACTGCCTCCAGAGGTTTGCAATCCACACACAGCACAGTGAGGAGCACCCCACACACTGGAAGCTCATGGGTTGAAGCCCAAAGTTCTTACTTAGACCATGAAAGTGGTCTAACCCTGCAGTCCCAGGCAATGATCTTTGCTCATTAAGTCTCTCAACACCTTGGCAATGCACAAGCTGCTGGACTGGGTACCAGCATCACCCAGCCCACAGCTGCCTAGAGGCTCCCACGGCGTTTTTATGTGTCACAGATTTTCCTGTGTCTTTTGCTGCCAGTTACTTCCTCTCACTTAATTTGTCTAAACTCCTCCTTCTCTGCATGGACACGGGCAGCAGAGCTAATCTCCAACAATGACACACACTAGCTCTCTGCAGAACAAAATTCTAGATTCTTAATTTGAATGATTAAATATACTGAAGCCCAGTGATGAATTATTTAAAATCTACACAAATTCTGATGCTGCACACCGGATTAGAGATTTGAATACACCTCTGCAATCGTGAGTCCCTCTGCCAATAGCTCATCATGGAAAAGCTTCCATTTAAACCTCCTGGGATAAACGATCTGTTACAATTCCCCGGACTGGAAACCCTGGAGATGACATGGGAGGCAGGACTCGCTAGGATGGGATTGAGTTAATTAGCACTGTGTCTGAGGAGAGCTGTAACAGCGTAATGAAACAAATAGAATAAAAGCCATCTAAAGTGACTCCAGTGGATTGATGGGCGCTTGCTGCTGACTGCGGTATGGTCAGGACTGTACCCATGTGTGCAGGGCCATGCATTTATCATGCATTGTTCATGTTGGAAGAGACAGATGGAGAAAAGGGTGCTGGCAGGGTCATTATGGAGCTTTCTGGTATGATGTGTACTCAGGGCAGAGTCTTTTTGCTGGGGGGATGAACTATTTGGGGCTGGGGAACTATTGCCAGGAGCTCCTCGCTGCCACAGCAAACCCAGCTCAGTGATGGCCCTGCTCACGGGGAGCCAAAGCCACCAACCCCTACATCCTCACGCAGCGTGGGGTCAGGTCCAGCACACACAGCTCTGGCACCCTGCCCCGGCCCACTTTATCCTGTCAGAGAGCAGCACCTCCACTCAACTGCAAAGCCAGACATTCACGGCATATCCTGGAGAAGAGTTTGCATCCCATCTCCTGAGGCTTTACCTTCAAGCTGGGCACACAAGTGACTGGATGAAGATGGCCGTGTTTGACTCTGCATCCGTCCTTTCCCATGCTGACAGCTGCCAAGGGATGACTGACAGGTTCTGCTTTTTCAGCGTGCTTTGCATTCTTTTCCATATTCAGTTGTCTGGAAGAGGAATACGTTGGCCCTAGCAATGCTGCATTGGAGAGAGGTGCTGGCTTCCTCAGAGTAAATTTTATATTCGGCATAAAAATACTGACACTGCCTGTATGGATAGCTCTGTTATCATGCCTGGAGCCAATAAAGAAAGCATAAGAAAAAAAAAGAAAGAAAAAAAGAACGCCACAAGTTAAACCCATACTTTACAGCAATCAGACTCTTCCTTTTAATTTTTAAGCTTCTCAAATTCTAGCTTCCATCAAAATGAACCAGTAAAGGATAAACAGAGCTGCCAATCTGCACTATTTTGAAGCAGAAAGTTGACTCCCAGCTTGGCCAGCTATTCTGACCACCAAACATAATATACACTAAAATTACAAGGGACAACAATGCAGAAGACCACGTACTATCTTCAGCCCACGTACATCCCTATATCTATCTCTACTACAGGGAACTGGAGCTGTGCCCAGCAGGTGTATCTAGTCCCGAGCACTGCCTATCTACCAAAAACTAGAGAGAGCTGCAAGTCCAAGCGCAGGGACAAGCCTGCTAATACCAACTGAGGCCAAACGAATCCCCATGGGTAGCACCTGTGCCCCTCTCATTCCCTCCACACACATCAGCTGCTCTTTCTTCCTAAGTATTGCTTGGAGCGAAGACAGTCCCGCAGTGAAATAATCCCAGCCTCAAGCCTATTGCAGAAATTAAAAATGACTTGCTTGTAGCTGGATGCAAGGCTTACTAATTACCCACCAGCATTCGGGTGGCAAGTTTGCCACATGAATAATTGCGTGTCCACCAAAGTGTTCCACTGGTAGGGTTATTATCAGGAAAAGAGGAATTCAGTTGGAAAGCATTAATAAACCTTGAAGACAACAGCTATTATGGTGATTGATCCACTATCCAAGTGTACACAGCTCATGCAGGATGGAGGAGCAGAGGTTATTGCACAGAGAGGGTATGCCGAGAGGTGGGAAGGAAGGCAGGGTTGTTGTAGAGGTCAGGGATAAAAATTGGTACTGTCAGGTTGAAAGGCATTTAAAAAACCCACACGTCTTTTCCAAAGCTGACTCAACATTAGATTATTTCAGTAGTCTGCAGCATTTACTACTCAGACTGTTGCTTGTTTTCTTTTATTAAACATGGACAAAGGAAGCAATTTAGAATCATAGAATCGTCTAGATTGGAAGGGACCTTTAAGATCATCTAGTCCAACCATCAACCTAACTCTGATGAAAAAAAAACAAAAGGAAACCATACCAAAAAAACCCAACCCACATTACTAAACTACGTCTCTAAGCTCTATGTCTAATTTCCATGTTTGGTCCCCAGGAACCAGCAGATGCTGCAAATGGGGAGACTGCAGACACCCCGAGGCACAGCCCCAAACATGCCCAGTGCACCCGTGCCTCCTCCCGAGGGGAGCGATAAAATCACCAAATTGCTTCAAGGGCTGAAAAAAGGGTGAAGGAGAGAACCGAGCTGCCTACCGTAAGGCCAGGAGTTTCTGGCCTGGCATTCTGGGGCCGCTGCAGCAATCTCTTGCCCATGAGCAGCTGCGCATTGGGAGCACCTCTCCTTGCAGCTTGTGTGCATCAGGGGTTTGTCCTTTGGCGCTCACTGGAGTAAGTTTTCAGTCTGTCTGGAAAATGAGGCTGGAAAGGAGGAGGTGACCCTTAGCTGCCTTGTCTGTCATGTCAGGAACGTGCACACCTGAAGCATTGTGTTCTTCTGCAGCTCCTTTTACCTGCCTGAAAACATCCCTTTCTGTGGGGATATCCCATCCCATCCCATCCCATCCCATCCCATCCCATCCCGGCAGCACTGCCTTTGCAAGAGTTGAATGGAATACCTATGGTCACAGAGAAGACAGAGCGCTGGGAATACAGCTCCATCCCCCCAGGACCACCCCCAGAGCTGGGTGCAGTCTGTGATCTGCCCCAAATTGTTCACATCATGGCGTTACGTTTCATGTTAAACTGCACTATAGGGTGTTGAGCTCATTGCAGTATTTTTCCTTCAAAAGGAAAAAAAAGCAAACTCTTGCCAGTTTATTATTTCAGCTAATTATATGAACCAACAGTATTTCATCCAAGCCATTTTGGGAAAATAATTGGAGAACGTTTGCAAAACCCAAGCAACCATTTTTCTCCTGCCAGGATGGCAGATGCAAACATAAAGAGTAACATGTCCATACATCTCCAATCTCAACTTCTTATGAAACAAAATAAAGGCAATCTGGTTGTGAACTGATCCAAAGCAAATACAATA
Organism: Arenaria interpres; assembly: GCA_013399435.1. NCBI lineage: Eukaryota > Metazoa > Chordata > Aves > Charadriiformes > Scolopacidae > Arenaria > Arenaria interpres. The sequence goes on from VXAK01026328.1 coordinate 108,513, forward strand.
TTTCAGAACACTCCACATTTAGTTGGTGGGGCTGATTTATACGATGCAATCTAAGACCAGTGTGCAAATACGGAGGGGAGGACTCTTTCCCCTTCACACGTTCTTACCTCACAGACATTGTTTTTGTTTTGCGTGCCAGCGAGGAGCCCTTGGCCTAAGCAGCAACCACTGTTGAAGGATGAGCACCTGACAGGCTTCTGTGGCCCCTCCAAAAAGGATTGCTTTACGAGCCAGAGCTTCTCTTTGTCATATTTAACTCTTTGCCATTTATTGTGTGATCCGCGAGATCATCACACAGTGGTCTTCGAAATAAGTATTGCCGAAAGCATCCCCTGCCTGACGTCGATTTGCGGGAGCTGTCTCTAGTCCCAAGTTACAGATGGAAAGAGAGGGAGGGAGGGAGGGAGG
>VXAK01026328.1:108954-122295 GCA_013399435.1 Arenaria interpres
GCAGGATCTTTCTCAGGGCAGCTCTGTGCCGGCAGCCAGCCTGCCCCCACCGAGCCCAGAGCAGCAGGATGGGAGCACCTCGAGCGGTACCCTCTCCTTCGTCACACGCCACCGTAGAGGCAAAGAGCGCATTGCATTTGAGGTTCCCACCAAGGAAGTGTTGCTCCAGCCACCGTCTCCGTTCTGGTTTTAGATTTCACAGTTAGTTTCCAAGATTTCGTGGCTTTTCAGCAGGTAGAAGAACATGTCGTGTTCGTGGCACTGCAGTCCTACTTACAGATAATTGCCAAAGTAAATCAGAAACATGGGGAGACCTAATAAAAACTGGAAAACATATGCTTTAGAAGTGAAACTAAAAAAAAAAAAAAAAAGAAATGAGAAAGAAATACCAAAAGGATAATTGTCATTTTTGGTAAGGAGGTCATTGAAGGATTTCCAAAACCAGTTCAGTCCCAATTCTCAGTTTGCCTTACTAAAACCTTGATCCATCATTTTGTAATAGGCCTAAGCATCTGTTCCTCAGGGATGCACAGGCTTTCTGAACGAAATCCTCCAGCCCCCCACCACCGGCTGCAGTCAGGAGGGATGCCAAGAGCCTGATCCAGAAGGCTGCTGCTGCTGCTGCTGCCTTGGACAGAAGCTCTCTTCAGTCCTTCCCCAGCTTGACCCCATCCCACCCTCTGTTCTCCAGAAGAACCGAAGCTGCATGTTGCTTGGAGGCTACTCGTGGCCAAATCAGAGCTTTACATCCAGGCACTCTCAATGCTTGGGCTGCAGCAGCCCAGGAGCATCACAGGCAAGTGCAAGACACCACCAGGCTGGGGTTGCTCTAACTGACGCCTCCCAGGAATGACGGAGGTCAACAGCAAGAACAAATGTATGTATTTAATGATTTCTTCACTGCTTTCACCTTGTTCCCAGCAGTTGCATTTGTGCCTTTTGCACACCAGTGGTGTGAGGAGCACACTCAGGGAAGGGCTGCATCCCAGGACCCGGAGGGCCCTGGTACCTGGATTTCATGAGCTAAGCAAAACAGCCGCTCTGTGAAATAATGGAAAATCTTATGCCAATACCAATAAGCACAGATGCTAATTAATACCCATTTCAATTCAATTCATTTAGGACCTGAATATTTAACCAAAGCTCTTCTTTCCCCACATCCGGATATTGCAAACCTTCAAGCAAAGCTGGATGTTTCCCCTCGGCTCCACCAGGAATCTGGCTGCTCCCTGGGCAATGAGCTTTAGTGCAAACTGATTTATTGCACAGCCCTGCTGGTGGGTGGGCCAGGATTCCCACGGCGTTCGGGGCCTTTTCTGCAATGAAATACGCTCGACACGGAGGTCAGGTAAACTACACTGTGTTGCATTCATAAGCATTTTTCAATTAGCACAGAAGACTGTCCCCAATCTCAGAGTTCAAATATTCAAAGTCTGGGGATTGTTTGAGGTTGAGCATGAGTTCAGCTGGGCCTAGCCCTCTATTTATTTTCTAAACACTGACTTTTCTGCCATCTTTATTTACCATAATTAATACTCCCTTAATGTAGGCTCTCCCTGGACTTGTTCTGGGATGTGCTGTACTTCTTGTGCTGAGCAGTATTCCCCCACCAGAACACAGCCATGGCTTGATGACTTGAATTTGCAAAGGCACTTTGTTTCCCATGGAATTCGTAGTATTAGTGCAGAAAAAGCCCCTTTTTTTTTTGCCATGGCAAAGTGTCCTGCCCTGCTCCAGATGAAAATGTGAATGTTCCCATAATTACACACTGACCTGTGTTGAACAAGCTGGCTCAAATGCTACTTTAGCTCTGCGTGGCCAGACTTTATCAGATTTATTTTATCTACAGGAAGTCACACCACAAATAAGTAACATCAATGCTACACTGGAGTGTTTGAAAAGCAAATTATTTGGCAAGTATTCCCCCTTTCTTCTCCTCCCTATTCACCTGGTTTACAGGGCCATTAACAAATGCACCCTGGACTAAAAGTGTGGCCTTAGAAATGATGAGCTAACCTCACCGCTCTTCCACTTCATGAAGTTTTATTTTGATTCCCTTTCTCCTCTTGTCCTCTAGAGACTTCATGTGCTGTGACATTTTCTGAGTTGCCGCTGCCAGCCCGGGAGGGTGGCCAGGAGATGAGCTCCTTGCGAGGCGCAGGGATGTTATTTGGTGCCCTCCCTGAAGGACAACGGCTCCTTGCTGGAACTACAAGTTCTGCAAGACTCCCTGCGGGCACTCTCCTACCGCCCATCCTTGCTCCCAAAGCCCTCCCGTGGTGGGGCCGGCCGGCACTGGATCTGGTTGTCGGGAGGAAGGAGGATGATGCCCTCTTGGACGGGTCAGCACAGGCGCTGGCTCTCCCTGCAAGGTTGCTTCTTGCGTTGCCGTGGTCCCGTCTTGCTGCAAGCGTGACAAATGCCAGAGCTCTTCAGCCATTTTCCTCTAGGAGAATTAAAGTTTTAATGATTAACCTTTATAAATTACAACAGCAATGCCCTAAATAATAAATAGTTTCTGGCCAGGTCTAGCCCTCTGAGCTATTATTCTCCAGGATGATATGCTGAGCCCCCATCTGCATTTATTTTCCATACTGTATTCAAGTCCTCTTATGTCATTGAGATAAGCAGCCAGGAGATATGTGTTTTCCAAAATGATGTCCTCATTCATCATTTCTTCCTCGCTGCTCAGCCTGATTACATTTAATTCAAGAAGAAAGAAGCCTCGCCTGGGCCCACTGAGCATATAAGGTTAAAAAAGCAATGCAAATGAAGCAACAGCTTCCCGGAGAAATGGCTACAGAACACAGAATAACAGTATCCCTTATCAGCGCTGGGGCTGTGTACTCTCCTCCTCATTTCCAGAAAAAACCCAGAGCACAAATGTCCCATTCATCAAGATCAGCAGGTACAACTCTGCTTTAAACACATACACACAACAGCCACCACCCTCTCCGTTAATGGGGAATGAGCTTTGAGCATTAATTTCATCTGATATTAATGCAAAGCTTAATTATGAAGAGGGATAGGGGAGTGAAAGCTTACTGCAGCCTGAGCTCTTTCCAGTGACACTTGGCTTAGGGAGAAGTGCCTTTTGTTTCTACAAGTTCTTCTCTGTCGCAGTATTTGGCTGCTCCGGGATGCGGCAGGGAGAAGTAATGCCAAAATGTGTCCGAGCACAAGGTAAGCAGCGGCTTTCCAAGCCCGATGAAGGATTCCTCGTGAATTTGCCCACTCACCCTCTGCGTGGCTGCCCAGGATGCAGCCTCTGGGCTCACCTTGAACCAGGGAGAGGCAGCCCAGACCAGGAACGCCTGCTCATCTTCTGCAGGGATGCAGCCACCACGAGCTGCTCTTCCCCAGACTACGCAGCGCCAGCCCTGAGCCAGGGAGCCCTGCTCTGCCCCGGGTTCGGGGGGGGACCATCCTGCACCCTCCCAGGTGCCAGGCACAGCCACTGCTTGTCCCTGCACAGCTCAAGGGCAAAGATGATGCTGTTGGGAAGGAAGACCTGTGTGGTGCAGGCTGGGCGTGGGAGCCCGCACATGATGCCAACGGGAATGGGCATTGCGGGTCCTGGTCGGTACATGGCTCTGCAGGGTGGCAGCCACAAGCCCTCCAAGCTCGCTCCCCTGGACAAGCTGGGCTGGCTGCTCCAGAGCCAGGCTGGCAGCCGCCTGTTTGCAGAAGGAATTTCCCACTCGGAAAGGCGGTTTGCATATTTGCTCTAATCAGACTTCAAAGAAACACCAAAGGAGCCGGGGAAATGAAACACATACTGAGCCAGCAGAATGGGCAAATAAACACAGGCAAAAAAAAGAAAAAGCCGGAGTCTCTGACCAAATGAACTGAGACCAAAACTTTGGATTTAAAATGAAAATCAGAAGGCTCTCTTAAAGAGCTGTGTGGCTTCCCTGCATGTCCAGAGGGCAGCAGATCCAAGCTTTGCCCCACGGCCACAGCAGCAGTGGGGCTGCTCATCCCACCCTCCAAAGGGAGGAAGGCTGTGGAGGCTCTGGGGTCCTCTGCAAGCAGCAGAGTTCCCGGGCATGCAGCCTGGGCACAGACTGGGGGCTTCTGGCACAGAGACATGAGACTCTTCCTAGAGACCCGGAAAAGCAAACGGAGTCGGGAGAGCAGCAGCCCGTGACCTGTCTCTCCCAGAGCCTGCCTGGGCCACACAAACCCATGTTCAACCCGCCCTCGCAGAGGAACCCCCAACACCTGCAGCTGGGGGTCCCACTACCCTGTACAACAGGCTGGAGCAGGAAGGGAGGGAAGCTGTGTTATCCCTTTGAAGCTACAAAAGCAGGCAAAATGTAATTATAATCACCCAAACTGGAGTTCTGCCAGGACATCAGGGCTAATGGTCTTGCTCTTGCAAGAAGTGCCATGGGATTTTTCTAATGATCAGAAGTGGTCAGGACCTCAGTTTAACATCTCATTTAGAAGATAATGAAGAAGTTTCCCATTTATTTTTGTTCTGAAGGGAGGTAAGGACAAATTGACTATGTCAAAGGGCACGAGGACTTAGAAATGTAGGTTCTTTTGCTTAAGATGTGACTAGGAGCTCTGACAGCCAGGAGGGAAGGCAGAGGGCAAACAAGAAGCAAGGAGGATGCGCGTGTGGTTTCCTACGACTCCTGTTAGTGCTTCAACTTTTTTCTGAATCTGCTGTGACTCCAGTGACATTGCTGAAAGGAAGGTGAATCTTTTTTCATGTGAGTTATTCCCGCTGTAAAATATATTTGGAGGGAATGAGTTTATAAAGCTATCTCTGAGATAATTGGCAAGGATACTCCACTCTCCCATGAAGGTTATGAGTGGGTTACAAGAGGGTCTTCACTTTAAACTCAGAGCAATGAGAAATTAATAGATCTTGCAGTGTCAGTCCCAAGGCAGAGGATCATGATGAACTGGAAACAGGCAGAGAGGCTTTCTTTAAGTTACAGAGTGGAGGAAGAGAGATGTATCAGACCCCTGGGAGTTACACAAATTCAAACTGACACCTCTGCTGAGCAGAAGCGTGGTGATTGCCAATAAAAGGTCAGTGCAATTGGAGAGGACAGATATTGCCTTACCCTCCGAGGAGAAGCAAGCATGGCATGTCCAGAGACCCTGCCTGTTGCTTGCCTGGAAGTGTGAGCTCTGCCCTGGGAATCTGCACCATGGTCAGCATGGGCAAGTGATACCTTTTGAAGAGAAAGTTGCTGTGCACATGGGGAATGATTTTCCTCTTTCCAGCCATGATTATTTCCATATCCAAACCCTTTGCACAGCCTGCATTGCCTCCTTTTTTTTTTTTTTTTCCTTCCAGGAGCATAAGAAAAAGCACTCACACTCCAGAAAACTGTAGAGAAGGGTTTGGACAAGAGGAAGAATTGGCAAGGGTGGTTCTGGAAGGTCATTAGGTGGATATTGGCTGTTGTATAGATGGAGCTGCCCGAGTGGAGAAAGAACTGGCTGCGATATTGATGAGAATGAGGAGTTAAATGAAAGCAGTTTGGGTTGCAAAATATAGGCTGCCATTGAGATCAATACTGGAATCAGTTTAATTAATTTGTATGATCAATAACCTGGAAGGATGGAGGCACAGACCAGCAATGCAATTTGTTCACGGCACAAAACAATCACGGAGGAGCTGTCAACACACGGGACGATGCTCTCCAGCTCAGACCAGGAGAAACTGGTGCATGCGAAGTGCACGTGAAATGATGGTAGGGATAGACACTATCTCAGTGATCTCACACAACAGAACAGAGACTAATAAATAATGAGAAAAAGCTCAGCCCTCAAGCACAGCACTTGACCGCTGGGAGCATGGGAGGCACAAGGCAAGGGTGCGCCAAAGGGACAGAGGTGGGGAAGGGATACTGGTGTCCGTAGGGAAATAGGCAAATATTGTAGTGCTGTGGGCTTCGGTCTCTTTATACAGGGAAGACCATAAGTGACACATCGAAGGTAAGCAGGGCCCACAAATTTAGACACATTTCCATAGAGCAGAGACTGAGCAGTGAGGATTAGCTGCCCCAGGATCCGACACAGCGGCTGAGAAACTGACCTGTGAGGACAGAGAGGGCACAGCACTGGTGGAGGAGGAAGAGGGAGAACTGGGCTTCTTGCTCCTCCTTTGTGCCCAAAAACATCCTGCATTTCAGCCTTCAGGTGAGCGGGGACACGATTTAAGCCGAAAGTACCAGCAGCAGGGTTGTCTGTGACTACAGCGTGCTGTTCAGGAGCTGTAAGAGAGCCCTTCAGAGAAGGGGTGATGCTGGCGAGATTCATTTATCAAAAGACTTTGGGTAAAACTCTGATAAAACAAATTCTCTCTTAAAAATTCTTTCCTTACCTTCCTCCCAGGGTGGGGAGCGTGGCTTCCCCTGACTCCGGAGGAGCAAAAGAAAGGGGGAGAGTACAGTGGAAGGTAAGGATATAAATGTTGGTCCCCGGGGAGAGAGGCTGAGAATTCCCTCGTGCTTGCTGATCTGCAAACCTTGTCAGAGGCTTTCGATTCTCCCAGAGTAGAGAAAGGAAGAGACAGATGCTGAGATAATTACTACCCTGGCAAAGAACTTATTCTTGTATCCAGAAGGAGAGTTACAGCCTCACAGCTGTCTTCAGGAGAGAGTGAAAGCATTTTTTCCCTGGTACATTGCAATGGCAATTAATTTTCTTGATAAGCTTAAACTAACCTTTATTTTAAAAAGGAAGATAACTTGTTGTATGAAGCGTCTTCTAACCTGGCATTTACCAAGGACAATCGGATAATAATTTGAAAAGCAATTAAAGGCACCTTCTTCCCCCCCCCGCCCCAAGCTTCCCAGCGCCTTTCTAAGGTGCTGCAGAGCCTCTGGCCCCTCTTGCTCGGGATGACTCAGTGTTTCTTCTTCCACAGCACATTTCCAAATGCTCAGGGCCCCTCAGAGCACAGCCTTCGGGGCCAAACCTTGGCACAGGCTCTCTAAAGTAGGAAACTATTTCTCTTTGAGGTTTGATCAGAGGGTTGGGCCATTTTACTGCATAGCAGGCGTGTGAAACAGGTCAAGTTCTTCTCTTCTAAACAAAATTAGTTGGAAAGCCTTTTTTAAGAGTTCCAGCCTTTCAGCAGAAGATGATGAAATGTTAAATTCTGAGAGCTGCCCCCTTGGCCCCAGTGCTGTCTTCCAGTTTTTATAGAAGACTTTTTCTCTAGATTAACTTTGCTGAAGTGCTTTGAAGGGGAAGAATGCCATGTAAATGCTCAACAGCATTCTATTATACTAAATAATCCTTTTATCTTAATGGAAACAATATTTGGACCATTTTAAATAATGCAGCCTAGCTTTTTAATCAACAAAACCTTTATAATAATACACATGTAATTACTGCCAAGAACATGGCAATATCTCATTCTAAATTACAATAGAGGAGGCAGCAACAAGCCAAAAGGTGCAGTTCATGGAAAAACTATCAGCTTGGCCTTGCTGGTGCTTTTCTTATGAAGCATTTAGTCAGGCTTTAGCACACAAGTGCGACCTGCTCCAAAATTAAAGAAGGCATCCCTGCAAGGGCACCAAGCTGGGAGCCCGTGGGACCAATGCTACGCACACAGCAATTAAGCTGCTGCAGAGAAGCTCTTCCCAGACCCATCCACTGGAGAGGCCCTTGGCCAGGGACCTCACTCTTCTTCTTTATTCCTACTAGTGGAAATGAGCTTGTGCCAGAAGGAAACCTGATAAAGGCAACGCAGAGCAAGGCTGCCTTACCTGTGGGCACTGGTCCAGCTTGCAGCTGGGTACTGAAGGCCCTGAGGTGTAAAACCCTCTGCACACACACAAAATTTTGCTGTAAAGGCAGAAATACAAGATCTTCCAGAGCAAATGAGCACAAGGTATGCTAGCAAGGAGGCAACCAGTCCCACCGTAGTAAGGCTTGAGTGCAGCAACTTACCAAAGGAAGACACCAAATCAATCAAATATTTCAGGAAAGTAATTTGCTGCATTTTGCAGCCCCAGGTGCACTTGGTCCTAATTCTCCTGTCACTAAAAGGATTTTCCTAAACAGTTTGGTGTAGCTAAAAGCAGACAGATAAAGTTTTTAAAAGCCACAACCTCAGCTGGTACAAGACAGCCTTCATCCAGGGAGTGGGAGGAAGAAAGGAATCAAACAGGTTGCCCCAGGGGCAACAACTAGCCCTGAAAGCATTGTTTACTTTAAAGTTTCCTTACCTTCTTGTCTTTGACATGTAACGTACACAGCAACATGATAAAATACCTCCAGTTCCACCTAATTGTTTTGTGGGGTGACCTGTCAAAGCATAACTAGATCATTCCATGCATTGTCATTATGGGGAAGCTCTGATCCTTGAATGTCAAGCTGTCACAGAGATAACCTAACTTCTGAAATAACAGTATGTTAAAATTAGGGGTTATTTATTATTGGCAATGCTCTTTATATACCATGAGTGCAGAAGCACTGCAAGGGAATAGCAAACCAAAAATCCAAGACACAATAATGACAATATACAACAATAATGACAAACATGCAGTAAAATGGGATCTGATAATGTAGTCCCTGTAGAAGCCAGCAGCACTGCAGAGAGCTTCAGAAGCCCTCGTGGAGCACCATACCTCACCCTGACCCATCTGCTTTAAAATTTGATCACCTGTACTGTTTTCAGCTGCTCCAGCATTATACCTTGGGGCCTCAGATCTCTGAAAACTATAGCGCTGGATTTTAGATGAATGCAGAAAGTCCAGATAATACTGCTTACCAGAGGGAATTATGTTACAATATTACTTTAGGAAGACAGACCTACGGGAAAAGAAATTGGTTTATACAAATAACTCCTGCAGAAGCGTAAGGGGGACTGGGAATGAGTTGATAAGAGAAAGCAAGTTGCATGAAAACAAGTGTTGTAACAGGCAAAACCACCTAGCAGTCAAATGGGCCAGCGAAGCCACCAGACAGGTATCAAACACACTGCAAGACATGAAGCAGGGTAGGCTAACACACACTGAGAGTGGCACACGCTGAGGACCAATGCCAGCCACACCACACCACTTTCCAGACAACCCACCTGTGCCCCTCTGCCTGCCTGCTGTGGTTTGGGCAAGGTTGGCCAACAAGACAGCAGATGCTCTCCCCCACCTCTCGCTCCAAGGAGAGGACAAAGAGAGATAAAGAGAGTTATGAGTTTGGGAAAAAAACCTAAACTATTTTAATGAAATATTTATAATGAAATAAAGAGGAAATAGTGAAAAAGATACAATATGTACAAATATATACGAAACCGTACCAAGCTCCCGGGGTGACATTGCCAGCAGAGCCTAGGGAAGTCCCAGACTGGACTCAGCAACAGATGGGAACTGGATTAGTGGAACATATTGCTTGGGATCAAAGTCAGATGAACTGACAAGGTCCTCCTCAGATGCCAGTTATCAAAGAAAGCAGAGAGCCATTGAAGAAGAGCCCCAGGCCCTTTGATCCCTCATCTATTATAGTGAACACGGCAGATGGGATGGAATACCCTATTGGTCGGTTTGGGTCACCTGACCTGTCCACTCCTCCCCACAGGTGTGACCACTCCATAGGGTCCATATCCTGGACCCCACCTTGGCCACAGACATTAGGAGGAGTCCTGGGAGGGCACCATATGTACCTTTGAAAAAACCCCAATATGGTTATTAAGCTCTCCAGCGGTAGAGAACTTATAGCAGGGTCTTTACAACTTATTTTCCACCTGAATTTGTCAGTCCTAGAGATGGAGGAACTGCTGCACCACCCAGCTGCCTTCTTCGAACATGTTCACCATCTGCGATTCAAAGTACTCCTTAATCTTCAGTTTGATAAATGCAATGAGACAACTTTCACAAACTCCATAGGATGGTTTCTCAACCTGGATCATTCTTGCGGCTCTCCTCTGATGTGTTGTGATTTTTCTCCTTACTTTCTGAAATGTGGACACCAGAAATGAGCACAGCACCCAGCAGCTGTGCACCAGTGCCAAACCCTGAGGTAACAAAACCTCCATACTCCTACTGCCTACTATACTTAGCCATACACTTGGGAGTCTTACTGCTCTTTCAGCTGCAACCACAAGTGGGAAGTCATATGCATTTAGTTTTCCACCATCCCTTCCCTGAGTTTCTCCTTGCTGAGACGTAGTCTCCTCCACCAAAAGCCCGATGTACAGTCTTTGTTTCTAAATGCTTGACCTTGTATTTGCATGTCTTGAAATGCATATTTGTCTCCTTGCCCTTGCCTTAGGTAGCTGCCCGGGTTGCATATAAGTGAGTCTCTCCTTGTTTACCACATTGCCAATCTTCAAATCACTTGAGACCCTTATCAGTACTTTCAGAATATTTTTTTTCCAGACTGTAGATAAAAATACTACAAAAAGCATAGGAACAAGAGCTGATCTTTAGGAACAAGAAATTAGATAAACAGCTGTCATTTTGGACATTGGCTGGCCGCTCTTTAAACCATTTAATGTGTGCTTTAATGACTAAATATCATTCCTGATTGATAGTAAAAATTTGAAAAATCATAAATGCTTACAGACATCTATGTGTACTAGGTCAATACTATTGCTTTTATTGACCCCAGGTGTAATCTAATGAGAAAACAACATCATGTTAATGTTCTCACAGCCCTGCATCGACTGACATGAATTTTCTCACCTTCCTTCAGCACTTTATTCACCAGAATCTGCCCTTTTAGTACTTCACCCATCACCATGACCCAGTCCATGTCACTTACCTCCCTGGCAGCACTGGGCAGATGAGAGCTTTTCTCCAGCCTCTTTGAATTGTCCCTGATTTCTGAGATTAACCATTTCTGCCCAGCCTTTTTGAGTATATTTTTTAAATCAGGACACTTTTTGAGTATATTGTTTAAATGGGGTGCAGGTTGCCATGTTGCAAAATATAGCTCCTTTGGGGGCTTCCTTGGGCTCTTAGAGTGGGACACAGCTGCCACACATCCCAGCCTCATCAGCCCAAAGCACCATGCTGGAGACATTCCTGTGGAAACCTCTCTACAGAGTTTGGATCAGCACAGTAACACCACAACTACCTCTGGAGGCCCTTCCTTCACTGCAAAATTAAATGCAGCTAGTCTTGCAATGCTTTAACGATGCTTGCCTTCATAGAGACTGTGCACCATCCTACTGCCTGCCTGTTTCTCACAGAACAGCTTTTACCCACTTCCTAGCAGAGAATTTCCTTAATGTTTTATCAGTGATTGTTATTTGCCAGGAAATCAGTTCAACATTAATTGGACGAGTATCAGGCATAGGATTGTTATTAGGATTGTCAAAATTAGTCTGCTAATTGACAGGGAATTTGTGACAAAGTCGTATTTCCCCTTCCACCACGTGATCCTTTGGAAGTTGCCCAAACCAAGGAGCACAGGTTTTTGTCAGGCGTTCCCAAGCCCTCCCTTTTTATGAATCATAGAACCATAGAATAGCTTAGGTTGGAAGGGACCTGGAAGATCATCTAGTTTGAACCCCCTGCCCTGAGCAGGGACACTTCCCACAAGACCAGGTTGCTCAAAGTCCTATCCAACCTGGCCTTGGACACCTCCAGGGACAGACCCTCCTCTCCCTCGGATTTCTAGGCAGACCGAACTGTCAGAGAGGTCTCATCAAATGCAAAGCCCAGGCATCACTCAACCTTACCCAACTATTGAACTGGGCTTCCAGACAGTTCACATCAAGTCACACTGTTCTTACCTTCCTCATTTGTTGAATTCCTCCTAAACTTCTGCTTTCACAAGGTCGGTGGTTTTGTGTGTCTCTTCATGGCAGTTGTAGTGTACAAGACCTGCAAGACGATCAGCAGCTGGTGTTTCTCTTACCCTTTGCACACACAGCAATGAGGCTACGACTTTGTACTACATTTTTCAGCCAGGAGGTTATTGATATTTATAGCAGTGATATAGCAGATCATTTGGACATGGAAAAGAGACAGAAAATCAATTAGCATCGATACATGTTGCCAGACTGTTAACTCGCTCATACAAATACAAACGACCTTCCCTCTTGCCACCCCATGGTGCTCAGGATGGGAACAGACCCTGACCATCCTCCAAAGGGATTCAGAAAACAGGAGGAAACACAAATGTGAACTTCCAGAAGAAAACAGCAATTTCTTTGCACACAGTAAGGAGTGTGGTGGCCTCTCTAAGCACTAAACAGACCAAACAAAGCACCAGCAGAATAACAACAGAGGAAAAACGTTAAAACTGAGCCATAAAACAGGCATTACTAATTCACGTGGTGAGCACAGCTTTTCTTCCATCCTTCTTCTGCTCTGTCAGGGGTGCATGCAGTGGGAAAGATGCAACACCCTGCTGGGCTCTTCTAAGCCCACTGCAACCAGGCGTCCTGTAACCACTGTCCTGCACTGAGCCTCACGCTCTGGCCCAGGAAAGGCAAAGCTTCCTGTCCCCAGGAACCCAGAAATACAAGCCAAAATTCTTGTATGACCAAAGGGAGGGCTGAGAAGGTGGTGGATTCTCCACTACACAGGCAATGGACGATGCTAAATCTCCCTAGATGCCTCTGGCCATCGTGCTGCATGTCAGATGTGTGACACATGTTGTCGTCTCTGCTGCCGTAGCATGGCAGTGCTTGGTGCCCAGATACTCCAACAGGCTTTTTGATAGAAAATATTCTGATCTGGGGGAGTAGGAGGGTGAGATATAATCGTTGTCTTCTTCAAGATAAATCTAGGCTTTCTGGAAGATGTAAAGCTCTGCAGCTAAGCTCAGGGGGCTGCAAAAGGCAAACCACTGAGGAGCTGTATGATATGATAAGAAACCAGTTCCTTCTGAATATCTTCTAAGAGTGGGAGCATTCTCACTGGAGCTATGCAGAGATGAAGGAATCGGTCCGTAAGGGAGGGAGAAGCACAGCCGAGCAAGCAAATAACATCCCCGTGCTACCATACCCACAGACGTTGCTGGGATGTGCCAGCACCCCATCTCCTGCTGAGCATCCCAGCAAACTGAAGGGATGTACAGTCCAAGCAGAGTGTGGCCAAGGGCCATCATCTCCATGGGGAGACCCAGTGGATGTTGAGAATAACCAACCCCCATGGCAATTGGGTTGTCACCTTTCAGCCCAGGCTTTCTGCCTTAGCAAGTCCCTCCTTGCTTCACAGAATCACAGAATCACATGGGGTTGGAAGGGACCTCTGGAGATCATCCAGTCCAACCACCTGACAGAGCAGGTCCACCCAGAGCAGGTTGCATGGGAACGTGTCCAGGCAGGATTTCAATGTCTCCAGAGAAGGAGACTCCACCACCTCCCTGGGCAGCCTCTTCCAGGGCTCTGCCACCCTCACAGCAAAGAAG
>VXAK01026328.1:122628-147416 GCA_013399435.1 Arenaria interpres
GTCTTTCTCCTCAGAGCTGCTCTCCAGCAGGTCAGCCCCAACCTGTCCTGGTGCAGGGGGTTATTCCTCCCCAGGTGCAGCACCCACCCTTGCCCTTGTTGAATTCCATCAGGTTCCTCTCTGCCCAACTCTCCAGCCTGTCCAAGTCTCTCTGGATGGCAGCACAGCCTTCTGGTGTGTCAGCCACCCCTCCCAGTGTTGTATCATCAGCAAACTTGCTGAGGGTACACTCCATCCCTTCATCCAGGTCATTGATGAGTATATTGAAGAAGATTAGGGCTTCCCCAAGGCTTTTTCCTTTGAGAGCACAATCCTACTCCTTAGGTGAGGCATATCAGCCCCTGTGGGAAAGCCCAAGCTCACACATCCAGATGAAATCCCTCTTTATTTGGGAATCAAGGCAGGGCTTGGCAGGAGCCTCGGCAAGATGCTGGCATACACTGCCATGCTCTGTGCTGCTGGGCTTCCCCCGGGGGAGAGACACATCCCACAGGGGCTGAGTCACGACGTCTGCCAACTCCTGCCTTGGCTCTTGTTCTCCAAAGCTAAAACAAACCCTTGCTGAGATCCTAGTCCCACTCGACCCCACCACCCCTTCCCCCCACCAGCTGCTAGATGTAGGCAGTGGCACGGAGCCGCACCGTTTGGTCTGGAGCAGAAAGAGGACAGAGTCCAGCAGGAATTCTGGTGGGCACCAGGCTGCTCTGCACACACCAAGGCGCTGGGGGAGGGACAGGATGTCCCCTTCTCCTGGACTTCTTCTTCAAGCCACTGCTGCTGGCATCCCCACCAAATGCTGGGACTTGCACCCAACTCCACTCCCTCCCTGTGGACGCTGCACCCGCACACTGCAGACAGGCTGGCCTCCAAAGTCCTCTACAAATGCAGTTCACTCTCTCTCGAGCTGGCTGTCCCCAAACCAGTAGGCTTGAAAAAGATAAATAAATAAAAGAGCTTCTTGCAAACATCTGAAGGATCCTGTGGACCAAGATGCTCCCCACAGTTACCTTCCCACACGAAATCCCTTCAGGGCTCTGCAGCCGCGGCTCAAACTGAGCATCTCATCACCCCGAGCGTTTGGTGATTCACCAGCCTGAGTGCATGCTAGGCAATTCTGCATACGTCTGCTGTTCCTGTCAATCTGTCTCCTTGTGTACAGACACACACAGAGAGAACAGAGATCTCTGACAGTGGGCAGATTAATAATACATTTATTTTCTCCGTGCATCATGAGGAAGAGGAAGAGCCGTAATTCAAGAGCCTCCCTGAGAGTTTTGCAAATTCTTCTCGATAGGAGACAAGAGCGGGAAAGGAGCTTTTGTGTTTCAACTCTTTAAAGCCGGTGCCACTCTGTATTTTAATGTAACAGTTAAAAGGTGCACAAAGAACTGCATGTAGCATAAATATACAGTGAAGGTATTAAACCAGTCGGTACAACCAGAGAATCATTTTTCATGAGCTCTCAGGATCTGGAGGTAGCAGAAAAATGTGGGTCTCTGTGGCATTGGTGGCTCCTCAGTATCTTTAAGGAAGAGCTTTTTGAGCACCCAGAAGTGGTCCAAATTGGAGCACGACTCCATGGGGAAACCAGCACGGTGCTGCAGAGCCGGGCTGGTCTGCGGCACCAGGAAAGGTCTGTTTTCCCTGCACTGCCTTTCTCATGGAGACGCATCTGCCTGGCAAGCGAAACGTGTGCTTTGTTTAAAGAGAAATGCTGGGTCTAAAGAGCCAAGGCAGAAATCTGATAACGCCAGAAATAACTGGCTTTATTTCAAAGCTTGCAGGCAGGAACGTGGCAGCCCCTGCCTGCCCATGCAATGCCCTCTGCTGCCTTTCCCACCAGCGAGGAGCTCCCCGCTGCCTCCCAGCTCTCCCTTCCAAGATGGGTTTCTCTTCCCATCTCTTTACCTCTTCTCTTCCTGAAGTTTCCCCAATGCCTGCACGAAAAGGAAGAGGCAGGGAGAGTGCACATTGCATTTCTTGTCCACTCAAACATTGGCGTTCCCATTTAGAGAGGGAAATTGTTATTTAAAAAGCCAAAGCTATTTCTCACAGTCTTTTTTTTCCCCCTTCCTCATTTGCACATTCACCTACTTTCAAACAAAGGGAAGAAGATGATGAGATTTACTGATATTTGTGTTGCTTTACATATCTGACGGGTAGGTACAAAATAGGCTGATAATGAAGGCATGTTGGTGTGTGTTAATCAGAAACACACACAGAAAGGCACAGGCTGAGACTAGTAGTTTATATGTCTCTTTCTTCACAGTTGTTTTTTTTTTAAACCTTAAGCAGAGGAAAATGTAGAGAAATCAGGACAAAAAATCACCATTAGATGTCTGCATTTCAGAGAGCAGATCTGAGCAAGTCTCCCCAAACGCGTCAGCCCTGCCACGTCCTGGTTTCCTTAGGGCTGTGCAAACTAGAGCACAAACAGCAAACTAGAGCAAAAACCCAAAGTAAGGTATGCAGAGCAGGATGAGCTGGTAAAAGCTGAGCTTCTGGCTTGGCTGAGGGGCCCTCAAGCTAACCTGACCAAGAAACTGTCTTTCAAATACACAGTCTGGCCAAGAGGTTGAGGAGAGCAGGATGGAGAACACCCTTGTCTTTCCTAATGGCCAGCTACTGACCTGCAACCACAGACGCTGTCAGTAAAAGCACTAAAATCACTTTTCTTTTTAAAACTACTGAAAAAATGACAGCATGAGGTAATGCGATTTTACCAATAGGCAACGTAAGCCGTGCCAGTAGCCTACCAAAGGCAACCCCTGCAGAATCTGTGACTTCGCGGGACAGTCTGAGTCTTCATGGTATCACACAGAAACCAGATGCCATAAGGATGGCAAAAAAAACAATTTTAAAGGAACTTAATTTAGTTAAGAGTGTAAGCCATAGTTTTCAACCTGCCAAAGTTATCAGGAACTCTTACGATCATGACATAGCATTATGCAGCCTTGTATATGCCTATGTTAGATACTGTTAGCTCATCACTGGAGCCAGTGGAACTGCCGTTCCATCAGCGTTTCAATTATAAAACTCCTTTGCAGAGATTAATAACATATAGCTCATGCTTTAAGCCAAGAAGCAATTTTTCCCCCCTTTAAAATGCCATTAAAGTCTGCTGATAGAGCAAAAAGCACAGTGACTTTTTTTTGTAGTTTCGGATGCTACTTCCACACTCTCTGACGATAGAGAAATTTTGCTCTGGGCAATTAGTTCTTAGCTGATACTAGTCATTCCTGACCTCTAACATTTCAAAGAAAACACAGATCTTACATAGCCCAAATGCCGTTACAAGAAGTCTGTGCAGCACCAGTGATTCTCCCGCTTATAGCAGTGGCTATAGTTTATATAGCAGACCTGGCTGTATTATTCTCAATATGGACCACATCTCGGTCCACAGCCCGATTCCTGGAGAAATAACATATTAAGCCTTAATTCTGCAAATGCCTGCGCTTGTGTTTACAGACACGAGCTGCGCTGTGGAATTGGATGGGTCCAAGGTGCTGCCCCAAAGCACGTGGGACCACTGCATTCCCCTCAGGTTTTCCATCAAAGTAACGGCCACAGCTCATGAGCAAAACACATTGCTACGCCGCTTCACATCAGTCCATTGTTCCAACCAAGCGTCGCTGTGATTTGCTACCCACAGTGTGCTCAAAACAGTGGAAAGAAAACACCATTTGTGAGAAAGAGATCCTTCTAGCAAGTTGTGGAGCAATGACTGAAGCCACGTCCGGGAATCACCTCCCAGCCTCTGTCCCCACCACACCTTCCTCCCAACGCCTCCTCCCTACGCAGGCCACACTGGTCTGGGGCCGGCTCCCTGTGGGATAACCCTGGTCCAGCAAAGAGGCAGCAGCAGGGGCTGGGTTGGCAGCCTGGTCTCATCTAACACGTTTCCAGCACGAGTTTAACCCCTCACTCTAAAGATCTTTTGCTTTTTGCTCAAAAGCCACCAACCTCAGGGAGATGCCACCAGCATTATTTCCAAACTCTATCGCCCTGCGCTAAAGCGCTGCTGTCCTTTAAAGACCTCTGCCTCTTCCAGCCCCAATTCAGCAGGAGGATTTGGAATATTCTCCCAGTTTTTATTTTTTTCCCCCATATCTCTCTATTCCCTCCCTCGCAGCCTTTTCCTGGGCTTCAGTGAGCCAAGCAGCAGGATTGCAGAAACAATCATATTTATCTAAAGGGAAATTGAATCATAACATTATAGGATCTCAATTTCAGCATGTTTTGTCTTGCTTTGCTTTAATGGTCAATACATAGATTCCCTAAGACCTTGATAGGATAAAAGAAAACTTGTTAACATAATAACAGCATCTCAGGGAAATCATTTCAAAGCCACTGAGGGCTTTCTGCTCCTTCCAAGCTGCATCAGCGGCTTAGTCCTGAGAGCTGCTGGCAAAGATTGCATCTCGTTCTCCCAACGGAGTCCTGGAGGACGAGCCCAGAGCCATCTGTAAATTAGAGATTTGTATTATTAAGTGAAAAGATGGCCTGCATAGACACACAAAAATACACCTGCTTCTGTTATTAACAGAAATCTACAAAACACAGCACAAAGTCAAAGGCAGAGATAAAATGCCAGACACTTTATAATGAACACCAGGGCTGGGGACACGTGTGTGTCTCACCTATATGGTAGTGCTTTTAGATAGCACCTCACGCTGCTGTATCTTAATTAGTGCTTGGGAAAAGCAGCAAAAATTTGGATTTTTGCATTTCCCATCTCCACAGTGAGAGCTGCCAAAAAGTGAAGCATTTTTCTTTCGAAAGATCAGGTATCAAACTGGTCTGTTTGGGACAAGCAGAGCGCTGAGGTTTGCAATGTTCCTCGGTTACCAGGAAGCTCATCCCCTTGTTTTGGTGAAAGTTGCTGGAAAGCTGGGCTTCTGGGACAAACAGATGGACATTACAACAACAGCACCAGGTCACAGAATCACAGACTGGCAGGGGCTGGAAGGGCCCTCTGGAGATCATCCAGTCCAACCACCTGACAGAGCAGGTCCACCCAGAGCTGGTTGCACAGAAACGTGTCCAGGGGGGTTTTGAATGTCTCCAGAGACTCCACCACCTCCCTGGGTAGCGTCTTCCAGGGCTTTGCCACCCCGACAGGAAAGGAGCTTTTCCTCATGTTCAAATGGAATTTCCTGTGTTCCAGTTTATGTCCATTGCCCCTTATCCTGTCAGCAGGCACCACTGAAGAGCCTGACCCCATCCTCTTGCCACCTGCCTTTAGATATTGCTCAACATTGATGATATCCCCTCTCAGTCTGCTCTTCTCCAAGCTGAACAGCCCCAGGTCTCTCAGCCTTTCCTCAGCAGAGAGGTGCTCCAGTCCCTTCATCATCTTCATAGCCTCCGCTGTATCCTCTCCAGCAATTCCCTGTCCTTCTTGACCTGGGGGACCAGCACTGGACCCAGGGCTTCAGATGTGGCCTCATGAGGGCAGAGTAGCCGGGGAGGATGACCTCCTTTGACCTGCTGGTCACACTCTTCTTAATGCCCCCCAGGAGACCATTGGCCATGCCTCTGCAGCGGGTGTCAGTGCTCTGCAGCGTGTGGGTCTCAGTGTCTTTCTGGTGAAGACACAAATCCTTTTGTCAGGTGCTTTGCATGGACTCTTGGACACAACCCACGGACCTCCAGGGAGTGGCCTGAACCACAGCATGACAATCCCATGGCTCTGTGGAAGAGAGCCGTCACCCGCAGCCCTTACTCCTGATGTTTGCATGGCCTTTCAGCAATAGGGGCGCAAGCGAAGGATGCTAAAGGACAATACCACAAACTCCCTTTATTTCTTTAATGAGAGGTGTAAAGCAGAGAACAACAGATCTGTCATGGTTTGCGAGGGGCCATGGCAACCTCAGGCAGGTTCTGCAGCCAGCTGTGCAGTGATGCTCACAGCTGGACCCGCTCTGCTGCCTGCGCAGGGCAATCCAGCCCAGCTTTAGCAAAGGCAAAGACACGTTATTAAATCACAACCTAAGTGTACTTTCAAAAGTACAGTAGCTAGTTGCTTGGCTAATTAAGCTATTAAATTATGCTGGAAAATAAACATTTGGAAGTTTCAAGCAAGGCAAAGCCATGAATACTAAGAACTCCCCAACTTAGCGTGATTGATTACACAAACAAACCGTATGTATTGAAGAAGTGTTACAAAAAAGTATCGCTTTCATCAAATTTTAAGCGACTAGTTGTAGAGTGAGGAGGGGGAAATTAATTAATTACACCCTGAAACATTTTACTGATTGAATCTGTGGCCCCAGCACTTGTAAGGTCATCAAATGATAGATTAGTGCTGCACGGAGTATCACAAATGGCATTTGCGCTGGAAAGCTCATTATATGAGACGTCAGGTCATGTAAATCATAGGAAACAAATACAAACATCCATCAGAAAAATGCAGATAAGCATTACAGGCAGCAGAGAGGAGTTGAATTATTATGCAAAATTTATTTTGTCTATTAAAATACAAAGAGGTGACACAAAATTGTCCTTTAAACAAACATAAAATACAAGCACTCTGACAGGAGGTTTTGTTTATAAATGTTTCATCTCCGCAGTATAGCATGGCTCTAAACAGTACCTGAAAAACAAAGAGGGGGGGAGAAAAAGAAAAAAAAATAACTACGATCCAATATTTGGGTCTTCAGATCTTTTCTTTTATTCAAGAGAGAACTATTCTTTCTGCATTTGAATAATCAATGCAAGATGGGAAGAAATAGAGTGTAATTACTGCATGTGAGTCATTTGTTACAGATCTTGTCTGCTCAGAGAGAGCAGAAACAAGTACTGCTTCTTGACAAGCAATTTTTTTTTTTTTAGGGAGATGAACTAAACTGTTTGGCAGAAATACGCAGGTGCTCAAGAAGAGAAAACTAAGCAGCAGGAGATACTGAACCAGGGGGCTATTACCACCCTCCAAATGGCCAGGAAGGAACCCATTCACCTGTTCCCGATACCATCCATGATTCCAGGAGGTGGACTGGCTTCTGCCAGGGTTCATTTCCTTGCTCATTAAAATAAACCCTTGGGTGTCCTTCCTTTTTCTTTTCCATTTGCTCAATGAAACCCAATTTGTACCTGTTAACAAAACAGATAAGAGTGGTTTTGGTTGGTCCACCAGGGATGCAAGTTCTTCCTTAAGTCCAGATACAGCAGCTAAGCATTTGAACCGTAATTGGTAATGTATAATTTTGAAGCACCATAAGTTACAACAAAGTATAATTTCCTCATATAAAATGCAAATGAAAGTATCTTTTTCATTTTTGAAAAGCTCAGTGGCACAACATTTAAAGGACACCATTTTGGAGCAATATCAGAGAAGACTAGCCAGTCGGAAAGGAGTTTTGGGAGCCTTCAATCTAAATTTCTTGCTTGGGTTTATACAAGATGAAAGCAAGGGCTGGTGGGCCATGTTTCCAGATGAAGCATCTCAAAGGTATATCTAAATCTCCTAGACCGCTTTGGAAAATCACAGCACATCTTCCCGAGTGATGCGGGTTCCTTCCAACAGCCACAGGAGAATGTCTAATGAGTCACATCTCCTTTTAGTCTTATTCCATCTCTCACTATTGTAAATGACTCTAATCTCATTTTATGAACACTGCGTAAGAAGGCAGGCACTGAAAATTACAAATAATAGGTCAAACTGTGATTTGTGAATAGCGAATGCAATATCCTTTCCATTACCTGGAAGTTGTTTGTATGATGGAAAGGAAGAACTGGACCTTACAGTGAAACAGAATAAAGCAGATTTATTGGATCTTTTACCATCTGAAAAAATGTTTACAGTGTTACTAATGTAAGACTGATTGATACCAACCGTACCTTTCTTCTGTTGCTGCTCCGTGGTGGGATAAATTAGTATGCTATGAACTTTCCTTGGGTAACAAGCCATGAGCACCCGACCACTGCCAACCTCAGTACATTCAGTGCTGCCAATATAAATTGCCTGGTCCCTTTGCAACCAGATAAATGGAGTACGATTCTAGTAAAATAAACACAGTTCCAGCACTGAAAGAAATTGCATCTGCTGGTGACGCCTTTTCTACCGAAGCACAAGAGGTGGTTGTGACAAGGAGCTGAACAGAGTTTGTCAGAGATGCAGTGAGCAGCTCTCAAGTTCACCCAGAGACAGTGAAGAAGAAAAATGCTGTGGGATCCAGTTCCTCCTGGCCACATTTGTGGCCAGCTGTGCCATTTTGTGTCAGGAAAAGGCTCCTGACTTTGTTAGAATCACAGAATGATGTGAGGATGGAAGGGACCTCTGGAGATCATCTACTCCAACCCCTCTGCCAAAGCAGGTTCACCCAGAGCGGGTTGCAGACAGGAACGTGTCCAGGTGGGGTTTGAATGTCTCCAGAGATGGAGACTCCACCACCTCCCTGGGCAGCCTCTTTCAGGGCTCTGCCACCCTCAAAGTGAAGAAGTTCCTCCTCATGTTTAGATGGAACTTCTTATGTTCCTATATAAGAGTATGCGCCCGTTACCTCTTGTCCTGTCCCTGGGCATCACTGAAAAAAGACCGGCCCCATCCTCCTGACACCCACCCTTTAAGTATTTATAAGCATTGATCAGATCCCCCCTCAGCCTTCTCTTCTCCAGACTAAAAAGACCCAAGTCCCTCAGCCTTTCCTCATCAGAGACATGCTCCAGGCCCCCCATCATCTACGTAGCCCTATGAGATGGTGACCTTGAAAAACTGTGAAACTTGGTGAGTGTGGCCGAGCGGGACAAAGCATTTCCAACCTCCAAACAAGGGTAGGCTCATGCAGGTATTACACGCTGGCTGTTTTCATTGCCAGACCCGCATCTGAACCTCCTGGCGCAGCACCACTGCAGGGAGCGCTTGTCCTCCGGGGTGGTATTTAGGATTAAGTTTCTTGGAAGAGAGCAGATAGCGTGGTCTGCCTCTGGGAAGTGATGCCTGGCACAGCCCTTGCTGGGGAGCTGCTGCAGCCCCCCCAGGCTCCCCCCTAGCACCCCCACACGCCTGCAATGCACGACTCCCATGCACCGCCCTGTGGGGGCTACAGGGTGTCTTGATGCTAAGTCATGGTGATAATCCTAGAGGAGCTCACCTGGTGGCACCTTTATCTCGAAAGCAACAGCCGCCAGTGTGTGCTATTTTCAGCTTTGCAGGCTGGTTTCGAGCATCTCCCCCGCTGTTTCTCGAGTCGATGCCCCAGATGAACTCGTCCCAAAGGGAAAAACAGCGATGCCTGAGGTGAGCACACAGGAATGTGTCTGGAGCTGGGAAGGTGCCCGTTGGTCTGTCCTGACTCCATCCCAAACACCAGCTGGGAGACAGGACCCCAGCCCCATCCAGCAGCCCCTCCCACCTTTGGACAGGCAGGGATTGTCCTCGTTTGCGGTGGGGCTAACGCCAGGTTCGGTACCAGAGCATCCTGCCCCATGCCCCCTCTTCTCCCCTCAGACATGCACTAGTATAATCTATTGCTGTATTATTATTTTAAACAGGGGAGACTTATTAGAGTCTCCTGTAAATCAGGGCAGGAAATTGCCACCGTGGTTTCTCAATAATCCAGAGTCCTGCTGACCAGCTCATGCGGCTCCTGGTTGAAATTCCTATTTTAAAACCCCCTTTGTGGCTCCCCCATGAAAGCAGCTCGATTTGTGGCTGTACACGCCGGCGCAGCCTGGCCCGCCAACCCGGGAGAGGCTCTTTCCCTTTAATGACAGCCATCTGCAGGTTCCTATAACTTAGCAATGTTCCCAGCTATGAATTATGGAGGGTGCTTAGCTTTACGGTATAATCTTTACTATTTTACAGGATTCCCTTTTTCTCAGTTAAATGTTGTTTTCTGAATAATTCCAAGCTGCCAGTAGGTTTACTGAGGAGAAAACTGGAATGAATCTCTCCTTGCTTTTATTTACTCCTGTTTGAGTACTGTGTTTCTGCATCCATTTTGGAGATTTACAACGGTATTAAGGTTGCTTCCCTCATCCTCATTTTATAGATTTCTGCTGCAATCATTTTGAAAGCCAGAAAGCTGCCAGGAAAATTAGGAAATTAGATAGCACGTTCCTATTCCCTCCAGTGCCCTGATGAAGAAGGTGAGAAGAAAAGGAAACTGAAGGCGTAATAAATAAAACTATATACCCCAGAGTCGCCTCATCAATGCTGGCACCTCCTCTGGGCATCCCACCGCAAACCAACCCACCAGCCCCGCTCTGACCCCAGGGAGGCTGCAGGAGGCTCCTGCGGTGGCTGTCGAGGCAGCAGTGGTCCGAATGCCAAATTCACAGGCTAATTGTTTATCTAATTTTAATTGCTCGTGGTGGCTTGTGGCGTGGTGACTCCCTGCGCTCAAGTTATCGCAGCCAAGTGTTCAAGTTTATTGAAAATAGCCACCCCAGAAAGAGAAAAGTGATGGTGGTGGCCCCAGGATTTGGGGGTGATGATGGGGTGGGATCCCCAGGTGGCTCACCATGAAACACCATCTCTCTCACCTGGCTCCTCCGTCTGAGGGCGAAGGAGTCTCATAAGCACGACGAGCTGGACTTGCCGTCACCCCAAACACCAGGAGAGCTGCAGATGCTCCTGGAGGAAAGAGTGGGTTTGCTTTTGCCTGAGCCACAGAGGCAGAGCGTTGCCCTGGGGGGAGGACAGCGGGCACAGACCCTCCTGCCCCTCACTGCACCCAGGGAGTTGCACCAACTTGCTCCAGCACCACCAGCTCACCAAAAAAAACAACCTCCAAATCAACCCTTCAAATCATTCACATCATTTAAAATCATTCATATCACCTTTAAAATCTAACTCATCCGTTTTGAGTGATACATTAGCCTTGGTTCCGGTTAAGAACAGATATTTCCATTTAAACAGAGAGAACATCCAGTCCATCTTTGCTGCTCTTTATGGAAGCACCTGTGAAAAAGGAGCAACAGAACACAGTGAAATGTTGAAATTGCCCTGGGAGTGAAATTCTGAAACTTTGTCATACAAAATCCACCCTTTCCATTTGGCCCAGTGAGTTAGAAAGAGATTCAAACATCAAGTATGATTTTGTCTTCACAGACAACCTTTATGCAACATAAAATATAACTTTATATTAATATATGACACAATATACAAATAAAAACAAAAACAATTTTTCACTGTACATATTCTTTAAATTTGTATATTTTTATACTTTAAAATGTGTGTTTAAAACCCATTTTAATTATAATATAAGTCATTCTTATTGTGTGAGATACTTTGATTCGACACCTGATGTTCTGATAGGCAACAGGGGATTTTCTAAAGCTGTAAATTCATGGGATATAAAATATAAAGATGAAAATGGAGGAAAAAAAGTGCAACATAAATAGAATAACAACAAAGTAAAGAAAAATCAGAGGGGCTGCTGGCTGCGGCGCGGGGGCCCAGCTGTCCCAGGGAGCCAGCCAGCTGGGCAGCAGGCGAGGAGGCCGGGCAGATGTCTGGCTTCTGCTGACGGCTTTGATGGCATTGACATGCTCCCACAGAGCATCTTGATACCATCGAATCAGCATTTTCCAACAGAAAGTGGCTTCGGAAAACTATTCTGCTGGAAAATTGTTGACCCGCTCTACTGGCGGCTGATCACTCAGCGCTACAGCTGAGCATCACACTTCAAAATCAATTAATAAATAAAGAAACAAACCCTCTTCGCCCCAAACTGGGAGTTTGGCACTCTCCCTCTTGCCTTGCAAGCAACGCTCATCCCTATTCACCTCCACATCACTCACGATGGCATGGACCTCTACCCTTTCCTCTTCAAACATGACCTTTCCAAGCAAGAGCCCTAAACTTACGTAGCTTTTTCCTGTCACAGAAGCTGATGCTTATGTCTGATGAGATTTGTTGCCTTCCTTACACCTTCTCTCCTTCTCCTGCAACCTTTCTGCACTGGATGACCAGACCTGCACCCAGGGTCAGGGGTGTGGGTGTGCAGGGATTTCACCTTGGCATAGCCATGCTCCTCCTTCTCGGAGCCTTCCTCCACCCTCCCCGTGGCCGGGAGGACGGTGCCAGCCTTTGGAGAGGAGCAGCCACAAAGGAACCAGCACATTGTCCTGCTTAAGAGTAAGAGCTAATTCGAAGCCCATCATTCTGTATGTGCAGGTAGACCTGCTTTAACAAGGGCATTAATTTGCCCTTACTGGCACTGAATTCCACCTGCCGGTTTATATTGCCCAGCCACTTATTTCCCTAAGATCCTTCTGCAAGGTCTGGCTACCCTGTGGAAATCTGTGTCACCCGCAGCCTTCGCCACCTCACCACTCGCCTCTTTTTTGCAGATCATTTTGGAATATGCTGACAGTGCCCAGCACACGTACCTGCAGGATTTCTACTCTGATTTCCACCTACTATAAAACCTGACTGAGGACTTTATTCCTAATCCCGGTTTCCTACTTGTTACCAGTCCACAGAAGACGAATCTTGTGAAAGCCTAGTCCTGTTAAGTCCTTTTGATGATTCTCTTCTGGTGTTCAACCCTGCTGGCTTGCTTTCTGGTGCATTTCCATGCTTTTTGTAAGCACCAAATGAGGATTCTCTGCTTATAGGTAGCATTAAGGCAACATTATTTTTTTTTTAAACTTTTGAATTTAATTCCTTCTGATTTCTTCAGTTCCATCATTTTCCTCTATCTTCTTCTATTAAAATTAAACATAGCCGTGGTAGGATGTTTTTTCCATAGGGATGCTTAATTTGATGACAGTCACTACTAGAGAAGCTCATCAGTGCTTACATCTTGAATGAGGTCCTTAGGAGTAAACCAAGAACTGCTTTTCCTCAACTGGGCTCTCTAATTGTTTCCAAAAAAAAAAAAAAAAGACCACTTATGGAAAAAGACCACTTCTGGTGTTTCCCAACCTGGCCTGTGTGTCATCACCCCCCCACGTGACACAAACAACTCTTTTACGGGGAGAACTGAAGTCTCCTTTATTACCACGGGGATACTTTCCTTGCATGAACTTCATAGGATGTACAAGATACTCAGAAAAGCCTTGGCACAAGGGAGGCAGGAATGAGATTTCAAAGCTCCCATAAGGGGGGGGTCTTGGTCTCTGCAAACCCAAACCCGGGGCTGCTGGGGAGGGCAGGCAGGGCTGTCCCGCGGGGGAGCCTGCAGCACCCATCTCTCAGCCGGCACAGGGGGGGCCACTCCTTACCCACCCCTCTGGAATTAGAACTGGTTTGCATGGAAAGACAGTGTTAATCCTTGTGGATCACTGAACGGCGGACTTACTTTCTCCCCTGGCTGCTTGCGTGCTCCTCAGCAAAGCTGGAGCTTTCTCCACCCAGAGTTTGGCTGCATCCAGAGCTTCTGCTCGCGGGCTGGGTGAGGTGGGGAAGGGGCTGCTGGCACTGGGAAGCCGGCGATGAAATACTATACAAATCCTTTCTAGTAAATCAAGTTTAATACTTTTATGCTATTACAAGCCCCATTGAAACCAGTGCAAAAACTCCTAGTAAATCTGTCCCCTAGGTGCCTTGCGTCTGTATTTATTCTGTCTTTCGAAATTCATTCATTTACCCAGTTCAGTTTTGGCTTCTGGGTGTTAGTTTTTATCCAACATGATTTAATTTTATACTGGGGATTGGGTTTAAAACTTGCACCATGATATCTAAATAAGTTTATTAAATGCTCTAAGTTTCTCTGGTTACAAGTATAAATTCATCAGCATGGAAATAATGACATCTTAAACCTATTAAATTTAAAATATCTTTATGCTCAAACCCAGAGCTCAGATATGCCAGCCAATGATAATCAAATGCCACCCGACCACTCAAAAATTCCTGGGAAGAGAAAATGAGATGGTTTGAGGATGCCTGCGAGGCAAATCAGGCTGTCAAAATCCTATCATTCTTGGGAGGAATTTACATAGCTCATATTAAACTCACCAGAGCGACTGGAAACCTGGAGTAATTAAATGCTGGGGGGGAGGCGGGATGCTGGATGTGCCTTAGCCAGGAGGGCCCTGCAAGAGAAGGGGGTGCGGGATGGGTGCCCAGGAGGATCGGGGTGCCTGGGGGACTGCAGGAGCACTGAGCAGGGCTCTGGTAAAGGGGAGAGGAGCAGCATCCTGGGCTCCCTGCCCACTGGTCAGGGTGGTGGCTGGGTGGATGGCCAGGGGAGAAAGGCAGAAATCCCTCTTGCTCGAGGAAAAGCCCCTTGGCTTCCCCCCCAGCACGATGCTTCTTCCCCGTGCATGGGGCTTTACCTCCTCCCGTCCTGCTGCCTCACAGCAGGGTGCTCTGCACACACATTTCTCCCAGATTTCAGGGAGACAACGCTCTGCTCTATTTCCATAAAGAGGACGGGAAGCTACCCCCAAACCCCCCCATTTGCTCCTTTCCCTGTGGCAGGTGGCCCTGGCCCTGGCCACCCATGGCCCAGGAGGAGGTGAGCCCAGGGGGTGATGGAGATGGAGAGCAGTGGCCGATGTGCACAATCATCCTCGGGTTGCAATAAATTAAAGCAGAAGCAGCTGCCTCTCTCCGAATCCCGGCCCCCAGCCCCAGAGCACAACTGCACTGCAGGTTTTTTTAAAAGGCAATCGCTTTTGTTTAACACTGGTTTGCAGCAGATAGTCCCTGTCACTGCACCAAATATAAGGGACTTTAATCCTCCTCTTATTGACATGACATATCGTAATGGCTTCTTTGGTTACCTATCAAGTTACTGTGTACTTAGAAAGCTTTAATCTGTAGATTATTTACTCAATAGACTGTAACAGCTTTGCATAATAACCCGGAATGGCTTCCAGCACTTACGGCCTATTGGCTTTTCGGTTTTTCTTTTTGTTTTATTTGTTTGTTTGTTTTGGGTTTTGTTTTGGTGTTTTTTTTGGTTTTTTTTTTTTTTAAGTCAATATTGAGAACAGCATTTGTTTTCCAAAAACAGCAAGAAGAAAACCAGAAGCCCCTCTCCTCCACCGACCGGAGACCTGGATTGCATCTGCCGCCTCCCTCTCTGATCTCAACTTGCTCCAGCTCCCTCCAGCGCAGGCTCCTTCAGGCCCCCTCCCCTTCCCAGCTGTGGATATACACAATGCCTGGAACAATTTTCTAATTCTTGAAACTTCCATCCCGCTACCCAATGTGGCCAAAAGTGGGCAGAAAGCTCACAGGCACTGGAGGCTGAGGGTAAGACATCCGTATCCTGCTCATGCTCAGCAAGCACATCGCTGACACGCAAACTGACCTATTCACCCACCTTCCTGATTTACCTGTCAGCATCAGGGCTGTGTTGCACCATGAGAAGTCGGAATTAAAAGGGAAATCAGTATATTCAAGACCCTGTAAGGCATGTTTGACATGGGTTCTGGGTTCTGGCTGGCTGGATGATGTCGTGTAAATGCTGACTGCAGCGTACAAAGACTAAAAGGCTCTAATTTAGACACACTGTTGTTATAGCAATTACAGTAATGCCAGATGTGCAGAATACAGGCCATTCTCTGGGTAAATGGGAAAGGGAATCGTGTGGATGCGATTTCTTAAAGGCATTTTTAATTTTCATTGTCTTTAAGATGCTCAGAATTTGAAGGACATTTCCCACCAGGTGAAAACAACTTTAATTTTGAGCTTAACTGCTCCAAATTGACTTGATTTCATTTAAAACCTAGCTAATTAATTAAAACCACTTGACAGTGCCCCTTTAATGTTAAACCAAAGAGCACACTGTACTCCAGCTGAGCTGCTAAATGTTTGTATCTTATTAGCAGGCTTCCCAAAGCTTGGAGAAAAGGATTTCCATGCGAGTTCTCACCCCATCTTCTAATTACACCTAAACAACTCAGCTCATTATAATTGGACTACAAACTTTGCTCACGAGAGCATCCTGCAACATGCCTTTAGCAGGTACCAGCAACACCTACCCCCGCGCTCGTACTCACACATCTCCCTCCTTTTTTCAGTGGAAATTCCTCAGCCGAAGACCTCAGAAAAGTCACTCTGCTCCATTTCTGGCACAGTGAGCACTTTGGAATTAATTGCAAATATGAAATAAATACACTGTGCAGGTATGCATTCGAACCAGGTTATAGCCAGCAGTGTGCCCAGGTGGCCAAGAAGGCCAACAGCATCCTGGCCCGTGTCAGGACCAGTGTGGCCAGCAGGAGCAGGGCAGGGATGGTGCCTCTGGACTGGGCACTGGCGAGGCCTCACCTCCAGGGCTGTGTTCAGTTCTGGGCCCCTCACCACAAGAAGGACATTGAGCTGCTGGAGCGTGTCCAGAGGAGAGC
Source organism: Arenaria interpres (assembly GCA_013399435.1). NCBI lineage: Eukaryota > Metazoa > Chordata > Aves > Charadriiformes > Scolopacidae > Arenaria > Arenaria interpres. Next base: position 138,877 of record VXAK01026328.1, read on the forward strand.
CACCAAGCTGGTGAGGGGTCTGGAGAACAAGTCCTACGAGGAGAGGCTGAGGGAACTGGGCATGTTTAGTTTGGAGAAGAGGAGGCTGAGGGGAGACCTCNTGTCTGTGGGTGCGTGTGGGGTGGGTGTGGTGGTTTTTGTTGAGTTTTTTTTTTTTTTGTGGTTGGACACGACGACCTCAAAGGTCCCTTCCAACCATGAATATTCTGTGATTCTGTGATCTGTGATAATTAAGCAATATGGAGATCTACACCCAGTAATCGATAAGCTCGGGGAACCCGCGGGTCGGTGGGCCTGTGGGCGACGTGGGGAAAGGGTGCCAGTGGCTCTCCCCCGTGGGGTGTTTCACCATATGCTCCCCCTCCACTTTTCCCTCCAAAGAAATTGTGCCTGCTGGTACCCCCACCGAGCTCCCCTCTTCCAGCCTCCTCCCTGCCTCCGGTTCCTGCCTCCCTGCCAGCGCTTTCCGCGTCCCACTCCAGCATCACCCCACGCCTGCCCCCCCTGCAGCCCTCCCCCAGGGCTTCCAGGGGGAGAGCAGGACCCTGAGGGCCAGGGGTGGGATGTGAGTTCTCCTGCTCTGCTAGGCAAGAGTGGGGATGGACTTTGAGTATCTCCCGTGGTATTTTTCCACAGTAACTGACTCCTCCCAGCTTGCAGATAGTTAGTCACGCGCAGCAGAAATAACATCGAACTCAGTCTTCGGGCATCGTCAGATCGGGCCTCCCTTCTTAACTCAACCTGGGGGCTGGGGTGATAATTTGCCTGTGCTTAAGGAGTAATTTTTGAAAACATCAACAACATCTTGCCACGTGCTGGCCTTTTTCTGTTTACTGGGTTTGATTTCACGCCTGAAAAAAAGCCCTGTTGCAACCAGATTCTGCAAGAAAGCATTGGCCAAGTGAGTGAAATCATTAATGCCAGCTCAGGAGTCCTAATTGCCCCAAATGAGTTACAAGCTAAAATAGTCTGGCCCAGTTATTAGCAAGCATCATACCCGTCAGAGCTTGGCATGGCAGCACAGAGGGAAGGCTGCTTACGAGACGTAGTTCTCAACCCTCTCCCTTTCCCTATTGCTTTTCTAAACAGCTCCATTAGGATTTACACTGTCAATGTGGGATTATTCCCTATACTTCTGTTTCTTGCTCAAATGTATAGAAATTAATTTTCTGGTCATAATTTCAGTACCTCTGGGACATTAGCAGGCTGGAAGTAAAAATAGAACATCATTACAGTGTCAGGTAATGCGGATGAGTGTGACTAATAACCTGAGTGTCATTGATTTAATAATCTAATAATGTCTCTGCACACTCAGCGCTCAGACTCACCGATTGCAGACAAAGATTTAAACCCGGCTGCAGCCTCAGATTAGAATCAGCACCTTGGCTTTAGGGATCAGAACCGATGATAAGCAACCCGTGGCAGGTATCCAAAAAATTAAGCAAGCGAAGGAGCCGGCTGGTGTCTCAGCTCATGCCGCAAAGGAGGCAAGTTTTCCATTCCCTGGGGTGACAGCAGCAGGAGGTCACAGCTCCCCAGCAGAGACGTTTCTCCAGCTCAAAGAGAAATGGTCGCCAGCTAGCAAAGGTCTGGCAGCTTCCAAATAGCTGCTGGCCTGCCAACAGCTCGCCCTGAAATGCTGGTCTAAAATGCAAAGGAAAAATGTATTAAGGTCAATTCCAACACCAACCCGGAGAGGTCCGATCCACAGCCTTGCAATGGGAGGGAGGGTGGAGCGGGAGGGCTTTGAATAGGGACACAAATCTCCTGACTTGTGATAATCTGGGTTATTCATCTGGGGAAAAGCTGCCACAACAGCCCTCAAACTCATTGCAGAAAGCTGCCAGGGAAAGACCTCCAGACCTCTTTCCCTTTAGAGCACCCCTTTAGCTGGTCCCATCCATCACCCCCATTTTTGGGAGCGCAAGCCCCCTCCAAGCAGCGATGCTGGGTCTGGCCCCACCGTGCTGCCATCAGATGGGTGGCTTCCCCCTGGCAGCCCCAAGGCGAGCTGGGAGATGGTTCTCACCCACAGGGAGTGAAACCACAGAGAGACGCCTGCTAATGAGACATGACACCAGGTTTATTATAAATGGGTTGGAATGGGGGGTATCGATCTTCTCCAACTGCCTGTGAAAATCCCATTCCCCAGTGAGGCACCTCCAGGCTTGGCCGGTTTGGGCTCTGCAGCAAAATTTGCCTCCACCTGGGACTGCACTGGCACCACAGAGAGCAAATGCACTTTAGGCAAAAATCTTTGACTGTGAGAGCTTCAAGCCTCTTTTGGGGGAAGTTTCCTGCGAATAATTCAGCTTTTTTCCAGACCACGCTCTGAAGGCCACATCAGTCTTCTCCAGCACTACTTCATCTCAAGCATATTTACTTGTTTCCAGTTAACTTCACCCAGATAACAGGAAAACTCCCCAGGGAGTTGCCATAGAAACACCTGGTGGAGACAAGGTGAGATTAGGGCAGCAGAGCCCAAAGATACCGTTAAGATTAAGAGAGATTTAGCTCCCGCTCTATAAGTATCATTCCACTGGAAAAAGAGCAAAAATAGGAGTTAAAATGGGAAACGTCCTGCGTGGTTAGTGGTGGAGCAGCCAGCTGATATCTCCGCTCCCCTGGGGAGATTCACCTCCACAAAGCAGCGGAAAAGCCTTTCCAGCCTCTCTGAAGGTTTCCAACCCCAGTGAAACTCTGCTGAATCTCAATAGGATATGTGAGTCCCATCTGCAGAGAGAGGTTTAAAACGTACCCGTGTCTTTTCCAATGCCTAGTGACATCGATAACCCCTTAAGCAAAGCAGTGCCCTTCTGCATAATGGACTGAGAAGGATAGGATTAAATGCCAGAAGGAAATACAACAAGAAGTCAAGGAGCTACCAACCATTAGCAGATGTTTTGAGTGTCAGGTAGTCTCTTTTCAGGCGATTTACCAGCGCTTTTGTCCAAGCCATTCATTCAACAAAGCACTATTATGAAAATAGATGTCATTAGAAGCACTCTTTAATGTATAAAACACTCTTTTTTTTTTTTTTTTTTTTGCTATCCAATAGTGCAATCATCTCCATTTTTCTATTAATTTCTGTTAAATTTCCTAAAGTTTGAACAGAAAGCCCCAACAATAAGAAACTGGTGTCCTGGTCTTCTGCATAAGCCAAATTTTTGTGACGGTTACTATGCTTCTTCCTATTTGATGCTCATACACACAAATACCGAGGGTCATTAGAAATGAACTATCCTTAACCGTGAAATAGCAGGGGATTCATCAACTGTATTGATTTTTCATGTGTGTGTGTGTGTCTGTGTAGCTCCTTTGGCAATCAGTTGTTGAACAAACTGCTGCTTCATTCCTGTGAACCTAATTCTTAGTTGCGGGGTTTTCTTTATTTTATTCTATTCTAACAGCAAGCTTTCCTTTGCACTATTTTTCCTCATGTGGACTGTCAGCCTGGGTTTGCAGGCGTATTTCTTGTACAGCCAGCAGGGTGGTTAATTGACACGTACCCCATGAGTCGAAGGTGGAGCTGATGGGGGAGCCTAAGGAAAACGGGATCTTCATCAGGAGTGGATGCGTGCCTGCTCAGCAGCTCGAGACAGACAGCCCTTAGCAGGCAGCTAAAAACACACGCCAACTCAGAAAGCTCCCAAAGCAAGAAAAAAACCACCCAATTGGTGCACACCAAAAACCCCAAAGAAATTTGGAAGGGAAAAAAAAAAAAAAGAATGAAACCAGAAGAAAACCCCTAATTTTCTAGAGAAGGCACATAGTATAGCCAAAAGGCCACCTCTCTCACTTTACTTGTAAGCCAGGAGACTGGCAGGGCTGGGTGGAATCCATTGGGGGTTTTGTGAGTACATTTATCTTAATTGCATTCGTGCGGTTGTGGGGTTGATTTGATCTAGAGATAACTGATGTCTGATTTTTATGTGCGTTTCTGACAGGTGTGAAGGACGCCCAGGGCAGGGACTGGGTTGTACTGATGCGCAGAGTTGTGGAAAATGTTCTTAATGCCAAAACAGAGTCAGGTATTAAACCTCATAAAGAAGCAGGCCAATTTTGTGTATAACAACTTATCATGTAAACTTGTAGTCAGAGTAGATGATATCAATTTCTGTGGTTTATGAGCACCAGAGAGACAATTCATAAAAGGAAGAATAATATGATTAAAATTAATGTAAAATACCATAGGAAGCATAACTCTTAAGTTTCATTTTTCCAGTACTGGGACTTCTAGAACTAGTTAGAATAAAATAATCTCAGAGCATATTGCTTTCCACTGTAACCACACACAGAGAAATTAATGCTCCTAGAAACTAGTATTTTCCTGAAAAACAAAACCATAATTGATCACCAAGCAGCTTCATCACCCAAGCAAACACTCTGCCGAATCAGTCAGCTGCTCCTGGTTCATTACTCGGTGTGCTATGCCCTACGCAATAAACACAACAAATGAAATATGGAATTACTCTAACCACCAAATCATTATTAATTGGTAATCCCCAGCACAGAAAGATTCAAGGAATAAATACTGCTTTGAATAGCTTCCTGCAAAGTTATCCCTGGACACCGTTTCAGAGCTGAACCCTCCCTGCTGGGGAGGACCAGGAGCTCGGGGCTGCCCTGGTGTCCCTTCCTGCTCAGTGAGGTCACTTGGACTGTTCTTCCCATTCATCACATCTCATCTGCCCTGGATGTTGTCATTCCATGCTATATACACTCATTTAATAGAATCATAGAATGGTTAGAGTTGGAAGGGACCTTAAAGATCATCAAGTTCCCACCCCCTGCCCTGGGCAGGGACACCTCCCACCAGACCAGGTTGCTCAACGCCCCATCCAACCTGGCCTTGAACCCCTCCAGGGATGGGGCAGCCACAGTTTCTCTGGGCAGGGTCTCACCACCCTCACAGCAAGCAATTTATTTCTAGTATCTAATCTAAATCTCTCCTCTTTCAATTTAAAACCACTACCCCTCGTCCCATCACTACCCTCCCTGATCAAGGGTCCCTCCCCATCTCTTCTGTAGGCCCCCTTCAGGTACAGGAATCAAATTGGTGGAATTTCAGTTTTGAAGTTCAATACTGGAATTTCAATTTTGTGAATTTATTTCCAACATTTTATCTTGATTCTATTCCCCCATAGATTAAATAATCCTTAAAGTCCATGCCAATCTATAGTAAAAGGTGATGCAGCCAAACTCTTCAATTCTGAACCACGCAGATTATTATGGAAAACATATTTTAATGCTTAAGTTGTTATAATTAACACATTTACAGGTTATCTTATTCTTACTTTGGTTTTCTTATAACATGCAAAAGAGCCTGAGAATTTAATAAGCTGTTTCCAGTTTTGCATTGCAGTTCAGATTGCGTCACCTCTCCTACACATCGTCCCTGCCGTATATATTGTCTAATCATTTTGAGGATGAGACAGTTTTGTCAGTGCCTTGTGAGGGCTTGTTGGGCAACACGTCACATTTGCAAACCCCTGTATCTTCTGTGCAGTAGAGAGTCCCCAAACCTGCTCTTACATATTTGCAGAAAGCATTTTGTGCCTCCCGTCAGAGCTGTTATTTAATTTCCAACTGCATGTAAATCAATGCATTTTATTAATCAAACAGCATTTAAGCCTGAACAAGAAATCAGCCTCCTCTCAAAATCGTAGCATGGCCTGTATGAAACTCTTCTGGCTTTGCTCGTGAAGAGGAGCAGATCTTTTTACCACTTTAGACCTGCTCGGAGGCTAATGAAGACAAAGCCCAAGAGAAGCACATGCAAAAGGACAAAAATTTTCTTCCACACATTAGCTATAAAAATGCAGCTTGCATAGTGCAGCGTTCAAGGCTCCAATGAAGTCAAATTACCAGCAGAGTTAATCTTGGTGTAAAGTGTCTTAATGTTAACAATATAAAAAGACAAATTAGCCACACGTGTGGGCTGGACAGGATATTGGAGTCTGGCTGGGCAGAGCAGTATATAATTCTCCCATTCTCACTGAGAGGTAAAAAGCCTCACATTAGAGCTCATTCAGAAATTGCTGACAAAACTTCATCTCTCCTTCCTGCTCCTCTTATTCCTCACATGGAGGGAAAACAAAAAAGGAGGGGGAGGAGGGCGGAGTGGAAACTTTTCACAGTGATGTGTGAGATCTGTGCTGTTCTTCAGGGCTCAGTCCTGCCAGCACAGCCCAGGGAAGGCTCTCAGGACCCTGGCTCTGACCCTTCTGGACCACCCAGATAAATCCCTAACCCCCAGGGTCTATGGCTTGCCCTCGCTCCTTTTAAAAATATATTTCCTTATTGGTATGGGTTTGGTTTTTGGGTTGGTTTTTTTTTTTTTGCTGTTCCCCATTTAACTGGGTTCCTCACAAGGACACTGAATGCCATCCCCTCTAGTTTTCAGATTTAAAAGGCACACATGGAGAGGCTGCTGGCTCAGCGCTGTTAATTCGATATAGCGATGTTTTCCTTAAGGAAACAACAGCACATCAGGTAATAAATAATCCTTAGAAACGCGTGGCCTTTGATTAAGCTTTTTGCTTAACAGACGATCAGAAGAGTGCCTGCCAACCCTGCAGCTGCCCACCAGCATTCCCAGCCCAGGGCACGCATGTGGTCCTGAGGGCTCAGCACATGTGTTCCCCCTCATCCCAAATAAACTGATATCCCGAGAGTTGGGAAGTCTTGTGGGAACTGCTGTTACCTTTTAATTTAGCAAAGCAGCTGGTCCTTCACCGTGTGATAAGCAGCTTCCCTGAGGTTCTGCCAGACCTGGGGTCTCCAGCTGCGGCCCCGGCCCCTGGGGAGCCATCAGGCTGGTTAATGAAGTTGTCCCCGTCATGGCTCTCACTTAGCGAAGTGACAAGAACCATGTACATCCCTGTTCTTACCTGCCAGGACCACCTATTGCTGGTTTTGGAAACACAAAGTGAAAATCCGTAGTTAATGTGGTTCTCCAGGAGACTGGGGACTCCCCCACACCTTCTCAATTAGAATAATATAAAATCATATAATGTTTGGGGCTTGCATGCACCAGAATATATGGATGCCCATCAACCCTAAATACAGGCATGGGACCTCATGTTTGATTTCAGGCTCTGGTCTGATTAAGTGTTTAGGAGGGTCACCAGATGCCCAAGAGCTTTATCCTCATAAACCTTCTGGATTTAATAGTGACAACTTCTACTGGGCAAATTAGGCAAGTCAATTTTATAGCAAAGGCAAGTCAAATATGCTATAATTAATTCAAATTAACACACCCACAAGCTGCTGAAGCCTATCATTAGGAAGGTGTCACTTCAGGGATGCTTGCAGAAACATCCAAACTTAGTAAGAACCTTAAGACTAAACATTTAACAGGAAACCAGAAATAACCTGCACAAAAGCAGTCGGGGTTACAGACACCCAGATATTATCTTCCTGCAGAACTTTATTATTAACACGATCAACAAAGCAGAACACTTTCCCGTGAATCTGATTCTTTGACATTACATTTAACTGTTCAATATTAAGCTTCTATGGAGAATTACTGGAGTGTGTCCCGTGCCACATATGGTCTATGGTAGGAAACGATACCTCTGAAACTCTGAACAGCACAATGCTGTTCAGGAAATTAGAAAGGATTGTGGTTTGCAGTTACAACCTGATTATCTTTTTTTTTTTCCTTTAGGAAAGCACAGTGTCCAGCATGGATATTTAATGTGATCAGGTATTTGCGAGAGAAAATTTCAAAGTAAGAGCTCAAAGGCCAAAAAAGCTTATCCTGAGACAACAAAATTATTATTGAGATGCAGAAAAAAAAAAAAAATATCAATTTTGATGTTAGAATGTGAACATGGTCCAATTGCTTCAGCTCTTTATTTCATGTACTGGACGAGGCACTTACTTCCATGCGCTTCTGAGCTGCCAAATGTTAAATAGTCAATTGTACAGAGAGGGAGAATAGCCAGAGAGATGTTGCTAGGTGCACAGGACATTATTGCTGGTGTACTGACAGCCTAAATACCGTGTCTGCTGCCCTGATGCAGTCTTGGACCGAGCTGGGGTAGATCTTGTCTGCAACACAGCGTGGGTGCTTGGCACCGACTCGCTGCTGCAGGAATATTGCTTTAGGTTCAATGTTCATGCCAGAAATTTACCTCTAATACAACAAAAATGCCCGCATCTGCCGCTGTCAAAAAACAGATTTGGCCTCGTTTGGTGATGAAATCCTGCCACAAGTCCAGAGAGGCAGTAAGGCAGAAAGGAAATTGGATGCTGAGTGCCCAGAGAACCCAGTGAGTGGTGAGAAGCAGGGAAAGTTTCCAACAGAAGCAGCACAGCAGCCACACACCCATGTTACCAGCCTTTAACGCCACTGAAAGAACCAGCCTATTTGAGCAGACATTCAACATCAGAAAAAATATGCAGGTGTGTTGAGACTAAACACCCAACTCTTCCCTGTGCCAGCCCTGCTTCAGCAGTTCATGGAATCATGGATCACGGAATCAGTGAATTGTCAGAGTTGGAAGGGACCTCTGGAGATCCTCTGGTCCAAC
>VXAK01026328.1:147876-164791 GCA_013399435.1 Arenaria interpres
GCTGGATGACAGCACAGCCCTCTGGAGTGTCAGCCACCCCTCCCAGTTTGGTATCATCAGCGAACTGGCTGAGGATACATTCTGTGCCCTCGTCCAGGTCATTGATAAATATGTTAAACAAAACTGCACCAAGTATTGGCCCCTGGGGGACACCACTGGTTACAGGCCTCCAACTTGACCCTGCTCCATTAATCACAGCCCTCTGAGTTCTGTCACACAGCCAGTTCTGAATCCACCTCACTGTCCCCTCATCTAGCCCACACTTTCCTCAGTTCCTCCTCCCCATCCCTGGGGCAGGACCCAGCGGTTCAGCAAGAGCAGGAGGATGCTCTGGCTGCACCATAAGCATCCCTGTGCTGCCACTCGGGACAGCCGTGGAGGAGGCAGGTCTCCTGGGGCTGAGTGAACCCAGGATGCTCTGGAGATGCTTTGCATTGGAGAGCCTTTGCAAGCACAGAGGCGCCCACCGGCACGGCAAGGCTGGGCGGGAGACACATGTGGCAGAGGACGGAGGCTGAGCAGAAAACGGCACATTTTCTACAGACTCCTTTCAGAATGTAAACGGCATTTCTATGAGCAATGCTAAGCGACACCCCCCTCCCTCCACCCCTTGCTCCCAGTTGCCTACTTACATTAGCATTTGCCAGCTGTCAAGCTCTTGCTCACTTCCAGTGAAATCTCCTGGATTTTCTCTGCTTTGAGTGATTATGTTGAACTGCTGGGATCAGCTCCTGCTGACACTGGAATTGCCAAATCACCCTCTGCTTTTTTTTTTTTTCCCCTACTCCTTACTAACCTGAACCAAAGCAGACCCCAGCACAGAGACGATGTTCTCTAGAAGGACATAGGAATGACTTCCAGCCTCCTCAGGACTGTCTCCTAACGGAGAACTGAGGCTTTTTATAACAGTAACAGCTCTCAGAGGCACTGAGAGCTCACATCACTTAACAGAGAGATGGTACAGGCTTCACATCTTCAAGTGCTGTCTAAAGCAGAGATGAAAACAGGTCATCTCCTGCTTTATGAGAGCTGCCAGGCTGGCTCAGGTCAGAAGTTTCCCTAGCCCCGGCACTTTGTGTCTAACACCGAGTAGTTGTAGACATCTACAGAAAAGATGAAGAACAGGACAACCACGCAATGATAATTGCCTGGGGTCCCTTGATGGTCCCCTGTGATCCGGGCTCAGACAATTTCTGAGCCAGAGGCTGTCTCCTGGTGTGTAATAGTCCTTGCTGCATCGCTCCGCCATGAACTCATCTAATTGGTTTTTGCACCGATTGGCTTTTGGCCCCCACAGTCTCCCGCGGCAATGAGTGTCACAGTTGAACAACACGTTGGGAGAGGAAACAGCTCCCTCATTTGTGCCGACGAAGTCTCAAGCTGCAGCTAAACTCACTCTCTTCTGCCAATGCACCACTTGCTTGCTAGCCTCCAAGCTCCAAAGAAAGCCCAGCCTCGGGGTCTCACCCCTACGTACCATCCCCAGCCCCACTTTCTGGTGGGCAGAATGAGACCTGGACCCCGATACGACTCATGATAAATATGAATGACTGAAAATTAGGCATGGTTGAAGTTTTACTTTCTCATAGCTCAGCAGTTGCATTTGGACAAGTCATTAAACACCTGGCTTACCTGAACACCTTCGAGCCATTCTGGGCTATAGAGCAGAAAAATTTTGCCAAAAAAGCAGGCATGTAGATGCAAGATGTACGTAGGCATGTAGACATCCCCCCATTCCACTCAAGAGGTTTTTTAAAATAATTTTGTCCTAAAGCCCAATTTAGCAACTGCAGTAGAGACTTGGTGTTTTTATGCAAATTCTAAAATTTACAGAAGTGCCGAGCTGAACTGGGATTTGAAGTGAAGGCTTCCTTGCTATTCCTCCTGCCGTTTAAACACCAAGAAGGGGTACAGTGGTGGAGGCGGCCAGAAATAGATCTGAAACTTCAAAAGTGTCAAAATTGAATCCTGATGAACCAGGGATGGAGAGTAAGCCAGCCAGCGCAGCCTGGGCCTCAGAAGTCGGAGCGCTCACCCAGGGCCTCAGAAAATAAGGTTTAAATAATAAAGTTATTGCTGGTGAATGCCATAACTCTTGTGCTTTTCTGGAGTTAGTGTTTTCTGCCAAAAGTTTTGGGCTGGATAAACTAATATTTTCTGATGAGAAATTGTTTTGCTGAAGCTTGCTGACTAGCTCTCCGTATCACACAGCACCCAGATGCGGGACCACAGCCCTTTGCCAGATAACACGTTTCTGCACGGCGACACTCAGCCCAGGCCAGGCTGCAAAAGTTAATTTACTGATAGTGTCACTGATGGTGATAGTGATGAATGTCACTGATCATTCCTGGATTCATACATCTTCAGCCTGATTTAAACTGGGAACAGCTTGGATCTCGTTTTTAGTTGCAGGTTGAGTTTACTTGTCTGGTTATCTGTACAGGCAAAAACGCCGGCGTGACAACTGGGTCACAAACCATCACTCAGCCACATCATGTAGAGGAAATGCCATGTATGCTACCATCACAAGCATCACTCCTAATAATTGTGTACTCCATGAAACATAATTTTTAGCAAGTTGTATTTCGAAACCAGACTGCATTTCTGATATGCCCTGCCAACAAGGTATTTAACGGCGCGGTGGTGGCTCTAATGTCCCTCTTTTGCATCCTTCTAGAGACAAGAATAGATACATCACCATCATGACATTAGCAAACGTGGAGACGGCAGACACTTCGTGAAATAAATTGGGAATGGCAGGCTAAGTACTTGAATTGACGATGTGGGAACCACTGGGCCTGTCACACTGTTGCCGAGAGAATCGACGACGAACCTCACTGTCTCCAGCATTAATGACTGCAGCTTCGTTGGCCGTGTGAGCTGGAAGTACAGCTGCACCGTCACCCCCACACAGCCCGGGGGAGGCAAAAATCAAGAAGCTACAGCCATGCCTTGCTGGGTGATCTTTCAGACCCAGTGCCACCCTGCTACGCACCCTGCCGTGTACTTCACCTGCTACTTTAAATGTGTCGTTTTCTCTCTAAATGCCTCAAACATGCTGCAGCATCAACCCGTCAGAGTGCCTTCATGAACAGAACTGCCTGCTGGCCCTAGAGCTCTTGACCTAATCTTGAACTTGATGAAAGAGTGGTGAAAAAGAAAAAGCTTACATTAAGGACTAAAAAGAAAACGTGTAAAAAGAATTACTTAATTTAAACAGGAAACTAAATAAATCGGCAATCTATTCGTGTGTTTCTAATGCAGGAGTCAGAATGAGAGTGGCATTTCCAGATATTACATGTAAGCTGTGAAACAGGGTGAAGCAGAAGGAAGCATGACCTTGTCACCGGGCAGACACAGGCTATGGAACTAGAGCATGGTCTCATAGAATCATTCAGGTTGGAAAAGACCCTTGGGATCANAGCACCAACCTCTCTACAGTGTCCTTTCAAGCAGTTGCAGAGAGCGATGAGCTCACCCCTCAGCCTCCTCTTCCTCAAACTAAACAATCCCAGCTCCCTCTCGTTCTTCGTACTATTTATTCTCCAGGCCCTTCACCAGCTTCGTTGCCCTCCTCTGCACCCGCTCCAGCACCTCCATACCTCTCTTGGCTTGAGGTGCCCAAAACTGGACCCAACACTCCAGGTGTGGCCTCCCCAGTGCTGAGTACAGTGGGACAATCACCTCCCTACTTCTGCTGGCCACACTGTTTCTAATACAAGCCAGGATGCCATTGGCTTTCTTGGCCACCTGGGCACACTGCCGGCTCATATTCAGCCGCTTGTCAATGAGAACCCCCAGGTCCTGTTCTGCCAGGCAGCTCCAGCCACCCTTCCCCAAGCCTGTAGAGATGCAGGGGGTTGGTGTGGCCCAAGTGCAGGACCTGGCACTTGGCCTTGTTGAAGCTCATACTGTTAACGTTGGCCCATCCATCCAATCTATCCCAGTCTCTCTGCGGAGCCTCCCTGTCCTCATGCAGATCAAAGCTCCCGCTTAACTTGGTGTCATCTGCGAACTTACCAATGATACACTCTATGTCCTTATCAAGATCATCAATAAAGATGTTAAACAGAAATGGTCCCAACACTGAGCCCTGAGGAACACCACTTGTGACCAGATGCCAGCTGGATTTAACTCCATTGTCTTCTCCATGAGTGACCACCACCAGTTCTAACCTACCAGCACAGCATGCCGTCACCATACCCACCTTTTCTGTCGCTAGAAGTGCCCACTCTGAAGTTCACCCAGAAGCACAAGTCACTGGGTTTCACAAAGCACGATGTCCTGTGGCCATGCAGGAGGCACCTTGGGAGGCGCAGACCCACTGGACAAACTATCTGATAATGAGAATTTGGGAAACGATCAACAGATTTCCCAAGCAAATCACGGCAAACCAATTTATCAGGATAATTAGCATGGAGGCAAAGGGGAGAGGTAGATGTGATATATCTTGGCTCAGGGAGGCTCTTGACACCATCCCATTGAACTTTCATGTGAGCAAAAGGAGGAAACGGAAGCAGAATTAAAACTTACCACAAATCTACACTCTCAAAATGGTTGTCTGCTGCTCACTGTCAAACACAGCCCTGTCCTGTAGCCCATCTTTCTGCTTGCAAGATGGATGTTTCACATACAAAACTGCAAATGCATGGCTGCTAGAGGGCATGTCTCTCTGGGCAACAGAATCACAGTTCAAGATGACCTCCCCAGATGGGAGAGCTGGCCCAACATCACCGTGGTGAAGTTCAATGAAGCTGTTTGTGGAATATGACAACCCAACAAGTAGGTTGAGACTCCCTAAAGCCATCTCTTTTTCTCTTGGAGATGAACAGACAGTCCCTTCCCTTGTGAAACCTTCTGCTGAGCTTGCCTTGAGGGCTTCTCCTTGCACTTAAAACTAAGAGAACGAGTCCAACAACATCGTCCAGTGTGTTTCATCCATGCATCGTTTCCAGATGGATAGCAGTGGGCCTTGCTCCTGCCCTTCTGCTGCTGGTTCCTGAGGGACCTGGGTGCTTACCTTCATCCCCAAGCTTGGGCCACAAGCCTTTAAGTGTCTTTTGCAAGTGAGACCAAGTCCTAAAAAAATAAACAATCTAAGTTCTTTCCCAAATTTCAACTGTACCCTTAAGTTTTAACATTTTTCTTAGGTGTATTTTTACCTTTTAACATGATACTGCCTTTAAAACACCACAAACATATTTCAGTAGATAAATAATTTAAGAAAAAGAAAATAGATGCTTTATCAGAGTACCCAGCTGCTCAGCCATCCAGCGGGGCATGCCAGACTGGGGATACTCGAGGGCTGTGCGTAGACCTGATTGCCTATTAAAGAGGCACACATTTCACAATGCCACAATCAAAGCTCTCTGGAGAATTAAGTGTCATGCCCACGTGTGATATGTCAGTTATTTGCCAGCAAGGGAAACACTGTAAGAAGTGAATGAGTTTTAGTCTGTTCAGTGACATTACTAATGACTCATGCAGGATTATGGGTAACAAACCTTTGAAATGAGAGGTTGAGTTGTACACTACATTATACATCTGAATTTCATGGTATATTAGTGACAGTGATTGGTAATACAATATGATGGGAAATTGCTAACATCAGAAAGAAGTTAATACGATGCACTGCAATTTCTCAAAGAGTCCCATACTTTTTCTAGCACCACCCATAATCTGCTCATTATGGTTTGGCAAAGAGTAATCCCTCTCATGGAGTGAGGGGCACCAGCGCTCTGACAGCTGGTCATAAATTTGAATAGAAGATATGCAATCTGAAATGTTCATGTTTCCATGGATCGTTACCCATTTGTATCTCCCCTAAGAAGAAGGTGATTTTTTAACATCCTGCGACAGTTTGTTTCTGCTGATGTTTTCTTGCTCCAGATAAATCTGATGCTAGCTCATGTCTTATAGTATTTCTTCCCCTTCTTGTTCTATTAAAATGGCTGATACAGTCTACATGCATGTTAACTAAACACCAGTTAATGGAGTGTAACTAAGAAGAATTAATATATTTACAAAAAAAAGTATTTCTAAGCCATTAAAATGAGTGTAAAATGTCTCCCATAAGGCATTAAAACTACAAACGTGACCACAGATTTACATTTAGAGACTCTGGCAAACCCCATGGCCATATGTGTCCCCCCAACATGTCACCCCTGTTCCAAACAGCATAAGCAAACATTTAAACTCTTTACTTGATAGAAAACTGGAATATTCTGTGGCTGTTTCATGAGGCCAGTAAATATCCATCTGACTGTCCCCGTTTCAAGAAGAATTGGCCTTTCCATGAACAGAGGATTGTCCTGGAGGGATGGCCCTGAAGACCAAACCCCACATATCCATATAGCAGATGCACCAATATCATCACCTTCACAGGGAAATTGAACTGGGGAGTCATTCCCAGGACATGGTGGGAACACCAGTGTCTGTGCCTTTTCCATACTCACACCAAACTCACCACTGCTGACATTCGTTTATTCTCTTCTGTCTGCTGGAGGTGGCCTTTAACAGTTGGACTTGATGATCTTAAAGGTCTTTTCCAACCTAAATGATTCTATGATTCTATGTGCACGTTTCTGGCTATTTCGAGGTTATTTCTGAGCCCAGCCATGAGTGTGTGGAAACGTTCCAGATTTAACAGCAAGAATGGCTCATTTTATGGTTCCCTCATCATCGACACTCACCTGCTGACCAGTAGCAAAAACAACTCCTGCTCTTATATTGCCCTGTGCAGCTGAAGGGACGAACCAAAGGTCATTTGTAAGCTTTATTTTTCATTTATAAGCTTCACTTACCATCAAGTGCCTCAGTGCTTGCGTCCATCAGAACTGCCTAGGTGCCTGGGAAGGATCAAGCAAGTTATTGAGGTCAATGGGTCTGAGGCTGAAGCAAAGCCACCCTCGTGCAGTCACCCACTCCTCCATGTATCTGCTCTCCTTCTACCACTGGTCTGTTCTGTGCATCCACAGCTCAGCTGACCAAGCATCTCCCAGAGCTGTTCACATAAAGTTCACTGGAAGAGGCTGCCCAGGGAGGTGGTGGAGTCTCCTTCTCTGGAGACATTCAAAACCTGCCTGGACAAGTTCCAGTGCAACCTGCTCTGGGTGGACCTGCTCTGGCAGGGGGTTGAACTGGGTGATCTCCAGAGGTCCCTTCCAACCCCATAGCATTCTGTGATTCTATAATGCAAAGAAGTCTTCATCTCTCCTAGAGTCCCCTGGTGATACTTATCTTGAGACAAGTAGAAGACAGAAGAATCACACATACAGCTGATACAGTTTAGCTCACACACCAAAGCAATGGGTTTAAAGACTACATTATTTAATTGAATCCTGACTTTGCTGGAGAAGCTCTTGGAGGGAGGCCCAAAACACTTTGTGTGGCAAGTCCATTGAAAACCATAGCCGAGATCTCATCAGCGGGTAGGACAGGAACTGGATGGTAATTATGACGAGTGAATGGAAGACAGTATCTCCCTCCAGCATTAAATTCAAGCCCTGACCTTTTCCAACATAATGACTAACTCAACCTTTACATAATAATGTGAGTGATATTTGGAGAGTATAACATATGTGTCATTTTAATTAATTGAACAGAAATAGATTCACAGAAGAAAAATGAATTAACCAATCAGCGATCACCTTTCTATCTATTTGATGTTAGAATAATTAGTTTATTCTCCTAATCTCTTGACCCCTCTAGAAATCATAACCTTGCTGACCTGCTTGAGAACAGGAACTCATTTGAATAGCACCATAATTGTGCTCTGGGTGCATTATCATCTGGTTTCAGTTTTATTAAGGTAATCTTATCCCTTCTTATTATGTGTCCCTGAAAGGCTGACCCAAACCCTGGGAAAGACTGCAGGACAAGAACTTCAGTGTAGTTCGGATCAAGACCACGGCCAGCAGAATCCTTCCTCCTAGGAGATGGGCTGGTTTTGTTAGCTGGAGGATCAACAATCATTTTATAATGATAATTTTACTGCCATTCTGTCTGTGGACAATACTCAGCCATGAGCAATACACAGACGTGTCCTGACATTGGCAGTTGTAGACTTACCAACTAGCGAATGCTTAAACAAGATCACAATTTGTTCCAGAATGATAAAATGACCCAGCGAAGTGAATTACACTGTGAAAAATAAATGTAAAATACTGTGTAGATGCACAAATGATTATTTCATTATCTGGCCAATGTATGAACGACAGATACAAATTGTTCCAATCATAGAGTGATGAAAGAGTAATGAACAATGGGTTCTTGAATGAGCACAGGAAGAAAATAATGAATTGCAGTTTAAATGAAATCAGGAGTCAATGGACTGGATCACAGACTGTCCTTCAGACATAGGAATTCTGCATTAGTTAAACACTGTCATTTGGAGAAACGTCCTTTAAGAGGAAGGAATCTAAATGGGTCAGAGAAAAAGACAAATATGATGAGCCTGGCCACTGGGTTGTTTTTAGCAAGCTGGACTAGAGCATTCCCATTCCTGCTGCTTTGCTAATTCACATGGTGATCTACAAGAAATTAGCAGCTTGCACCCTGCAAAGTTAACAGAGCATTTGTACTTTTGCCTTTTTCCTATTTTAACCTTGCTCTTTTTGTACCCCTCAATTCCTTTAAGGTGACATCTGACAAGATCACTTGCCCATCGCATGATTCGGGCACAGAATAAAGAACAAGACACCAAAAGCTTCTCGGAAAGAAAGTGTCAGTAATACAGCAATGATATTTGCGGCAAAAGCCCCCAAGCCCCCCTCCCCTTTCTTTTTGTGGGAAAACTTTCTGCAATAGACGGATTTATCTTCTTTTCTTTTGCTTCATACCAATAAACCAAGAATAAACCAAGGATTTCTAACGTTATTTTCAAAGAAACGTGTCACATTTTGTGTATCATATCTATCAATCACAGTGCACAGCATCTTCCCAGATCTGTGCTGAAGCTACATTTCTCCTGTGAGCACAGGACACGAGGCAATTTTAGCTCGCTGTACAGCATTTTTTTATGTTTTGAGAAGACATCTGGAAAACCAGCAGAAACTAGCTGGTTTCACAGGCAGGGCAGGGCTCAGAGTCTCATAAACCAGCTCACTCCTACTGCTGCTCTGTCCCTGCTGCAGCCAGGGCCCACGCTGTGCCCCAGCATCTGCCCTCCTGCCCCTCGCACAATGGCAAGCACAAAAGCGAGAGACACCCTTCGAGCCTTAACGTGCCTCAGCAAAGGACATGGTGCTCTGGACTGGGCATCCCCTGGGGAAAGGTCATCTTTCATCGCCTGGTTGCTCAATAGCCTCAAGACACTTGAAAACAAGAAAGACCCAAATCCAGCAAGCGAGAGCACCGTCAAAAGCCAGAG
The DNA here is from genome assembly GCA_013399435.1 of Arenaria interpres. NCBI lineage: Eukaryota > Metazoa > Chordata > Aves > Charadriiformes > Scolopacidae > Arenaria > Arenaria interpres. The sequence continues at coordinate 157,247 of VXAK01026328.1, forward strand.
AGTGACGGCAACAAAGCAAAAAGCAGGTGAAACATTTTTTTTCCTTCCTTGTGGACAGAAATAAATATTTATTGGAGAAAAAAAAACTAAAGGAGAAAGGTGACCTCTCTGCTCTGTAAGTGCCTGAAAGGCACTGAAAGGCCACCTGCTTCTGCTAAATTCAATGACATCTTCTGCCAAGGGTCCCTCCCATGCAAGGTTGGGGTAAACTTCATGTTCCTGCTACGTACATGTGAGGCAACATCCATATGACACTATCCATCGCCGTGTGTAGGCAGCCTGCCCAGGCAGAATCACAGCCAGCTGTACCACTTACAGCCCCTTACTCTTCCTCTAATCAGACTTGTGTCTCAACAGATCCTGATGCTAAGCACACGAGTCCCTCAGCCAACTTCCCTGAGACTCCATAAGCGTGCCCAGGGATGCTGAAACATGGGCCAAGACAACCAGCCCACAGCACCACAGGTAGCCTGCAGAGCTATAGGGCACCATGAGTGTATGGACAGCAGGGGTAAAATACCTTCCCGGGGATTTTTCCTGGATAATCATTGACTTTCCTCATTGGCTGAGAGAGACAGAATACATCTTGTCTGACAGATGAGTTTCACAAAGCGGGATGAGGATTGCAAACTCCAGAGTATTTAGTTTCCCTACCTCCCATGCATAGGTATAAAACCGCGCTGCAGGTTGGTGGAGTGGGAGGGAGTGCTGAGGATGGGCTCTCCTCTTCCACTGCCCCTGCCTCTGGAGAGGTGCTTTAAGGCACAGCTGCCTCCACCTCCCCCGTCCCAGGGGCCCTTCCTTTCCCACGTGAAAAACCATGCATATCTCTGCCCTGGACAAAAGCTTTGAAACAAAGGGACCTCATTGCCCTAGAGTTTGATAAATATGCCCCTATCGAGCCATTCAGCACAAAACCCCAGCATTAGACCAAAATCAAGCTGATCCAATGCATTAAGTTGTCACTGGCTTGCTGTCAGACCTCCTACCTGATTTTGGGTCTGGGATTATCTATGCCATAGCATGACATGATCCTTCACGGTCTCCTCCAAGCCAGCCTGGTGCCAGCAGTTCATTCAGCCAAGTGAAATGGCAGTTCAAGCATCTATCCCTAAAGAGCTACCCAGCCACCATCTCCTCGGATTGGAAACCAAACTGAAAATATTCCCTGCTGCACGCTGCGGAGAGCCCTGCTCCCATCCAACGGTCAGATTGGCGCCTGCAAAAATCCATGGCACCCTGCCTGGGTGACTGGAGAGGCCCCGGGACAGACACCGGGATGTAGAAGGATGCTCCCCACTCCTTCTGCCCTGGCTCTAGTCGCTGCTGTCTGGTTTGATAATAATCAACACAGCTTTGGTCTCGAAGAGACTTGGGCTTCAAAAGGCTTCAGCCAGGCTGAGTGCTCCTTCAGGATGAAAATAGTGAACAACAGTGGCAGCACTGGTTTTTAGATGGGAAAACAAAATGCATTAGCTAATTTTGGCTAGCCAGTCTGGAGATGTGATCTGGCATGGCCTCCAAAGATGGTCAGGAATAGCTGGGAGCCCTGAGATAAGGCGAGACCCCAGCTCCCTCGCCTGCAGCGAGCCATGCTGCTGCCGCCAGCTGTCTGCAGGGAGCCCCGGTCCTGCAGGGCGGAGGAGGCAGATCTGCCTTGCCAGCGTTCCCAGGCTCTCACGGGAGCTCTATCCCCAATGTGCCTCCCCGGTGTGGGGCTCAGGCAGTGCTGCGCTTCCAGCAGGACAGTCAGGGGCAGGATGGATGAAGAGCAGGGTCCTGGAGGTGAGCGGTGTGGTCCTGCTTCAGTGCCGGGCTGCACAGACTCGTCTGAGACAGCAGATGGGTCAGAGCATCCCTGCCCACCTGTCCCTGGCCAGGTGCCACTGCTCACAGCGGGCATGCAGCAGCCACCAGATGTTCACCTGCAACATCTGTACCCGGCACCAAGCAGCATCCCTGCTGGGAAACCTGGGGAAGTCACAAGTGGCAGGCGAACACCCCAGCTCAGAGGCCACCTCTTGTGCTGCTCAGGCAGGGGAGTTGAAAGCAAACTGATAAAAACTGTGGGTCTTGCAGTCAGCCACTCCATCTGTGCCACCAGCCCCCCTGGCTGGCCAAACACTCCATGCAAAGATGATGAGGGGCCTGGAGCATCTCTCTGATGAGGAAAAGCTGAGGGACTTGGGTCTGTTTAGTCTGGAGAAGAGAAGGCTGAGGGGGGATCTGATCAACACCTATAAATACTTAAAGGGTGGGTGTCAGGAGGATGGGGCCAGTCTTTTTTCAGTGGTGCCCAGGGACAGGACAAGAGGAAACAGGCACAAACTTGAATGTAAGAAGTTCCACCTAAACATGAGGAGGAACTTCTTTCCTGTGAGGGTGGCAGAGCCCTGGCAGAGGCTGCCCAGGGAGGTGGTGGAGTCTCCTTCTCTGGAGACATTCAAACCCCACCTGGACACGTTCCTGTGGGACCTGGGTGATCTCCAGAGGTCCCTTCCAACCCCATGTGATTCTCTGATTCTGTAAGGTGCCTGCCAGCTTGAGAAACACCTCAACAGGCAAGAGCTGCTTGCCAAAGGGTTGGGTGTACCTTCTCCCCGCCTCCATCACTGCAGATTTTGGAAATAACCACAAATGCCTCCTGGCTTTGCTCACAGTGAGCGAGGGCTGTAGCAGTGGGCTGCCAAGGCGATGCTGTAGGTTGCAAGACTGTGCAGGAGGGAGGGGGTGAGCCCCAGGAGCCAGCCTCTTCGCGAAGAGTAATCCATAGCTGGAAAACACCTGGAAAACAGTATGCTGTAAATCACCTGGAAAAAAAAAGCCAGAGAAGCTAGTGCGGGCGGTGGAGAACACTGCATCGATTCGGGGAGCGGCAAGCAGTGGCGATGAGGGAGGTTCACAAGCTGTGCCTTAAGGTGCCCGGGTACGGCAGGGCTCTCTGCGGGCGGGCGTCTGCTGGGCTGGGTTGGGTCCATCCTTGGCTCTGCGCGTAGCTGCGCAAGTAATGAACGCGCTCATTAAAATCCAGGCAGAACGTTTGTCTCTAGCTGGCGGAGAGGCTCCCACACCCCGGCGATACGCTGCGTTTCTTTGTACGTGTACAAAGCTCTCAACGCTCCACACGCTCAGTTCCGTGTTTTCAGGCTCCGAGGCAGATGCACTGAATTGATTTCTAATGTACTTCTCATAATTACCTAAACTTCGTAATGGTCTCACTGCAGACATACAAGGCACAGACTTTGCCATGTTACACCACAGCTTCCCACCAACTTTATGTGGCTCCAGAGCACAGTGCTTCATTCTGGGCTAATAATCAATAACGAGGAGCTTCAATTACCCAACTGTACATCAAAGGACAAACACACTGCCAGGAAGCGGGCACAGCATCGCTGAAGTCAGTACTGGTCATATCGCAGTCACTTGGTTTTCAGTGTTAATGTTTGATTAACTGTTTCACTCACACATGGCTGGTTACATGAAAACATGCATGAGATTTCAAAATCTCATCATAAAGCGGAAAAAGAGAGTGCACTGCTCACAGCACTCACTGAGGAGTCCAGCCTGGCCTTTGTCGTCTGAAGGGCTGTTAATGCAGAAGTTAGAGATGTTCAGAGTGGGCTTTCAGCGCTCAGCATTTTCTGACTCCTACAGCTGTGCTCTTCCTTTCTTATCACTACATTAACACTTTTGTGTTATGGAATATTTATGATGCACACCGCACACTTAATTGATTTCCTCCTTTATTTGCAGCTAGCCTGCATTAATACAAGACTCACGGTATTCAATCTGAAATCCATCAGGGGTTCCTGGGTTTAATATCACCACAGCTTTTAATGAGAAAGGAATCTGTAAATCAAACTTCTAAAAGCAAAAATAAAGCCTGTATGGGAGCAGCACAAGCAGGTTGACAGTGTCACTCACATTGAAAGCATTTGGAAGTAAACTAATTGAACTAATTCTAAAGCTGTGAATTACAAGGTAACCCTAAATTACAGCCATTGCTCCCCAAAATAGAGCCCATCACACTGTCATGTCTTCCTCTCCCTACTGCCTGTCCCAAGAGTGTGGGGATACATGAGGAAGGTGAGCAGTAAGATGGATGAGCGCTGGCCTTGGGACTCCAGTGGTACCCAAACCACCCGTATTTATACACTCTTGTGGGAGTAAGAAACCAGCCGAAGCACAGGCATACATTATGGTATATTTGCTTAGAGATTTGCTGCTTGGGCGTGAGCTGCTTGGCCTTATGTTGTCGGCACAATTAGATGGAGGTGAATACTCACCATTCCTAAGCCCTGTCATGTCTTAGTGCACCAGTAAATCTTCCCTGAGCGCAGGTCACTGGGGGCCATGTGGGCCATCCTCAGCAAGGCCCAATGTGATTGATCAGCTATTGCTACCAACTGATGTGATTTCCCAGAGTTCTCCAGTGTATTTGGGCTTACAGAAGTCATTCTTCCTTATCGACATTTTCCCATTATTCTCTTCTACATAAATACACACAAAAGTTAACCCTAGGTATTAACAGAAGCAACAAATCTTGCTCCTAATGAGACCACTGCGACCCCATATAAATCAATCCGATTGCATGAAGCAAGAACAGAACATTTAGTGCCATTTAGCTGCAAGACATGGACTGAAAATAAATACGCAAAGACAAGCTGATGCTTCGCAGATTAAAAAGAAAATAAAATCGGTAGGTGGTACTTTCTGAAAGACCTCTAGAAGCCTTCAAGGCCAGGTCTTCTCGGATATACATTAGTGCAGGCACAACAAGATCAGCAGAACTTCTCAAATTTTTCCAGGGGAGGATCTACCCCTGCGTACTTACTCTCTGTTCACGGCAAGTGTCCTGAGCTGGTGTCTGGAAGGGAAGCTCAGCACCAGCCCCTGTGTGCACTTGCTTCTCCAGCTGCTTAAAGCGAAGTCTCAGCGCCAGCAACAACAAATTTGAGCTCCCCTGTATTTCTTCTGTTGTCAGGCTCTGTTTCAGCAGGGAACCTCAGGATGTGCCTAACTTCCAGCTACAGCTCTCTCTCTTTGAAGATAATGGTTGAAGATAATCACACATTTAAAGTTAGATGTCTCTCCCTCTTGGTAAAAGGGGTCCTTAATACCTCTGAGTTTAAAGGAAGATCTTGCAATATTTCTATTCATCATCATGCAAAGGGCAGAAGTTGCAGATTTAAGAGTGGAAGGTAATTTCCCCTTCTGCGCTCAGCAACAAAGAATAGTGCTGCAGGCTGTCCAACAGCCAATCCATTTTGGTACTTCACTGACAAGGTTAAAACAGTCAGAAATATATTGTGCCACCCTTGGAACAAAGCTTTTTTTGCTCATATGTATCTAATTTCTACTGAGATGATGGTTAAGGAAAAGCATTTGATGATCTGGGTTTGTAACGGGTGGCAGAGTTACCAGGTGGGAAGCAGAGGAAATTCAAACACGGGCTAACTTGCTCTTTGCCAAGCATCTGATTTCCAATGAAACGAACACATTCAACAAATCAAAGTGAACCTGACAGCGCAGGAACAGAGCTGAGGGGTGGCGCATTGCCCCTGGGGTGTGTTCAGGAGAGAAATGGGGACTAAGGGGATGTCATGGGCTGGAGACAAACCATCCTGAGACTGCTCCGCTCTCCTCTGTAAATCCCAGGTGCTTAACTGGTCAGAAACAGGATGCAGTCAACTCCAAAAGCACAACCCAGATAGTTACTCTAGTTCTGCCCTTCCCAGGGCACTTGCAGGTCCTCTCTGCAGAGCTAACACTGTCTGCAGCTCACCCCTATGTCATGGTGTGACAGTACCCAGCGTCTGACTGAATCCAGCTGGAGGGGCTGAGATAAACCACAAAGGAAACCCAATGTCTAAATCAGCGCATGAAAAGCAGCAAGCAGAAATCAACAGATCAGTCTATGCAGCAGTGTTTCTGCAGCAAACTTAGACCCAAGGTGAGGGAAAAAGCTCTTAGGAAAGGAGAGGGGCTCAGAAGCATCACCTGGCAGGGGCCCTGTCCCTCCATAAAGAAAACATGCATCGGGTTTTGACAAAAAAACAGCTCCATCAGGAGATATCTGGGCAGGACAGGCTCCCAGCAGCATGCTGCCAGGAGGCCCCTGCCAGCCCCGTGCCACCCGCATCCAGCGCTTGGCTCCGGCCGTGCTGAAGCATCCCATCTGCAATGCTCCTGTGGCCACCAGCACTTTGAACTTGAGGTTCAAGGTAGTGCAAACCCCTCATGCACTGGGACTCTCCACTGAGCCATCCCCCAGGATGCCAGCATCGTCACTCTGAGCAGCAGGTACCACCAACTGCGCCAGGACAAGCTGCAACCTGTCCCCATCCCTGGCTAAACCCATGCCCAGGCTGTCCCGCAGGCACTGCCGTGGCACCCAGGCAGGCTGGGGGCAGCACGAGTTTGTGCTGGAAACATTCACCTTCTGGAGAAAACGACACTCAAAATCTCAGGGATTTCTCACCCCTGCCCGGGGAGCCTGGCTTGCACGCCTGGGCACATCTCGCACATTCAGCCAACCTTTCGCGTTGCATTATTTAGTCTTCCCAAACCCGTAACATTTTGAAGCAAGGTTATTTTTTTCCCCCACTGCCCCTCCAAAGATTAAATAATGGTGGCAGCAGAAATGGATGGGGTCAAAGCTGAAAACGTGGTCTCTTGGTGCAACCTTTTGAAAAACTTGTCCAAAACAGCAGCCTGGGTAGAGTCCGAAATGCCTGCTCCCTTTTTCTGGCTGCTTGTAGTAATTAGCCCATACAAGGGCAGTGCCCTTCCAGAGCCCTGACCCCAGTTGCAACTCACACCGGTGAAACAAGGCGCAGCGCTGAGACGGGGAGGAAGGTGCAAGGGAGCCTGGTGGATGAATATTGATCCTGCAAACAGAGCTGAAGCTGCGGCAGCGAGTGCAGAGCCGGGGGGGTTACCCCCCACTGCAAGGGCACCGTGTGTGTGCCAGCATCCGGAGGGGGAAAAATATCTGAGGGAGCGAGCCCAGGCCCCGGGGGGACAAGAAGAGTTTTTTACAAGAAGAGTTTTACAAGAAGAGTTTTTACACCTCAGACAGGCTCTGGATAGGGACAGATCCCAGGGCAAAGCAGAGTGTGGCTGGTGCTGCTGCCTCCTTTGGGGACTTCCCACCTTAAGCTGCTCTGGGGAGGGGGAAATCGCATCACAGAATCACAGAATCTTCTAGGTTGGAAGGGACCTTAAAGATCATCTTGTCCAACCGTCAACGTAATTTTGACAAAAATAAACACCCACATAACAAACAAAAAGCAACACCATCACTAAACCATCTCTCCCAGCACCACATCAACCCGTCTTTTGAACATCTCCAGGGATGGTGCCTCAACCCCCTCCCTGGGCAGCCCATTCCAATGGCTGATCACCCTTTCGGTGAAAAAATTCTTCCTAATATCCAGCCTGAACCTCCCCTGGCGTAACTTGAGGCCATTTCCTCTAGTCCTGTCGCCTGTGACTTGGAAGAAGAGACCGACCCACCCCTGGCTACAACCTCCTTTCAGGGAG